>JAWNNV010000254.1:0-37615 GCA_035044485.1 Scaptomyza reducta | reverse complement strand
AAAAAAAATACATTCTCAACTATGAATGCGGTTTAATTATTGAGATCGAGCCACGACTAAAACGCATTTCCTTTTGAAAATCGGTTCAGTTTTGACAAAGTTATAGGTTCTGAAAGTTTTGACATATATATAGGTTCGGAAAGTTTTGACATGAATTTCGAAAAAAAAAAAAACATTTCAAATATAAATGCGGTTTAATTATTGAGATCGAGCCACGACTAAAACTCCTTTCCTTTTGAAAATCGGTTCAGTTTTGACAAAGTTATAGGTTCGGAAAGTTTTGACACAGTTAAAGGTTTGGAAAGTTTTGACAAAGTAGGTCAAAGTTTTAACATGAATTTCAAAAAAAAAAACATTTCCAACTATGAATGCGGTTTAATTATTGAGATCGAGCAACGACAAAAACGCCTTTCCTTTTGAAAATCGGTTCAGTTTTGACAAAGTTATAGGTTCTGAAAGTTTTGACATATTTATAGGTTCGGAAAGTTTAGACATGAATTTCGAAAAAAAAAAACATTTCTAACTATGAATGCGGTTTTATTATTGAGATCGAGCCACGACTAAAACGCCTTTCCTTTTGAAAATCGGTTCAGTTTTGACAAAGTTATAGGTTCGAAAAGTTTTGACACAGTTAAATGTTCGGAAAAAATTGACAAAGTTATAGGTTCGGAAAGTTTTGACATGAATTTGGAAAAAAAAAACATTTCCAACTATGAATGCGGTTTAATTATTGAGATCGAGCCAACACTAAAACGCCTTTCCTTTTGAAAATCGGTTCAGTTTCGACAAAGTTATAGGTTCGGAAAGTTTTGACATGAATTTGGAAAAAAAACATTTGCAACTACGAATGCGGTTTAATTATTGAGATCGAGCCAACACTAAAACGCCTTTCCTTTGAAAATCGGTTCAGTTTTGACAAAGTTATAGGTTCGGGAAGTTTTGACACAGTTAAAGATTCGGAAAAAAATGACAAAGTTATAGGTTCGGAAAGTTTTGACATGAATTTCGAAAAAAAAAAACATTTGCAACTATGAATACGGTTTAATTATTGAGATCGAGCCACGACTAAAACGCCTTTCCTTTTGAAAATCGGTTCAGTTTTGACAAAGTTATAGGTTCGGAAAGTTTTGACATGAATTTCGAAAAAAAACATTTGCAACTACGAATGCGGTTTAATTATTGAGATCGAGCCAACACTAAAACGCCTTTCCTTTTGAAAATCGGTTCAGTTTTGACAAAGTTATAGGTTCGGGAAGTTTTGACACAGTTAAAGATTCGGAAAAAAATGACAAAGTTATAGGTTCGGAAAGTTTTGACATGAATTTCGAAAAAAAAAACATTTGCAACTATGAATACGGTTTAATTATTGAGATCGAGCCACGACTAAAACGCCTTTCCTTTTGAAAATCGGTTCAGTTTTGACAAAGTTATAGGTTCGGAAAGTTTTGACATATTTATAGGTTCGGAAAGATTTGACATGAATTTCGAAAAAAAAAAACATTTCTAACTATGAATGCGGTTTAACTATTGAGATCGAGCCACGACTAAAACGCCTTTCCGTTTGAAAATCGGTTCAGTTTTGACAAAGTTATAGGTACGGAAAATTTTGACATAGTTATAGGTTCGGAAAATTTTGACAAAGTTACAGGTTCGGAAAGGAACATGAATTTCGAAAAAAAAGACATTTCCAACTATGAATGCGGTTTAATTATTGAGATCGAGCCACGACTAAAACACCTTTCCTTTTGAAAATCGGTTCAGTTTTTACAAAGTTATAGGTTCGGAAAGTTTTGACATAGTTATAGGTTCGGAAAGTTTTGACAAAGTTATAGGTTCAGAAAGTTTTAACATGAATTTCGAAAAAAAAAAACATTTCTAACTATGAATGTAGTTTAATTATTGAGATCGAGCCACGACTAAAACGCCTTTCCTTTTGAAAATCGGTTCAGTTTTGACAAAGTTATAGGTTCTGAAAGTTTTAACATATTTATAGGTTCGGAAAGTTTTGATATGAATTTAAAAAAAAAACATTTGCAACTATGAATGCGGCCTAATTATTGAGATCGATCCACGACTAAAACGCCTTTCCTTTTGAAAAGCGGTTCAGTTTTGACAAAGTTATAGGTTCGGAAAGTTTTGACACAGTTAAAGATTCGGAAAAATTGGCAAAGTTATAGGTTCGGAAAGTTTTGACATGAATTTCGAAAAAAAAAATACATTTCCAACTATGAATGCGGTTTAATTATTAAGATCGATAGTTATAGGTTCGGAAAGTTTTGACAAAGTTATAGGTTCGGAAAGTTTTAACATGAATTTCGAAAAAAAAAACATTTCTAACTATGAATGCGGTTTAATTATTGAGATCGAGCCACGACTAAAACACCTTTCCTTTTGAAAATCGGTTCAGTTTTGACAAAGTTATAGGTTCTGAAAGTTTTAACAGTATTTCATAGGTTCGGAAAGTTTTGATATGAATTTAAAAAAAAAACATTTGCAACTATGAATGCGGTTTAATTATTGAGATCGAGCCACGACTAAAACGCCTTTCCTTTTGAAAATCGGTTCAGTTTTGACAAAGTTATAGGTTCGGAAAGTTTTGACATAGTTATAGGTTCGAAAAATTTTGACAAAGTTACAGGTTCGGAAAGTTGTAACATGAATTTCGAAAAAAAATAACATTTGCAACTATGCGGTTTAATTATTGAGATCGAGCCACGACTAAAACGCCTTTCCTTTTGAAAATCGGTTCAGTTTTGACAAAGTTATAGGTTCTGAAAGTTTTGAATATAAGAATTTCGAAAAAAAAATAACATTCTCAACTATGAATGCGGTTTAATTATTGAGATCGAGCCACGACTAAAACGCCTTTCCTTTTGAAAATCGGTTCAGTTTTGACAAAGTTATAGGTTCTGAAAGTTTTGACATATTTATAGGTTCGGAAAGTTTTGACATGAATTTCGAAAAAAAAAAACATTCTCAACTATAAATGCGGTTTAATTATTAAGATCGAGCCACGACTAAAACGCCTTTCCTTTTGAAAATCGGTTCAGTTTTGACAAAGTTATAGGTTCGGAAAGTTTTGACATAGTTAAAGGTTTGGAAAGTTTTGACAAAGTTACAGGTTCGGAAAGTTTTAACATGAATTTCGAAAAAAAAACAACATTTCCAACTATGAATGCGGTTTAATTATTGAGATCGAGCCACGACTAAAACGCCTTTCCTTTTGAAAATCGGTTCAGTTTTGACAAAGTTATAGGTTCTGAAAGTTTGGACATATTTATAGGTTCGGAAAGATTTGACATGAATTTCGAAAAAAAAAAATACATTCTCAACTATGAATGCGGTTTAATTATTGAGATCGAGCCACGACTAAAAACGCCTTTCCTTTTGAAAATCGGTTCAGTTTTGACAAAGTTATAGCTTCGGAAAGTTTTGACATATTTATAGGTTCGGAAAGTTTTGACATGAATTTCGAAAAAAAAACATTTCCAACTATGAATGCGGTTTAATTATTGAGATCGAGCAAACACTAAAACGCCTTTCCTTTTGAAAATCGGTTCAGTTTTCGACAAAGTTATAGGTTCGGAAAGTTTTGACATGAATTTCGAAAAAAAAAACATTTGCAACTATGAATGCGGTTTAATTATTGAGAGCGAGCCACGACTAAAACACCTTTCCTTTTGAAAATCGGTTCAGTTTCGACAAAGTTATAGGTTCGGAAAGTTTTGACATAGTTATAGGTTTGGAAAGTTTTGACAAAGTTACAGGTTCGGAAAGTTGTAACATGAATTTCGAAAAAAAAAACATTTCCAACTATGAATGCGGTTTAATTATTGAGAGCGAGCCACGACTAAAACACCTTTCCTTTTGAAAATCGGTTCAGTTTCGACAAAGTTATAGGTTCGGAAAGTTTTGACATAGTTATAGGTTTGGAAAGTTTTGACAAAGTTACAGGTTCGGAAAGTTTTAACATGAATTTCGAAAAAAAAAACATTTCCAACTATGAATGCGGTTTAATTATTGAGATCGAGCCACGACTAAAACGCCTTTCCTTTTGAAAATCGGTTCAGTTTTGACAAAGTTATAGGTTCTGAAAGTTTTGACATATTTATAGGTTCGTGAAAGTTTTGACATGAATTTCGAAAAAAAAAACATTCTCAACTATGAATGCGGTTTAATTATTGAGATCGAGCCACGACTAAAACGCCTTTCCTTTTGAAAATCGGTTCAGTTTTGACAAAGTTATAGGTTCGGAAAGTTTTGACATATTTATAGGTTCGGAAAGATTTGACATGAATTTGGAAAAAAAAAAAACATTTCTAACTATGAATGCGGTTTAATTATTGAGAGCGAGCCACGACTAAAACACCTTTCCTTTTGAAAATCGGTTCAGTTTCGACAAAGTTATAGGTTCGGAAAGTTTTGACATAGTTATAGGTTTGGAAAGTTTTGACAAAGTTACAGGTTCGGAAAGTTTTAACATGAATTTCGAAAAAAAAAAAACATTTCCAACTATGAATGCGGTTTAATTATTGAGATCGAGCCACGACTAAAACGCCTTCCCTTTTGAAAATCGGTTCAGTTTTGACAAAGTTATAGGTTCGGAAAGTTTTGACATATTTATAGGTTGGGAAAGATTTGACATGAATTTCGAAAAAAAAAAACATTTCTAACTATGAATGCGGTTTAACTATTGAGATCGAGCCACGACTAAAACGCCTTTCCTTTTGAAAATCGGTTCAGTTTTGACAAAGTTATAGGTTCGGAAAGTTTTGACATAGTTATAGGTTTGGAAAGTTTTGACAAAGTTACAGGTTCGGAAAGTTTTAACATGAATTTCGAAAAAATAAAACATTTCCAACTATGAATGCGGTTTAATTATTGAGATCGAGCCACGACAAAAACGCCTTTCCTTTTGAAAATCGGTTCAGTTTTGACAAAGTTATAGGTTCGGAAAGTTTTGACATATTTATAGGTTCGGAAAGATTTGACATGAATTTCGAAAAAAAAAACATTTCCAACTATGAATGCGGTTTAATTATTGAGAGCGAGCCACGACTAAAACACCTTTCCTTTTGAAAATCGGTTCAGTTTCGACAAAGTTATAGGTTCGGAAAGTTTTGACATAGTTATAGGTTTGGAAAGTTTTGACAAAGTTACAGGTTCGGAAAGTTTTAACATGAATTTCGAAAAAAAAAACATTTCCAACTATGAATGCGGTTTAATTATTGAGATCGAGCCACGACTAAAACGCCTTCCCTTTTGAAAATCGGTTCAGTTTTGACAAAGTTATAGGTTCGGAAAGTTTTGACATATTTATAGGTTGGGAAAGATTTGACATGAATTTCGAAAAAAAAAAACATTGCAACTATGAATGCGGTTTAATATTGAGATCGAGACGACTAAAACGCCTTTCCTTTTGAAAATCGGTTCAGTTTTGACAAAGTTATAGGTTCGGAAAGTTGACATAGTTATAGGTTTGGAAAGTTTTGACAAAGTTACAGGTTCGGAAAGTTTTAACATGAATTTCGAAAAAATAAAACATTTCCAACTATGAATGCGGTTTAACTATCGAGATCGACCCACGACTAAAACGCCTTTCCTTTTGAAAATCGGTTCAGTTTTGACAAAGTTATAGGTTCGGAAAATTTTGACATAGTTACAGGTTCGGAAAGTTGTAACATGAATTTCGAAAAAAAAAACATTTCCAACTATGAATGCGGTTTAATTATTGAGAGCGAGCCACGACTAAAACACCTTTCCTTTTGAAAATCGGTTCAGTTTTGACAAAGTTATAGGTTCGGAAAGTTTTGACATGAATTTCGAAAAAAAAACATTTTTAACTATGAATGTTCGAAGTTTAATTATTGAGATCGACCCGACTAAAACGCCTTTCCTTTTGAAAATCGGTTCAGTTTTGACAAAGTTATAGGTTCGGAAAGTTTTGACACAGTTAAATGTTCGGAAAAAATTTAAAAAGTTATAGGTTCGGAAAGTTTTGACATGAATTTCGAAAAAAAAAAACATTTCCAACTATGAATGCGGTTTAATAATTGAGATCGAGCCACGACTAAAACGCCTTTCCTTTTGAAAATCGGTTCAGTTTTGACAAAGTTATAGGTTCGGAAAGTTTTGACACATAAACTCGGAAAAAATTGACAAAGTTATAGGTTCGGAAAGTTTTGAGATGAATTTCGAAAAAAAAAACATTTCCAACTATGAATGCGGTTTAATTATTGAGATCGAGCCACGACTAAAACACCTTTCCTTTTGAAAATCGGTTCAGTTTTGACGAAAGTTATAGGTTCGGAAAGTTTTGACATGAATTTCGAAAAAAAAAACATTTTTAACTATGAATGCGGTTTAATTATTGAGATCGAGCCACGACTAAAACGCCTTTCCTTTTGAAAATCGGTTCAGTTTTGACAAAGTTATAGGTTCGGAAAGTTTTGACACAGTTAAATGTTCGGAAAAAATTTAAAAAGTTATAGGTTCGGAAAGTTTTGACATGAATTTCGAAAAAAAAAACATTTCCAACTATGAATGCGGTTTAATAATTGAGATCGAGCCACGACTAAAACGCCTTTCCTTTTGAAAATCGGTTCAGTTTTGACAAAGTTATAGGTTCGGAAAGTTTTGACACAGTTAAAGATTCGGAAAAAATTGACAAAGTTATAGGTTCGGAAAGTTTTGACATGAATTTCGAAAAAAAAAACATTTCCAACTATGAATGCGGTTTAATTATTGAGATCGAGCCACGACTAAAACGCCTTTCCTTTTGAAAATCGGTTCAGTTTTGACAAAGTTATAGGTTCGGAAAGTTTTGACACAGTTAAAGATTCGGAAAAAATTGACAAAGTTATAGGTTCGGAAAGTTTTGACATGAATTTCGAAAAAAAAAACATTTCCAACTATGAATGCGGTTTAATTATTGAGATCGAGCCACGACTAAAACGCCTTTCCTTTTGAAAATTGGTTCAGTTTTGACAAAGTTATAGGTTCGGAAAGTTTTGACATAGTTCCAGGTTTGGAAAGTTTTGACAAAGTTATATGTTCGGAAAGTTTTAACATGAATTTCGAAAAAAAAAACATTTGCAACTATGAATGCGGTTTAATTATTGAGATCGAGCCACGACTAAAACGCCTTTCCTTTTGAAAATTGGTTCAGTTTTGACAAAGTTATAGGTTCGAAAAGTTTTGACACAGTTAAATGTTCGGACAAAATTGACAAAGTTATACGTTCGGAAAGTTTTGACATGAATTTCGAAAAAAAAAACATTTCCAACTATGAATGCGGTTTAATTATTGAGATCGAGCCAACACTACAACGCCTTTCCTTTTGAAAATCGGTTCAGTTTTGACAAAGTTATAGGTTCGGAAAGTTTTGACATAGTTATAGGTTCGGAAAGTTTTGACAAAGTTACAGGTTCGGAAAGTTTGAACATAAATTTCGAAAAAAAAAACATTTCCAACTATGAATGCGGTTTAATTATTGAGATCGAGCCACGACTAAAACGCCTTTTCTTTTGAAAATGGGTTCAGTGTTGATAAAGTTATAGGTTCTGAAAGTTTTGACATATTTATAGGTTCGGAAACATTTGACATGAATTTCAAAAAAAAAAACATTTGCAACTATGAATGCGGTTTAATTATTGAGATCGACCCATGACTAAAACGCCTTTCCTTTTGAAAATCGGTTCAGTTTTGACAAAGTTATAGGTTCTGAAAGTTTTGACATATTTATAGGTTCGGAAAGTTTTGACATGAATTTCGAAAAAAAAAAACATTCTCAACTATAAATGTGGTTTAATTATTAAGATCGAGCCACGACTACAACGCCTTTCCTTTTGAAAATCGGTTCAGTTTTGACAAAGTTATAGGTTCGGAAAGTTTTGACATATTGATAGGTTCGGAAATATTTGACATGAATTTCGAAAAAAAAAAACATTTGCAACTATGAATGCGGTTTAATTATTGAGATCGAGCCACGACTAAAACGCCTTTTCTTTTGAAAATCGGTTCAGTTTTGACAAAGTTATAGGTTCGGAAAATTTTGACATAGTTATAGGTTTGGAAAATTTGACAAAGTTACAGGTTCGGAAAGTTGTAACATGAATTTCGAAAAAAAAAACATTTCCAACTATGAATGCGGTTTAATTATTGAGAGCGAGCCACGACTAAAACATCTTTCCTTTTGAAAATCGGTTCAGTTTCGACAAAGTTATAGGTTCGGAAAGTTTTGACATAGTTATAGGTTTGGAAAGTTTTGACAAAGTTACAGGTTCGGAAAGTTTTAACATGAATTTCGAAAAAAAAAACATTTCCAACTATGAATGCGGTTTAATTATTGAGATCGAGCCACGACTAAAACGCCTTCCCTTCTGAAAATCGGTTCGGTTTTGACAAAGTTATAGGTTCGGAAAGTTTTGACATATTTATAGGTTCGGAAAGATTTGACATGAATTTCGAAAAAAAAAACATTTCTAACTATGAATGCGGTTTAACTATTGAGATCGAGCCACGACTAAAACGCCTTTCCTTTTGAAAGTCGGTTCAGTTTTGACAAAGTTATAGGTTCGGAAAATTTTGACATAGTTATAGGTTCGGAAAATTTTGACAAAGTTACAGGTTCGGAAAGTTGTAACTTGAATTTCGAAACAAAAAAAACATTTCCAACTATGAATGCGGTTTAATTATTGAGAGCGAGCCACGACTAAAACACCTTTCCTTTTGAAAATCGGTTCAGTTTCGACTAAGTTATAGGTTCGGAAAGTTTTGACATAGTTATAGGTTCGGAAAGTTTTGACAAAGTTATAGGTTCGGAAAGTTTTAACATGAATTTCGAAAAAAAAACATTTCTAACTATGAATGTGGTTTAATTATTGAAATCGAGCCACGACTAAAACGCCTTTCCTTTTGAAAATCGGTTCAGTTTTGACAAAGTTATAGGATCTGAAAGTTTTAACATATTTATAGGTTCGGAAAGTTTTGATATGAATTTCAAAAAAAAAAACCTTTGCAACTATGAATGCGGTTTAATTATTGAGATCGAGCCACGACTAAAACGCCTTTCCTTTTGAAAATTGGTTCAGTTTTGACAAAGTTATAGGTTCGAAAAGTTTTGACACAGTTAAATGTTCGGAAAAAATTGACAAAGTTATAGGTTCGGAAAGTTTTGACATGAATTTCGAAAAAAAAAAACATTTCCAACTATGAATGCGGTTTAATTATTGAGATCGAGCCAACACTAAAACGCCTTTCCTTTTGAAAATCGGTTCAGTTTCGACTAAGTTATAGGTTCGGAAAGTTTTGACATAGTTATAGGTTCGGAAAGTTTTGACAAAATTACAGGTTCGGAAAGTTTGAACATAAATTTCGAAAAAAAAAACATTTCCAACTATGAATGCGGTTTAATTATTGAGATCGAGCCACGACTAAAACGCCTTTCCTTTTGAAAATGGGTTCAGTGTTGATAAAGTTATAGGTTCTGAAAGTTTTGACATATTTATAGGTTCGGAAAGTTTTGACATGAATTTCAAAAAAAAAACATTTGCAACTATGAATGCGGTTTAATTATTGAGATCGACCCATGACTAAAACGCCTTTCCTTTTGAAAATCGGTTCAGTTTTGACAAAGTTATAGGTTCTGAAAGTTTTGACATATTTATAGGTTCGGAAAGTTTTGACATGAATTTCGAAAAAAAAAACATTCTCAACTATAAATGTGGTTTAATTATTAAGATCGAGCCACGACTACAACGCCTTTCCTTTTGAAAATCGGTTCAGTTTTGACAAAGTTATAGGTTCGGAAAGTTTTGACATATTGATAGGTTCGGAAATATTTGACATGAATTTCGAAAAAAAAAAAACATTTGCAACTATGAATGCGGTTTAATTATTGAGATCGAGCCACGACTAAAACGCCTTTTCTTTTGAAAATCGGTTCAGTTTTGACAAAGTTATAGGTTCGGAAAATTTTGACATAGTTATAGGTTTGGAAAATTTTGACAAAGTTACAGGTTCGGAAAGTTGTAACATGAATTTCGAAAAAAAAAAACATTTCCAACTATGAATGCGGTTTAATTATTGAGAGCGAGCCACGACTAAAACATCTTTCCTTTTGAAAATCGGTTCAGTTTCGACAAAGTTATAGGTTCGGAAAGTTTTGACATAGTTATAGGTTTGGAAAGTTTTGACAAAGTTACAGGTTCGGAAAGTTTTAACATGAATTTCGAAAAAAAAAAACATTTCCAACTATGAATGCGGTTTAATTATTGAGATCGAGCCACGACTAAAACGCCTTCCCTTCTGAAAATCGGTTCGGTTTTGACAAAGTTATAGGTTCGGAAAGTTTTGACATATTTATAGGTTCGGAAAGATTTGACATGAATTTCGAAAAAAAAAAACATTTCTAACTATGAATGCGGTTTAACTATTGAGATCGAGCCACGACTAAAACGCCTTTCCTTTTGAAAGTCGGTTCAGTTTTGACAAAGTTATAGGTTCGGAAAATTTTGACATAGTTATAGGTTCGGAAAATTTTGACAAAGTTACAGGTTCGGAAAGTTGTAACTTGAATTTCGAAACAAAAAAAACATTTCCAACTATGAATGCGGTTTAATTATTGAGAGCGAGCCACGACTAAAACACCTTTCCTTTTGAAAATCGGTTCAGTTTCGACTAAGTTATAGGTTCGGAAAGTTTTGACATAGTTATAGGTTCGGAAAGTTTTGACAAAGTTATAGGTTCGGAAAGTTTTAACATGAATTTCGAAAAAAAAACATTTCTAACTATGAATGTGGTTTAATTATTGAAATCGAGCCACGACTAAAACGCCTTTCCTTTTGAAAATCGGTTCAGTTTTGACAAAGTTATAGGATCTGAAAGTTTTAACATATTTATAGGTTCGGAAAGTTTTGATATGAATTTCAAAAAAAAAAACCTTTGCAACTATGAATGCGGTTTAATTATTGAGATCGAGCCACGACTAAAACGCCTTTCCTTTTGAAAATTGGTTCAGTTTTGACAAAGTTATAGGTTCGAAAAGTTTTGACACAGTTAAATGTTCGGAAAAAATTGACAAAGTTATAGGTTCGGAAAGTTTTGACATGAATTTCGAAAAAAAAACATTTCCAACTATGAATGCGGTTTAATTATTGAGATCGAGCCAACACTAAAACGCCTTTCCTTTTGAAAATCGGTTCAGTTTCGACTAAGTTATAGGTTCGGAAAGTTTTGACATAGTTATAGGTTCGGAAAGTTTTGACAAAATTACAGGTTCGGAAAGTTTGAACATAAATTTCGAAAAAAAAAAACATTTCCAACTATGAATGCGGTTTAATTATTGAGATCGAGCCACGACTAAAACGCCTTTCCTTTTGAAAATGGGTTCAGTGTTGATAAAGTTATAGGTTCTGAAAGTTTTGACATATTTATAGGTTCGGAAAGTTTTGACATGAATTTCAAAAAAAAAAACATTTGCAACTATGAATGCGGTTTAATTATTGAGATCGACCCATGACTAAAACGCCTTTCCTTTTGAAAATCGGTTCAGTTTTGACAAAGTTATAGGTTCGGGAAGTTTAGACAAGTAAAGATTCGGAAAAAATTGACAAAGTTATAGGTTCGGAAAGTTTTGACATGAATTTCGAAAAAAAAAACATTTGCAACTATGAATGCGGTTTAACTATTGAGATCGAGCCACGACTAAAACGCCTTTCCTTTTGAAAATCGGTTCAGTTTTGACAAAGTTATAGGTTCTGAAAGTTTTGACATATTTATAGGTTCGGAAAGTTTTGACATGAATTTCGAAAAAAAAAACATTCTCAACTATAAATGTGGTTTAATTATTAAGATCGAGCCACGACTAAAACGCCTTTCCTTTTGAAAATCGGTTCAGTTTTGACAAAGTTATAGGTTCGGAAAGTTTTGACATATTGATAGGTTCGGAAAGATTTGACATGAATTTCGAAAAAAAAAACATTTCTAACTATGAATGCGGTTTAACTATTGAGATCGAGCCACGACTAAAACGCCTTTTCTTTTGAAAATCGGTTCAGTTTTGACAAAGTTATAGGTTCGGAAAATTGTGACATAGTTATAGGTTTGGAAAATTTTGACAAAGTTACAGGTTCGGAAAGTTGTAACATGAATTTCGAAAAAAAAAACATTTCCAACTATGAATGCGGTTTAATTATTGAGAGCGAGCCACGACTAAAACACCTTTCCTTTTGAAAATCGGTTCAGTTTCGACAAAGTTATAGGTTCGGAAAGTTTTGACATAGTTATAGGTTTGGAAAGTTTTGACAAAGTTACAGGTTCGGAAAGTTTTAACATGAATTTCGAAAAAAAAAAACATTTCCAACTATGAATGCGGTTTAATTATTTAGATCGAGCCACGACTAAAACGCCTTCCCTTCTGAAAATCGGTTCAGTTTTGACAAAGTTATAGGTTCGGAAAGTTTTGACATATTTATAGGTTCGGAAAGATTTGACATGAATTTCGAAAAAAAAAAACATTTCTAACTATGAATGCGGTTTAACTATTGAGATCGAGCCACGACTAAAACGCCTTTCCTTTTGAAAATCGGTTCAGTTTTGACAAAGTTATAGGTTCGGAAAATTTTGACATAGTTATAGGTTCGGAAAATTTTGACAAAGTTACAGGTTCGGAAAGTTGTAACATGAATTTCGAAACAAAAAAAACATTTCCAACTATGAATGCGGTTTAGTTATTGAGAGCGAGCCACGACTAAAACACCTTTCCTTTTGAAAATCGGTTCAGTTTCGACTAAGTTATAGGTTCGGAAAGTTTTGACATAGTTATAGGTTCGGAAAGTTTTGACAAAGTTATAGGTTCGGAAAGTTTTAACATGAATTTCGAAAAAAAAACATTTCTAACTATGAATGTGGTTTAATTATTGAAATCGAGCCACGACTAAAACGCCTTTCCTTTTGAAAATCGGTTCAGTTTTGACAAAGTTATAGGTTCTGAAAGTTTTGACATATTTATAGGTTCGGAAAGTTTTGACATGAATTTCGAAAAAAAAAAACATTCTCAACTATAAATGCGGTTTAATTATTAAGATCGAGCCACGACTAAAACGCCTTTCCTTTTGAAAATCGGTTCAGTTTTGACAAAGTTATAGGTTCGGAAAGTTTTGACATGAATTTCGAAAAAAAAACATTTCTAACTATGAATGCGGTTTAATTATTGAGATCGAGCCACGACTAAAACGCCTTTCCTTTTGAAAATCGGTTCAGTTTTGACAAAGTTATAGGTTCGGAAAGTTTTGACATAGTTATAGGTTCGGAAAATTTTGACAAAGTTACAGGTTCGGAAAGTTGTAACATGAATTTCGAAAAAAAAAAACATTTGCAACTATGCGGTTTAATTATTGAGATCGAGCCACGACTAAAACGCCTTTCCTTTTGAAAATCGGTTCAGTTTTGACAAAGTTATAGGTTCTGAAAGTTTTGACATGAATTTCGAAAAAAAAATAACATTCTCAACTATAAATGCGGTTTAATTATTAAGATCGAGCCACGACTAAAACGCCTTTCCTTTTGAAAATCGGTTCAGTTTTGACAAAGTTATAGGTTCGGAAAGTTTTTACATAGTTAAAGGTTTGGAAAGTTTTGACAAAGTTACAGGTTCGGAAAGTTTTAACATGAATTTCGAAAAAAAAAAACATTTCCAACTATGAATGCGGTTTAATTATTGAGATCGAGCCACGACTAAAACGCCTTTCCTTTTGAAAATCGGTTCAGTTTTGACAAAGTTATAGGTTCTGAAAGTTTGGACATATTTATAGGTTCGGAAAGATTTGACATGAATTTCGAAAAAAAAATACATTCTCAACTATGAATGCGGTTTAATTATTGAGATCGAGCCACGACAAAAACGCCTTTCCTTTTGAAAATCGGTTCAGTTTTGACAAAGTTATAGCTTCGAAAAGTTTTGACATATTTATAGGTTCGGAAAGTTTTGACATGAATTTCGAAAAAAAAAACATTTCCAACTATGAATGCGGTTTAATTATTGAGATCGAGCAAACACTAAAACGCCTTTCCTTTTGAAAATCGGTTCAGTTTTGACAAAGTTATAGGTTCGGAAAGTTTTGACATGAATTTCGAAAAAAAAACATTTGCAACTATGAATGCGGTTTAATTATTGAGAGCGAGCCACGACTAAAACACCTTTCCTTTTGAAAATCGGTTCAGTTTCGACAAAGTTATAGGTTCGGAAAGTTTTGACATAGTTATAGGTTTGGAAAGTTTTGACAAAGTTACAGGTTCGGAAAGTTGTAACATGAATTTCGAAAAAAAAAACATTTCCAACTATGAATGCGGTTTAATTATTGAGAGCGAGCCACGACTAAAACACCTTTCCTTTTGAAAATCGGTTCTGTTTCGACAAAGTTATAGGTTCGGAAAGTTTTGACATAGTTATAGGTTTGGAAAGTTTTGATAAAGTTACAGGTTCGGAAAGTTTTAACATGAATTTCGAAAAAATAAAACATTTCCAACTATGAATGCGGTTTAATTATTGAGATCGAGCCACGACAAAAACGCCTTTCCTTTTGAAAATCGGTTCAGTTTTGACAAAGTTATAGGTTCGGAAAGTTTTGACATATTTATAGGTTCGGAAAGATTTGACATGAATTTCGAAAAAAAAAAACATTTCTAACTATGAATGCGGTTTAACTATCGAGATCGACCCACGACTAAAACGCCTTTCCTTTTGAAAATCGGTTCAGTTTTGACAAAGTTATAGGTTCGGAAAATTTTGACATAGTTACAGGTTCGGAAAGTTGTAACATGAATTTCGAAAAAAAAAAAATTTCCAACTATGAATGCGGTTTAATTATTGAGAGCGAGCCACGACTAAAACACCTTTCCTTTTGAAAATCGGTTCAGTTTTGACAAAGTTATAGGTTCGGAAAGTTTTGACATGAATTTCAAAAAAAAAAACATTTTTAACTATGAATGCGGTTTAATTATTGAGATCGAGCCACGACTAAAACGCCTTTCCTTTTGAAAATCGGTTCAGTTTTGACAAAGTTATAGGTTCGGAAAGTTTTGACACAGTTAAATGTTCGGAAAAAATTTAAAAAGTTATAGGTTCGGAAAGTTTTGACATGAATTTCGAAAAAAAAAAACATTTCCAACTATGAATGCGGTTTAATAATTGAGATCGAGCCACGACTAAAACGCCTTTCCTTTTGAAAATCGGTTCAGTTTTGACAAAGTTATAGGTTCGGAAAGTTTTGACACAGTTAAAGATTCGGAAAAAATTGACAAAGTTATAGGTTCGGAAAGTTTTGACATGAATTTCGAAAAAAAAAACATTTCCAACTATGAATGCGGTTTAATTATTGAGATCGAGCCACGACTAAAACGCCTTTCCTTTTGAAAATCGGGTCAGTTTTGACAAAGTTATAGGTTCGGAAAGTTTTGACACAGTTAAAGATTCGGAAAAAATTGACAAAGTTATAGGTTCGGAAAGTTTTGACATGAATTTCGAAAAAAAAAACATTTCCAACTATGAATGCGGTTTAATTATTGAGATCGAGCCACGACTAAAACGCCTTTCCTTTTGAAAATTGGTTCAGTTTTGACAAAGTTATAGGTTCGGAAAGTTTTGACATAGTTATAGGTTTGGAAAGTTTTGACAAAGTTATATGTTCGGAAAGTTTTAACATGAATTTCGAAAAAAAAAACATTTGCAACTATGAATGCGGTTTAATTATTGAGATCGAGCCACGACTAAAACGCCTTTCCTTTTGAAAATTGGTTCAGTTTTGACAAAGTTATAGGTTCGAAAAGTTTTGACACAGTTAAATGTTCGGACAAAATTGACAAAGTTATACGTTCGGAAAGTTTTGACATGAATTTCGAAAAAAAAAACATTTCCAACTATGAATGCGGTTTAATTATTGAGATCGAGCCAACACTACAACGCCTTTCCTTTTGAAAATCAGTTCAGTTTTGACAAAGTTATAGGTTCGGAAAGTTTTGACATAGTTATAGGTTCGGAAAGTTTTGACAAAGTTACAGGTTCGGAAAGTTTGAACATAAATTTCGAAAAAAAAAACATTTCCAACTATGAATGCGGTTTAATTATTGAGATCGAGCCACGACTAAAACGCCTTTTCTTTTGAAAATGGGTTCAGTGTTGATAAAGTTATAGGTTCTGAAAGTTTTGACATATTTATAGGTTCGGAAACTTTTGACATGAATTTCAAAAAAAAAAACATTTGCAACTATGAATGCGGTTTAATTATTGAGATCGACCCATGACTAAAACGCCTTTCCTTTTGAAAATCGGTTCAGTTTTGACAAAGTTATAGGTTCTGAAAGTTTTGACATATTTATAGGTTCGGAAAGTTTTAACATGAATTTCGAAAAAAAAAAACATTCTCAACTATAAATGTGGTTTAATTATTAAGATCGAGCCACGACTACAACGCCTTTCCTTTTGAAAATCGGTTCAGTTTTGACAAAGTTATAGGTTCGGAAAGTTTTGACATATTGATAGGTTCGGAAATATTTGACATGAATTTCGAAAAAAAAAAACATTTGCAACTATGAATGCGGTTTAATTATTGAGATCGAGCCACGACTAAAACGCCTTTTCTTTTGAAAATCGGTTCAGTTTTGACAAAGTTATAGGTTCGGAAAATTTTGACATAGTTATAGGTTTGGAAAATTTTGACAAAGTTACAGGTTCGGAAAGTTGTAACATGAATTTCGAAAAAAAAAACATTTCCAACTATGAATGCGGTTTAATTATTGAGAGCGAGCCACGACTAAAACATCTTTCCTTTTGAAAATCGGTTCAGTTTCGACAAAGTTATAGGTTCGGAAAGTTTTGACATAGTTATAGGTTTGGAAAGTTTTGACAAAGTTACAGGTTCGGAAAGTTTTAACATGAATTTCTAAAAAAAAAAAACATTTCCAACTATGAATGCGGTTTAATTATTGAGATCGAGCCACGACTAAAACGCCTTCCCTTCTGAAAATCGGTTCGGTTTTGACAAAGTTATAGGTTCGGAAAGTTTTGACATATTTATAGGTTCGGAAAGATTTGACATGAATTTCGAAAAAAAAAACATTTCTAACTATGAATGCGGTTTAACTATTGAGATCGAGCCACGACTAAAACGCCTTTCCTTTTGAAAGTCGGTTCAGTTTTGACAAAGTTATAGGTTCGGAAAATTTTGACATAGTTATAGGTTCGGAAAATTTTGACAAAGTTACAGGTTCGGAAAGTTGTAACTTGAATTTCGAAACAAAAAAAACATTTCCAACTATGAATGCGGTTTAATTATTGAGAGCGAGCCACGACTAAAACACCTTTCCTTTTGAAAATCGGTTCAGTTTCGACTAAGTTATAGGTTCGGAAAGTTTTGACATAGTTATAGGTTCGGAAAGTTTTGACAAAGTTATAGGTTCGGAAAGTTTTAACATGAATTTCGAAAAAAAAACATTTCTAACTATGAATGTGGTTTAATTATTGAAATCGAGCCACGACTAAAACGCCTTTCCTTTTGAAAATCGGTTCAGTTTTGACAAAGTTATAGGATCTGAAAGTTTTAACATATTTATAGGTTCGGAAAGTTTTGATATGAATTTCAAAAAAAAAAACCTTTGCAACTATGAATTCGGTTTAATTATTGAGATCGAGCCACGACTAAAACGCCTTTCCTTTTGAAAATCGGTTCAGTTTTGACAAAGTTATAGGTTCTGAAAGTTTTGACATATTTATAGGTTCGGAAAGTTTTGACATGAATTTCGAAAAAAAAAACATTTGCAACTATGAATGCGGTTTAATTATTGAGATCGAGCCACGACTAAAACGCCTTTCCTTTTGAAAATTGGTTCAGTTTTGACAAAGTTATAGGTTCGAAAAGTTTTGACACAGTTAAATGTTCGGAAAAAATTGACAAAGTTATAGGTTCGGAAAGTTTTGACATGAATTTCGAAAAAAAAAACATTTCCAACTATGAATGCGGTTTAATTATTGAGATCGAGCCAACACTAAAACGCCTTTCCTTTTGAAAATCGGTTCAGTTTCGACTAAGTTATAGGTTCGGAAAGTTTTGACATAGTTATAGGTTCGGAAAGTTTTGACAAAATTACAGGTTCGGAAAGTTTGAACATAAATTTCGAAAAAAAAAACATTTCCAACTATGAATGCGGTTTAATTATTGAGATCGAGCCACGACTAAAACGCCTTTCCTTTTGAAAATGGGTTCAGTGTTGATAAAGTTATAGGTTCTGAAAGTTTTGACATATTTATAGGTTCGGAAAGTTTTGACATGAATTTCAAAAAAAAAAACATTTGCAACTATGAATGCGGTTTAATTATTGAGATCGACCCATGACTAAAACGCCTTTCCTTTTGAAAATCGGTTTAGTTTTGACAAAGTTATAGGTTCGGGAAGTTTAGACAAGTAAAGATTCGGAAAAAATTGACAAAGTTATAGGTTCGGAAAGTTTTGACATGAATTTCGAAAAAAAAAACATTTGCAACTATGAATGCGGTTTAACTATTGAGATCGAGCCACGACTAAAAAGCCTTTCCTTTTGAAAATCGGTTCAGTTTTGACAAAGTTATAGGTTCTGAAAGTTTTGACATATTTATAGGTTCGGAAAGTTTTGACATGAATTTCGAAAAAAAAAACATTCTCAACTATAAATGTGGTTTAATTATTAAGATCGAGCCACGACTAAAACGCCTTTCCTTTTGAAAATCGGTTCAGTTTTGACAAAGTTATAGGTTCGGAAAGTTTTGACATATTGATAGGTTCGGAAAGATTTGACATGAATTTCGAAAAAAAAAACATTTCTAACTATGAATGCGGTTTAACTATTGAGATCGAGCCACGACTAAAACGCCTTTTCTTTTGAAAATCGGTTCAGTTTTGACAAAGTTATAGGTTCGGAAAATTTTGACATAGTTATAGGTTTGGAAAATTTTGACAAAGTTACAGGTTCGGAAAGTTGTAACATGAATTTCGAAAAAAAAAAACATTTCCAACTATGAATGCGGTTTAATTATTGAGAGCGAGCCACGACAAAAACACCTTTCCTTTTGAAAATCGGTTCAGTTTCGACAAAGTTATAGGTTCGGAAAGTTTTGACATAGTTATAGGTTTGGAAAGTTTTGACAAAGTTACAGGTTCGGAAAGTTTTAACATGAATTTCGAAAAAAAAAAACATTTCCAACTATGAATGCGGTTTAATTATTTAGATCGAGCCACGACTAAAACGCCTTCCCTTCTGAAAATCGGTTCAGTTTTGACAAAGTTATAGGTTCGGAAAGTTTTGACATATTTATAGGTTCGGAAAGATTTGACATGAATTTCGAAAAAAAAAACATTTCTAACTATGAATGCGGTTTAACTATTGAGATCGAGCCACGACTAAAACGCCTTTCCTTTTGAAAATCGGTTCAGTTTTGACAAAGTTATAGGTTCGGAAAATTTTGACATAGTTATAGGTTCGGAAAATTTTGACAAAGTTACAGGTTCGGAAAGTTGTAACATGAATTTCGAAACAAAAAAAACATTTCCAACTATGAATGCGGTTTAGTTATTGAGAGCGAGCCACGACTAAAACACCTTTCCTTTTGAAAATCGGTTCAGTTTCGACTAAGTTATAGGTTCGGAAAGTTTTGACATAGTTATAGGTTCGGAAAGTTTTGACAAAGTTATAGGTTCGGAAAGTTTTAACATGAATTTCGAAAAAAAAACATTTCTAACTATGAATGTGGTTTAATTATTGAAATCGAGCCACGACTAAAACGCCTTTCCTTTTGAAAATCGGTTCAGTTTTGACAAAGTTATAGGTTCTGAAAGTTTTAACATATTTATAGGTTCGGAAAGTTTTGATATGAATTTCAAAAAAAAAACATTTGCAACTATGAATTCGGTTTAATTATTGAGATCGAGCCACGACTAAAACGCCTTTCCTTTTGAAAATCGGTTCAGTTTTGACAAAGTTATAGGTTCTGAAAGTTTTGACATATTTATAGGTTCGGAAAGATTTGACATGAATTTCGAAAAAAAAAAAACATTCTCAACTATAAATGCGGTTTAATTATTAAGATCGAGCCACGACTAAAACGCCTTTCCTTTTGAAAATCGGTTCAGTTTTGACAAAGTTATAGGTTCGGAAAGTTTTGACATGAATTTCGAAAAAAAAACATTTCTAACTATGAATGCGGTTTAATTATTGAGATCGAGCCACGACTAAAACGCCTTTCCTTTTGAAAATCGGTTCAGTTTTGACAAAGTTATAGGTTCGGAAAGTTTTGACATAGTTATAGGTTCGGAAAATTTTGACAAAGTTACAGGTTCGGAAAGTTGTAACATGAATTTCGAAAAAAAAAAACATTTGCAACTATGCGGTTTAATTATTGAGATCGAGCCACGACTAAAACGCCTTTCCTTTTGAAAATCGGTTCAGTTTTGACAAAGTTATAGGTTCTGAAAGTTTTGACATGAATTTCGAAAAAAAAATAACATTCTCAACTATAAATGCGGTTTAATTATTAAGATCGAGCCACGACTAAAACGCCTTTCCTTTTGAAAATCGGTTCAGTTTTGACAAAGTTATAGGTTCGGAAAGTTTTTACATAGTTAAAGGTTTGGAAAGTTTTGACAAAGTTACAGGTTCGGAAAGTTTTAACATGAATTTCGAAAAAAAAAACATTTCCAACTATGAATGCGGTTTAATTATTGAGATCGAGCCACGACTAAAACGCCTTTCCTTTTGAAAATCGGTTCAGTTTTGACAAAGTTATAGGTTCTGAAAGTTTGGACATATTTATAGGTTCGGAAAGATTTGACATGAATTTCGAAAAAAAAAAATACATTCTCAACTATGAATGCGGTTTAATTATTGAGATCGAGCCACGACAAAAACGCCTTTCCTTTTGAAAATCGGTTCAGTTTTGACAAAGTTATAGCTTCGGAAAGTTTTGACATATTTATAGGTTCGGAAAGTTTTGACATGAATTTCGAAAAAAAAAACATTTCCAACTATGAATGCGGTTTAATTATTGAGATCGAGCAAACACTAAAACGCCTTTCCTTTTGAAAATCGGTTCAGTTTTGACAAAGTTATAGGTTCGGAAAGTTTTGACATGAATTTCGAAAAAAAAACATTTGCAACTATGAATGTGGTTTAATTATTGAGAGCGAGCCACGACTAAAACACCTTTCCTTTTGAAAATCGGTTCAGTTTCGACAAAGTTATAGGTTCGGAAAGTTTTGACATAGTTATAGGTTTGGAAAGTTTTGACAAAGTTACAGGTTCGGAAAGTTGTAACATGAATTTCGAAAAAAAAAAACATTTCCAACTATGAATGCGGTTTAATTATTGAGAGCGAGCCACGACTAAAACACCTTTCCTTTTGAAAATCGGTTCTGTTTCGACAAAGTTATAGGTTCGGAAAGTTTTGACATAGTTATAGGTTTGGAAAGTTTTGACAAAGTTACAGGTTCGGAAAGTTTTAACATGAATTTCGAAAAAAAAAAACATTTCCAACTATGAATGCGGTTTAATTATTGAGATCGAGCCACGACTAAAACGCCTTTCCTTTTGAAAATCGGTTCAGTTTTGACAAAGTTATAGGTTCTGAAAGTTTTGACATATTTATAGGTTCGGAAAGTTTTGACATGAATTTCGAAAAAAAAAACATTCTCAACTATGAATGCGGTTTAATTATTGAGATCGAGCCACGACTAAAACGCCTTTCCTTTTGAAAATCGGTTCAGTTTTGACAAAGTTATAGGTTCGGAAAGTTTTGACATATTTATAGGTTCGGAAAGATTTGACATGAATTTGGAAAAAAAAAAACATTTCTAACTATGAATGCGGTTTAATTATTGAGAGCGAGCCACGACTAAAACACCTTTCCTTTTGAAAATCGGTTCAGTTTCGACAAAGTTATAGGTTCGGAAAGTTTTGACATAGTTATAGGTTTGGAAAGTTTTGACAAAGTTACAGGTTCGGAAAGTTTTAACATGAATTTCGAAAAAAAAAAACATTTCCAACTATGAATGCGGTTTAATTATTGAGATCGAGCCACGACTAAAACGCCTTCCCTTTTGAAAATCGGTTCAGTTTTGACAAAGTTATAGGTTCGGAAAGTTTTGACATATTTATAGGTTGGGAAAGATTTGACATGAATTTCGAAAAAAA
The DNA here is from genome assembly GCA_035044485.1 of Scaptomyza reducta. Lineage (NCBI taxonomy): Eukaryota > Metazoa > Arthropoda > Insecta > Diptera > Drosophilidae > Scaptomyza > Scaptomyza reducta. The sequence goes on along the minus strand of JAWNNV010000254.1, from coordinate 15,400 downwards.
AAAACATTTCTAACTATGAATGCGGTTTAACTATTGAGATCGAGCCACGACTAAAACGCCTTTCCTTTTGAAAATCGGTTCAGTTTTGACAAAGTTATAGGTTCGGAAAGTTTTGACATAGTTATAGGTTTGGAAAGTTTTGACAAAGTTACAGGTTCGGAAAGTTTTAACATGAATTTCGAAAAAATAAAACATTTCCAACTATGAATGCGGTTTAATTATTGAGATCGAGCCACGACAAAAACGCCTTTCCTTTTGAAAATCGGTTCAGTTTTGACAAAGTTATAGGTTCGGAAAGTTTTGACATATTTATAGGTTCGGAAAGATTTGACATGAATTTCGAAAAAAAAAAACATTTCTAACTATGAATGCGGTTTAACTATTGAGATCGACCCACGACTAAAACGCCTTTCCTTTTGAAAATCGGTTCAGTTTTGACAAAGTTATAGGTTCGGAAAGTTTTGACACAGTTAAATGTTCGGAAAAAATTTAAAAAGTTATAGGTTCGGAAAGTTTTGACATGAATTTCGAAAAAAAAAACATTTCCAACTATGAATGCGGTTTAATAATTGAGATCGAGCCACGACTAAAACGCCTTTCCTTTTGAAAATTGGTTCAGTTTTGACAAAGTTATAGGTTCGGAAAGTTTTGACATAGTTATAGGTTTGGAAAGTTTTGACAAAGTTATATGTTCGGAAAGTTTTAACATGAATTTCGAAAAAAAAAACATTTGCAACTATGAATGCGGTTTAATTATTGAGATCGAGCCACGACTAAAACGCCTTTCCTTTTGAAAATTGGTTCAGTTTTGACAAAGTTATAGGTTCGAAAAGTTTTGACACAGTTAAATGTTCGGACAAAATTGACAAAGTTATATCGGAAGTTTTGACATGAATTTCGAAAAAAAAAACATTTCCAACTATGAATGCGGTTTAATTATTGAGATCGAGCCACGACTAAAACGCCTTTCCTTTTGAAAATTGGTTCAGTTTTGACAAAGTTATAGGTTCGAAAAGTTTTGACACAGTTAAATGTTCGGACAAAATTGACAAAGTTATACGTTCGGAAAGTTTTGACATGAATTTCGAAAAAAAAAACATTTCCAACTATGAATGCGGTTTAATTATTGAGATCGAGCCACGACTAAAACGCCTTTCCTTTTGAAAATCGGTTCAGTTTTGACAAAGTTATAGGTTCGGAAAGTTTTGACATGAATTTCGAAAAAAAAAACATTTCTAACTATGAATGCGGTTTAATTATTGAGATCGAGCCACGACTAAAACGCCTTTCCTTTTGAAAATCGGTTCAGTTTTGACAAAGTTATAGGTTCGGAAAGTTTTGACACAGTTAAATGTTCGGAAATTTAAAAAGTTATAGGTTCGGAAAGTTTTGACATGAATTTCGAAAAAAAAAAACATTTCCAACTATGAATGCGGTTTAATAATTGAGATCGAGCCACGACTAAAACGCCTTTCCTTTTGAAAATTGGTTCAGTTTTGACAAAGTTATAGCGGAAAGTTTTGACATAGTTATAGGTTTGGAAAGTTTTGACAAAGTTATATGTTCGGAAAGTTTTAACATGAATTTCGAAAAAAAAAACATTTGCAACTATGAATGCGGTTTAATTATTGAGATCGAGCCACGACTAAAACGCCTTTCCTTTTGAAAATTGGTTCAGTTTTGACAAAGTTATAGGTTCGAAAAGTTTTGACACAGTTAAATGTTCGGACAAAATTGACAAAGTTATACGTTCGGAAAGTTTTGACATGAATTTCGAAAAAAAAAACATTTCCAACTATGAATGCGGTTTAATTATTGAGATCGAGCCACGACTAAAACGCCTTTCCTTTTGAAAATTGGTTCAGTTTTGACAAAGTTATAGGTTCGGAAAGTTTTGACATAGTTATAGGTTCGGAAAGTTTTGACAAAGTTACAGGTTCGGAAAGTTTGAACATAAATTTCGAAAAAAAAAACATTTCCAACTATGAATGCGGTTTAATTATTGAGATCGAGCCACGACTAAAACGCCTTTCCTTTTGAAAATGGGTTCAGTGTTGATAAAGTTATAGGTTCTGAAAGTTTTGACATATTTATAGGTTCGGAAACTTTTGACATGAATTTCAAAAAAAAAAACATTTGCAACTATGAATGCGGTTTAATTATTGAGATCGACCCATGACTAAAACGCCTTTCCTTTTGAAAATCGGTTCAGTTTTGACAAAGTTATAGGTTCTGAAAGTTTTGACATATTTATAGGTTCGGAAAGTTTTGACATGAATTTCGAAAAAAAAAACATTCTCAACTATAAATGTGGTTTAATTATTAAGATCGAGCCACGACTAAAACGCCTTTCCTTTTGAAAATCGGTTCAGTTTTGACAAAGTTATAGGTTCGGAAAGTTTTGACATATTGATAGGTTCGGAAAGATTTGACATGAATTTCGAAAAAAAAAACATTTGCAACTATGAATGCGGTTTAATTATTGAGATCGAGCCACGACTAAAACGCCTTTTCTTTTGAAAATCGGTTCAGTTTTGACAAAGTTATAGGTTCGGAAAATTTTGACATAGTTATAGGTTTGGAAAATTTTGACAAAGTTACAGGTTCGGAAAGTTGTAACATGAATTTCGAAAAAAAAAACATTTCCAACTATGAATGCGGTTTAATTATTGAGAGCGAGCCACGACTAAAACATCTTTCCTTTTGAAAATCGGTTCAGTTTCGACAAAGTTATAGGTTCGGAAAGTTTTGACATAGTTATAGGTTTCGAAAGTTTTGACAAAGTTACAGGTTCGGAAAGTTTTAACATGAATTTCGAAAAAAAAAAACATTTCCAACTATGAATGCGGTTTAATTATTGAGATCGAGCCACGACTAAAACGCCTTCCCTTCTGAAAATCGGTTCGGTTTTGACAAAGTTATAGGTTCGGAAAGTTTTGACATATTTATAGGTTCGGAAAGATTTGACATGAATTTCGAAAAAAAAAACATTTCTAACTATGAATGCGGTTTAACTATTGAGATCGAGCCACGACTAAAACGCCTTTCCTTTTGAAAGTCGGTTCAGTTTTGACAAAGTTATAGGTTCGGAAAATTTTGACATAGTTATAGGTTCGGAAAATTTTGACAAAGTTACAGGTTCGGAAAGTTGTAACATGAATTTCGAAACAAAAAAAACATTTCCAACTATGAATGCGGTTTAATTATTGAGAGCGAGCCACGACTAAAACACCTTTCCTTTTGAAAATCGGTTCAGTTTCGACTAAGTTATAGGTTCGGAAAGTTTTGACATAGTTATAGGTTCGGAAAGTTTTGACAAAGTTATAGGTTCGGAAAGTTTTAACATGAATTTCGAAAAAAAAAACATTTCTAACTATGAATGTGGTTTAATTATTGAAATCGAGCCACGACTAAAACGCCTTTCCTTTTGAAAATCGGTTCAGTTTTGACAAAGTTATAGGATCTGAAAGTTTTAACATATTTATAGGTTCGGAAAGTTTTGATATGAATTTCAAAAAAAAAAACCTTTGCAACTATGAATTCGGTTTAATTATTGAGATCGAGCCACGACTAAAACGCCTTTCCTTTTGAAAATCGGTTCAGTTTTGACAAAGTTATAGGTTCTGAAAGTTTTGACATATTTATAGGTTCGGAAAGTTTTGACATGAATTTCGAAAAAAAAAACATTTGCAACTATGAATGCGGTTTAATTATTGAGATCGAGCCACGACTAAAACGCCTTTCCTTTTGAAAATTGGTTCAGTTTTGACAAAGTTATAGGTTCGAAAAGTTTTGACACAGTTAAATGTTCGGAAAAAATTGACAAAGTTATAGGTTCGGAAAGTTTTGACATGAATTTCGAAAAAAAAAACATTTCCAACTATGAATGCGGTTTAATTATTGAGATCGAGCCAACACTAAAACGCCTTTCCTTTTGAAAATCGGTTCAGTTTCGACTAAGTTATAGGTTCGGAAAGTTTTGACATAGTTATAGGTTCGGAAAGTTTTGACAAAATTACAGGTTCGGAAAGTTTGAACATAAATTTCGAAAAAAAAACATTTCCAACTATGAATGCGGTTTAATTATTGAGATCGAGCCACGACTAAAACGCCTTTCCTTTTGAAAATGGGTTCAGTGTTGATAAAGTTATAGGTTCTGAAAGTTTTGACATATTTATAGGTTCGGAAAGTTTTGACATGAATTTCAAAAAAAAAAAACATTTGCAACTATGAATGCGGTTTAATTATTGAGATCGACCCATGACTAAAACGCCTTTCCTTTTGAAAATCGGTTCAGTTTTGACAAAGTTATAGGTTCGGGAAGTTTAGACAAGTAAAGATTCGGAAAAAATTGACAAAGTTATAGGTTCGGAAAGTTTTGACATGAATTTCGAAAAAAAAAACATTTGCAACTATGAATGCGGTTTAACTATTGAGATCGAGCCACGACTAAAACGCCTTTCCTTTTGAAAATCGGTTCAGTTTTGACAAAGTTATAGGTTCTGAAAGTTTTGACATATTTATAGGTTCGGAAAGTTTTGACATGAATTTCGAAAAAAAAAACATTCTCAACTATAAATGTGGTTTAATTATTAAGATCGAGCCACGACTAAAACGCCTTTCCTTTTGAAAATCGGTTCAGTTTTGACAAAGTTATAGGTTCGGAAAGTTTTGATATATTGATAGGTTCGGAAAGATTTGACATGAATTTCGAAAAAAAAAACATTTCTAACTATGAATGCGGTTTAACTATTGAGATCGAGCCACGACTAAAACGCCTTTTCTTTTGAAAATCGGTTCAGTTTTGACAAAGTTATAGGTTCGGAAAATTTTGACATAGTTATAGGTTTGGAAAATTTTGACAAAGTTACAGGTTCGGAAAGTTGTAACATGAATTTCGAAAAAAAAAACATTTCCAACTATGAATGCGGTTTAATTATTGAGAGCGAGCCACGACTAAAACACCTTTCCTTTTGAAAATCGGTTCAGTTTCGACAAAGTTATAGGTTCGGAAAGTTTTGACATAGTTATAGGTTTGGAAAGTTTTGACAAAGTTACAGGTTCGGAAAGTTTTAACATGAATTTCGAAAAAAAAAAAACATTTCCAACTATGAATGCGGTTTAATTATTTAGATCGAGCCACGACTAAAACGCCTTCCCTTCTGAAAATCGGTTCAGTTTTGACAAAGTTATAGGTTCGGAAAGTTTTGACATATTTATAGGTTCGGAAAGATTTGACATGAATTTCGAAAAAAAAAACATTTCTAACTATGAATGCGGTTTAACTATTGAGATCGAGCCACGACTAAAACGCCTTTCCTTTTGAAAATCGGTTCAGTTTTGACAAAGTTATAGGTTCGGAAAATTTTGACATAGTTATAGGTTCGGAAAATTTTGACAAAGTTACAGGTTCGGAAAGTTGTAACATGAATTTCGAAACAAAAAAAACATTTCCAACTATGAATGCGGCTTAGTTATTGAGAGCGAGCCACGACTAAAACACCTTTCCTTTTGAAAATCGGTTCAGTTTCGACTAAGTTATAGGTTCGGAAAGTTTTGACATAGTTATAGGTTCGGAAAGTTTTGACAAAGTTATAGGTTCGGAAAGTTTTAACATGAATTTCGAAAAAAAAACATTTCTAACTATGAATGTGGTTTAATTATTGAAATCGAGCCACGACTAAAACGCCTTTCCTTTTGAAAATCGGTTCAGTTTTGACAAAGTTATAGGTTCTGAAAGTTTTAACATATTTATAGGTTCGGAAAGTTTTGATATGAATTTCAAAAAAAAAAACATTTGCAACTATGAATTCGGTTTAATTATTGAGATCGAGCCACGACTAAAACGCCTTTCCTTTTGAAAATCGGTTCAGTTTTGACAAAGTTATAGGTTCTGAAAGTTTTGACATATTTATAGGTTCGGAAAGTTTTGACATGAATTTCGAAAAAAAAAACATTTGCAACTATGAATGCGGTTTAATTATTGAGATCGAGCCACGACTAAAACGCCTTTCCTTTTGAAAATCGGTTCAGTTTTGACAAAGTTATAGGTTCGAAAAGTTTTGACACAGTTAAATGTTCGGAAAAAATTGACAAAGTTATAGGTTCGGAAAGTTTTGACATGAATTTCGAAAAAAAAACATTTCCAACTATGAATGCGGTTTAATTATTGAGATCGAGCCAACACTAAAACGCCTTTCCTTTTGAAAATCGGTTCAGTTTTGACAAAGTTATAGATTCGGAAAGTTTTGACATAGTTATAGGTTCGGAAAGTTTTGACAAAGTTACAGGTTCGGAAAGTTTGAACATAAATTTCGAAAAAAAAAACATTTCCAACTATGAATGCGGTTTAATTATTGAGATCGAGCCACGACTAAAACGCCTTTCCTTTTGAAAATGGGTTCAGTGTTGATAAAGTTATAGGTTCTGAAAGTTTTAACATATTTATAGGTTCGGAAAGTTTTGACATGAATTTCGAAAAAAAAAACATTTGCAACTATGAATGCGGTTTAATTATTGAGATCGACCCATGACTAAAACGCCTTACCTTTTGAAAATCGGTTCAGTTTTGACAAAGTTATAGGTTCGGGAAGTTTTGACACAGTTAAAGATTCGGAAAAAATTGACAAATTTATAGGTTCGGAAAGTTTTGACATAAATTTCGAAAAAAAAAACATTTGCAACTATGAATGCGGCTTAACTATTGAGATCGAGCCACGACTAAAACGCCTTTCCTTTTGAAAATCGGTTCAGTTTTGACAAAGTTATAGGTTCTGAAAGTTTTGACACATTTATAGGTTCGGAAAGTTTTGACATGAATTTCAAAAAAAAAAAACATTTGCAATTATGAATGCGGTTTAATTATTGAGATCGAGCCACGACTAAAACGCCTTTCCTTTTGAAAATCGGTTCAGTTTTGACAAAGTTATAGGTTCTGAAAGTTTTGACATATTTATAGGTTCGGAAAGTTTTGACATGAATTTCGAAAAAAAAAACATTCTCAACTATAAATGTGGTTTAATTATTAAGATCGAGCCACGACTAAAACGCCTTTCCTTTTGAAAATCGGTTCAGTTTTGACAAAGTTATAGATTCGGAAAGTTTTGACATATTGATAGGTTCGGAAAGATTTGACATGAATTTCGAAAAAAAAAACATTTCTAACTATGAATGCGGTTTAACTATTGAGATCGAGCCACGACTAAAACGCCTTTTCTTTTGAAAATCGGTTCAGTTTTGACAAAGTTATAGGTTCGGAAAATTTTGATATAGTTATAGGTTTGGAAAATTTTGACAAAGTTACAGGTTCGGAAAGTTGTAACATGAATTTCGAAAAAAAAAAACATTTCCAACTATGAATGCGGTTTAATTATTGAGAGCGAGCCACGACTAAAACACCTTTCCTTTTGAAAATCGGTTCAGTTTCGACAAAGTTATAGGTTCGGAAAGTTTTGACATAGTTATAGGTTTGGAAAGTTTTGACAAAGTTACAGGTTCGGAAAGTTTTAACATGAATTTCGAAAAAAAAAACATTTCCAACTATGAATGCGGTTTAATTATTTAGATCGAGCCACGACTAAAACGCCTTCCCTTCTGAAAATCGGTTCAGTTTTGACAAAGTTATAGGTTCGGAAAGTTTTGACATATTTATAGGTTCGGAAAGATTTGACATGAATTTCGAAAAAAAAAAATTTCCAACTATGAATGCGGTTTAACTATTGAGATCGAGCCACGACTAAAACGCCTTTCCTTTTGAAAATCGGTTCAGTTTTGACAAAGTTATAGGTTCGGAAAATTTTGACATAGTTATAGGTTCGGAAAATTTTGACAAAGTTACAGGTTCGGAAAGTTGTAACATGAATTTCGAAAAAAAAAAAACATTTCCAACTATGAATGCGGTTTAATTATTGAGAGCGATCCACGACTAAAACACCTTTCCTTTTGAAAATCGGTTCAGTTTTGACAAAGTTATAGGTTCGAAAAGTTTTGACACAGTTAAATGTTCGGAAAAAATTAACAAAGTTATAGGTTCGGAAAGTTTTGACATGAATTTCGAAAAAAAAAACATTTCCAACTATGAATGCGGTTTAATTATTTAGATCGAGCCACGACTAAAACGCCTTCCCTTCTGAAAATCGGTTCAGTTTTGACAAAGTTATAGGTTCTGAAAGTTTTAACATATTTATAGGTTCGGAAAGTTTTGATATGAATTTCAAAAAAAAAACATTTGCAACTATGAATTCGGTTTAATTATTGAGATCGAGCCACGACTAAAACGCCTTTCCTTTTGAAAATCGGTTCAGTTTTGACAAAGTTAAAGGTTCTGAAAGTTTTGACATATTTATAGGTTCGGAAAGTTTTGACATGAATTTCGAAAAAAAAAAACATTTGCAACTATGAATGCGGTTTAATTATTGAGATCGAGCCACGACTAAAACGCCTTCCCTTCTGAAAATCGGTTCAGTTTTGACAAAGTTATAGGTTCTGAAAGTTTTAACATATTTATAGGTTCGGAAAGTTTTGACATGAATTTCGAAAAAAAAAACATTTGCAACTATGAATGCGGTTTAATTATTGAGATCAACCCATGACTAAAACGCCTTACCTTTTGAAAATCGGTTCAGTTTTGACAAAGTTATAGGTTCGGGAAGTTTTGACACAGTTAAAGATTCGGAAAAAATTGACAAATTTATAGGTTCGGAAAGTTTTGACATGAATTTCGAAAAAAAAAACATTTGCAACTATGAATGCGGCTTAACTATTGAGATCGAGCCACGACTAAAACGCCTTTCCTTTTGAAAATCGGTTCAGTTTTGACAAAGTTATAGGTTCTGAAAGTTTTGACACATTTATAGGTTCGGAAAGTTTTGACATGAATTTCAAAAAAAAAAAACATTTGCAATTATGAATGCGGTTTAATTATTGAGATCGAGCCACGACTAAAACGCCTTTCCTTTTGAAAATCGGTTCAGTTTTGACAAAGTTATAGGTTCTGAAAGTTTTGACATATTTATAGGTTCGGAAAGTTTTGACATGAATTTCGAAAAAAAAAACATTCTCAACTATAAATGTGGTTTAATTATTAAGATCGAGCCACGACTAAAACGCCTTTCCTTTTGAAAATCGGTTCAGTTTTGACAAAGTTATAGATTCGGAAAGTTTTGACATATTGATAGGTTCGGAAAGATTTGACATGAATTTCGAAAAAAAAACATTTCTAACTATGAATGCGGTTTAACTATTGAGATCGAGCCACGACTAAAACGCCTTTTCTTTTGAAAATCGGTTCAGTTTTGACAAAGTTATAGGTTCGGAAAATTTTGACATAGTTATAGGTTTGGAAAATTTTGACAAAGTTACAGGTTCGGAAAGTTGTAACATGAATTTCGAAAAAAAAAAAACATTTCCAACTATGAATGCGGTTTAATTATTGAGAGCGATCCACGACTAAAACACCTTTCCTTTTGAAAATCGGTTCAGTTTTGACAAAGTTATAGGTTCGAAAAGTTTTGACACAGTTAAATGTTCGGAAAAAATTGACAAAGTTATAGGTTCGGAAAGTTTTGACATGAATTTCGAAAAAAAAAACATTTCCAACTATGAATGCGGTTTAATTATTTAGATCGAGCCACGACTAAAACGCCTTCCCTTCTGAAAATCGGTTCAGTTTTGACAAAGTTATAGGTTCTGAAAGTTTTAACATATTTATAGGTTCGGAAAGTTTTGATATGAATTTCAAAAAAAAAACATTTGCAACTATGAATTCGGTTTAATTATTGAGATCGAGCCACGACTAAAACGCCTTTCCTTTTGAAAATCGGTTCAGTTTTGACAAAGTTAAAGGTTCTGAAAGTTTTGACATATTTATAGGTTCGGAAAGTTTTGACATGAATTTCGAAAAAAAAAAACATTTGCAACTATGAATGCGGTTTAATTATTGAGATCGAGCCACGACTAAAACGCCTTCCCTTCTGAAAATCGGTTCAGTTTTGACAAAGTTATAGGTTCTGAAAGTTTTAACATATTTATAGGTTCGGAAAGTTTTGACATGAATTTCGAAAAAAGAAAACATTTGCAACTATGAATGCGGTTTAATTATTGAGATCGACCCATGACTAAAACGCCTTACCTTTTGAAAATCGGTTCAGTTTTGACAAAGTTATAGGTTCGGGAAGTTTTGACACAGTTAAAGATTCGGAAAAAATTGACAAATTTATAGGTTCGGAAAGTTTTGACATGAATTTCGAAAAAAAAACATTTGCAACTATGAATGCGGCTTAACTATTGAGATCGAGCCACGACTAAAACGCCTTTCCTTTTGAAAATCGGTTCAGTTTTGACAAAGTTATAGGTTCTGAAAGTTTTGACACATTTATAGGTTCGGAAAGTTTTGACATGAATTTCAAAAAAAAAAAACATTTGCAATTATGAATGCGGTTTAATTATTGAGATCGAGCCACGACTAAAACGCCTTTCCTTTTGAAAATCGGTTCAGTTTTGACAAAGTTATAGGTTCTGAAAGTTTTGACATATTTATAGGTTCGGAAAGTTTTGACATGAATTTCGAAAAAAAAAACATTCTCAACTATAAATGTGGTTTAATTATTAAGATCGAGCCACGACTAAAACGCCTTTCCTTTTGAAAATCGGTTCAGTTTTGACAAAGTTATAGATTCGGAAAGTTTTGACATATTGATAGGTTCGGAAAGATTTGACATGAATTTCGAAAAAAAAAACATTTCTAACTATGAATGCGGTTTAACTATTGAGATCGAGCCACGACTAAAACGCCTTTTCTTTTGAAAATCGGTTCAGTTTTGACAAAGTTATAGGTTCGGAAAATTTTGACATAGTTATAGGTTTGGAAAATTTTGACAAAGTTACAGGTTCGGAAAGTTGTAACATGAATTTCGAAAAAAAAAACATTTCCAACTATGAATGCGGTTTAATTATTGAGAGCGAGCCACGACAAAAACACCTTTCCTTTTGAAAATCGGTTCAGTTTCGACAAAGTTATAGGTTCGGAAAGTTTTGACATAGTTATAGGTTTGGAAAGTTTTGACAAAGTTACAGGTTCGGAAAGTTTTAACATGAATTTCGAAAAAAAAAACATTTCCAACTATGAATGCGGTTTAATTATTTAGATCGAGCCACGACTAAAACGCCTTCCCTTCTGAAAATCGGTTCAGTTTTGACAAAGTTATAGGTTCGGAAAGTTTTGACATATTTATAGGTTCGGAAAGATTTGAGATGAATTTCGAAAAAAAAAAAATTTCCAACTATGAATGCGGTTTAACTATTGAGATCGAGCCACGACTAAAACGCCTTTCCTTTTGAAAATCGGTTCAGTTTTGACAAAGTTATAGGTTCGGAAAATTTTGACATAGTTATAGGTTCGGAAAATTTTGACAAAGTTACAGGTTCGGAAAGTTGTAACATGAATTTCGAAAAAAAAAAAACATTTCCAACTATGAATGCGGTTTAATTATTGAGAGCGAGCCACGACTAAAACACCTTTCCTTTTGAAAATCGGTTCAGTTTTGACAAAGTTATAGGTTCGAAAAGTTTTGACACAGTTAAATGTTCGGAAAAAATTGACAAAGTTATAGGTTCGGAAAGTTTTGACATGAATTTCGAAAAAAAAAACATTTCCAACTATGAATGCGGTTTAATTATTTAGATCGAGCCACGACTAAAACGCCTTCCCTTCTGAAAATCGGTTCAGTTTTGACAAAGTTATAGGTTCTGAAAGTTTTAACATATTTATAGGTTCGGAAAGTTTTGATATGAATTTCAAAAAAAAAAACATTTGCAACTATGAATTCGGTTTAATTATTGAGATCGAGCCACGACTAAAACGCCTTTCCTTTTGAAAATCGGTTCAGTTTTGACAAAGTTATAGGTTCTGAAAGTTTTGACATATTTATAGGTTCGGAAAGTTTTGACATGAATTTCGAAAAAAAAAACATTTGCAACTATGAATGCGGTTTAATTATTGAGATCGAGCCACGACTAAAACGCCTTTCCTTTTGAAAATCGGTTCAGTTTTGACAAAGTTATAGGTTCGAAAAGTTTTGACACAGTTAAATGTTCGGAAAAAATTGACAAAGTTATAGGTTCGGAAAGTTTTGACATGAATTTCGAAAAAAAAAAACTTTTCCAACTATGAATGCGGTTTAATTATTGAGTTCGAGCCAACACTAAAACGCATTTCCTTTTGAAAATCGGTTCAGTTTTGACAAAGTTATAGGTTCGGAAAGTTTTGACATATTTATAGGTTCGGAAAGTTTTGACATGAATTTCGAAAAAAAAACATTCTCAACTATAAATGTGGTTTAATTATTAAGATCGAGCCACGACTAAAACGCCTTTCCTTTTGAAAATCGGTTCAGTTTTGACAAAGTTATAGATTCGGAAAGTTTTGACATATTGATAGGTTCGGAAAGATTTGACATGAATTTCGAAAAAAAAACATTTCTAACTATGAATGCGGTTTAACTATTGAGATCGAGCCACGACTAAAACGCCTTTTCTTTTGAAAATCGGTTCAGTTTTGACAAAGTTATAGGTTCGGAAAATTTTGACATAGTTATAGGTTTGGAAAATTTTGACAAAGTTACAGGTTCGGAAAGTTGTAACATGAATTTCGAAAAAAAAAAAAACATTTCCAACTATGAATGCGGTTTAATTATTGAGAGCGATCCACGACTAAAACACCTTTCCTTTTGAAAATCGGTTCAGTTTTGACAAAGTTATAGGTTCGAAAAGTTTTGACACAGTTAAATGTTCGGAAAAAATTGACAAAGTTATAGGTTCGGAAAGTTTTGACATGAATTTCGAAAAAAAAAACATTTCCAACTATGAATGCGGTTTAATTATTTAGATCGAGCCACGACTAAAACGCCTTCCCTTCTGAAAATCGGTTCAGTTTTGACAAAGTTATAGGTTCTGAAAGTTTTAACATATTTATAGGTTCGGAAAGTTTTGATATGAATTTCAAAAAAAAAACATTTGCAACTATGAATTCGGTTTAATTATTGAGATCGAGCCACGACTAAAACGCCTTTCCTTTTGAAAATCGGTTCAGTTTTGACAAAGTTAAAGGTTCTGAAAGTTTTGACATATTTATAGGTTCGGAAAGTTTTGACATGAATTTCGAAAAAAAAAACATTTGCAACTATGAATGCGGTTTAATTATTGAGATCGAGCCACGACTAAAACGCCTTCCCTTCTGAAAATCGGTTCAGTTTTGACAAAGTTATAGGTTCTGAAAGTTTTAACATATTTATAGGTTCGGAAAGTTTTGACATGAATTTCGAAAAAAAAAACATTTGCAACTATGAATGCGGTTTAATTATTGAGATCGACCCATGACTAAAACGCCTTACCTTTTGAAAATCGGTTCAGTTTTGACAAAGTTATAGGTTCGGGAAGTTTTGACACAGTTAAAGATTCGGAAAAAATTGACAAATTTATAGGTTCGGAAAGTTTTGACATGAATTTCGAAAAAAAAAACATTTGCAACTATGAATGCGGCTTAACTATTGACATCGAGCCACGACTAAAACGCCTTTCCTTTTGAAAATCGGTTCAGTTTTGACAAAGTTATAGGTTCTGAAAGTTTTGACACATTTATAGGTTCGGAAAGTTTTGACATGAATTTCAAAAAAAAAAAACATTTGCAATTATGAATGCGGTTTAATTATTGAGATCGAGCCACGACTAAAACGCCTTTCCTTTTGAAAATCGGTTCAGTTTTGACAAAGTTATAGGTTCTGAAAGTTTTGACATATTTATAGGTTCGGAAAGTTTTGACATGAATTTCGCAAAAAAAAACATTCTCAACTATAAATGTGGTTTAATTATTAAGATCGAGCCACGACTAAAACGCCTTTCCTTTTGAAAATCGGTTCAGTTTTGACAAAGTTATAGATTCGGAAAGTTTTGACATATTGATAGGTTCGGAAAGATTTGACATGAATTTCGAAAAAAAAAACATTTCTAACTATGAATGCGGTTTAACTATTGAGATCGAGCCACGACTAAAACGCCTTTTCTTTTGAAAATCGGTTCAGTTTTGACAAAGTTATAGGTTCGGAAAGTTTTGACATAGTTATAGGTTTGGAAAGTTTTGACAAAGTTACAGGTTCGGAAAGTTTTAACATGAATTTCGAAAAAAAAAACATTTCCAACTATGAATGCGGTTTAATTATTTAGATCGAGCCACGACTAAAACGCCTTCCCTTCTGAAAATCGGTTCAGTTTTGACAAAGTTATAGGTTCGGAAAGTTTTGACATATTTATAGGTTCGGAAAGATTTGACATGAATTTCGAAAAAAAAAAAATTTCCAACTATGAATGCGGTTTAACTATTGAGATCGAGCCACGACTAAAACGCCTTTCCTTTTGAAAATCGGTTCAGTTTTGACAAAGTTATAGGTTCGGAAAATTTTGACATAGTTATAGGTTCGGAAAATTTTGACAAAGTTACAGGTTCGGAAAGTTGTAACATGAATTTCGAAAAAAAAAAACATTTCCAACTATGAATGCGGTTTAATTATTGAGAGCGAGCCACGACTAAAACACCTTTCCTTTTGAAAATCGGTTCAGTTTTGACAAAGTTATAGGTTCGAAAAGTTTTGACACAGTTAAATGTTCGGAAAAAATTGACAAAGTTATAGGTTCGGAAAGTTTTGACATGAATTTCGAAAAAAACAACATTTCCAACTATGAATGCGGTTTAATTATTTAGATCGAGCCACGACTAAAACGCCTTCCCTTCTGAAAATCGGTTCAGTTTTGACAAAGTTATAGGTTCTGAAAGTTTTAACATATTTATAGGTTCGGAAAGTTTTGATATGAATTTCAAAAAAAAAAAACATTTGCAACTATGAATTCGGTTTAATTATTGAGATCGAGCCACGACTAAAACGCCTTTCCTTTTGAAAATCGGTTCAGTTTTGACAAAGTTATAGGTTCTGAAAGTTTTGACATATTTATAGGTTCGGAAAGTTTTGACATGAATTTCGAAAAAAAAAACATTTGCAACTATGAATGCGGTTTAATTATTGAGATCGAGCCACGACTAAAACGCCTTTCCTTTTGAAAATCGGTTCAGTTTTGACAAAGTTATAGGTTCGAAAAGTTTTGACACAGTTAAATGTTCGGAAAAAATTGACAAAGTTATAGGTTCGGAAAGTTTTGACATGAATTTCGAAAAAAAAAAACTTTTCCAACTATGAATGCGGTTTAATTATTGAGATCGAGCCAACACTAAAACGCCTTTCCTTTTGAAAATCGGTTCAGTTTTGACAAAGTTATAGGTTCGGAAAGTTTTGACATAGTTATAGGTTCGGAAAGTTTTGACAAAGTTACAGGTTCGGAAGGTTTGAACATAAAT
>JAWNNV010000252.1:0-76417 GCA_035044485.1 Scaptomyza reducta | reverse complement strand
GGAGGAGAGAGAGAGTGTAAGAAAATATAGCTTAAAGATCGTTTGCCAATTTATGATAAACTTTGTGAGTTGTCGGGAATAAGATTATAATAAATCGAATCTGATTTCTTCTTCTTTGCTGTTTTCTACAATTGATGTAAGGTTCTTTTGAGATGTAAATGTAGATGTGTGAGAAAGAGATGGAGGTACAGCAGAGAGCGAGAGAGAGCGAGAGAGTGTGAGAAAATATAGCTTGTCGGAAATGATATCGAAAAAATCGAATCTGATTTCTTCCTCTTTGCTGTTTTCTATAATTGATGTAAGGTTGTTTTTTTCAGATGTAAATGTGTGAGAAAGAGATGGAGGTACAGTTGAGAGCGAGAGAGTGAAAGAAAATATAGTTTAAAGATCGGTTGCCAAATTATTGTAAACTTTGTGAGTTGTCGGAAATGATATGGCAAAAAATCGAATCTGATTTTTTCTTCTTTGCTGTTTTCTATAATTATTGTAAGGTTTCTTTAAGATGTAAATGTAGATGTGTGAGAAAGAGATGGAAGTACAGCAGAGAGCGAGAGAGAGCGTTTGTCAATTTATGAAAAACTTTGTGAGTTGTTGGGAATTATATCTGATTTATTTTAATTTTTTAATTTCACTTGGATCAAAACTAAAAAATTATTTAAAAAAAAAAACAACAAACAATCAAGCACACACACAGAGAGATATAGAAACAATGTTTATGGTATAAATTAATGGCACAGTTCAAAGTTCAATTTTCGAGCAAACATTTGTTTCATTCATTTGGTTTTTGATCTGCTTTCTGTTTGGATTATTAAAGGCGATTACAACATCTCAATTTTTGTGTATTTCGAGTGGCTTCCAGCTGAAAGTTATTTCTGGGGCAGCTGTGGCATGCACTTATAGTCTAGAGCACGCACACACACACACAGACACGCTTACTTTGGACGTGCAACGACTAATTATGCCGATAAGCAACGCTTTTCATTTCAATCCAATCCAAAAAAAAACAACGAATTGAAAATCTTGGATTGAAATCGACTTGTGACTTGCAACGCATTTGGGTGCAAGTCAATTTTATGCTACTTGAGCTTTTAGCGAGGTGAGTTTAACAAGAGTTTCGAATGCTTGAAGGCTTGAATATTTTCAAAACTTTTCTTTTAAATGTTTGTCAGAGTTTAACAAGAATTTCGAATGCTTCTATCTTTTCAAAACTTTTCTTTTAAATATTTGTCAGAATGAACTTTTTCTCCGTACAAAAAGTCATTTGATTAATAAAGTTTCCGTACAAAAAAATCATTCGATTGAGTTCTTCAAAGCGTAGAAAAAGTTATACGTTTGAGTTTTTCAAACATAAGCTTTTTTTATGGGAATTTTCTTATGAAATTGGAGTCGTCGAATCCGCAAAGTTGTTCATTCAGGTCAATACTATTTTCTGTATGCAGTGCACAAATTTGAATGATATTTGAGCTTCTACGAGGTTGGTTCCAGTTAAATACACCCAAATATAAAGATTTATGAACCCTTTGAATATACAAATATATATCTACATATATGCAAATAATGTTTCCAAAGCTTTAAAAACATATATTTGGAAATAAATCTTCATGAAATAAGCTTTGATTAAATAAATGTCCAAGTTTGTTTCCAGTTCAAAACACCCTAATATAAAGATTTATGAACCCTTTGAATATACAAATATATATATATATATTTATATATGAATAATGTTTCCAAAGCTTTAAAAACAAATATTTGGAAATAAATCTTCATGAAATAAGCTTTGATTAAATAAATGTACGAGGTTGGTTCCAGTTAAATACACCCAAATATAAAGATTTATTAACCCTTTGAATATACAAATATATATATATATATTTATATATATATATATACAAATAATGTTTCCAAAGCTTTAAAAACATATATTTGGAAATAAATCTTCATGAAATAAGCTTTGATTAAATAAATGTCCAAGTTTGTTTCCAGTTCAAAACACCCTAATATAAATATTTATGAACCCTTTGAATATACAAATATATATAGCTTTAAAAACATATATTTGGAAATAAATCTTCATGAATTTTTGATTTTTGATGAAATAAATTTGAGAAACTTCACAAGTTCTACTTTTGGAAGAACTTCCAAAGCAACCCTCGCATAACACACACACACATACACAAATCAGCTTACAGTTTGGCGGGCAATTGGGTTCAGTCGAGTTGAGTTTTTTAGTTCAATTTGCGTTTGCTTTGCATATTTAGTGCTGATCGTACAGATATTGAACAGCATTGGCACATATATACATATATATAGCGCTAATGCATGTGTATGTATGTGTGTGTGTTTGTGTTCAGTTTCATGTTGCATATGAAACGCAGTCAAATGGAATGACGACGCGTCAGTTTCGTGGCTTTTGTGGGCAGACGACGCCAACAACAAAAACAAATAAGATTTATGAAACTTTTAAGCAAAAGGCGTCGCAGCACAAATACGTGCAAAAGGGCAACAAAACCAACAGGAGTCTTTGTTGTTGTTGGTTTTTGTGGGTTTTTGACTGGTTGAGAGAGAGAGAACGGCCTGATTTATGCTGATGATGCGCAGGCTAAGAGCAGTGGGCGCAGCATGTTGCCAGTTAGCAGCAAATGTTGCTAAGGCAACAATGGGCGAAATGTGTGGGTGGTTGGTGACTGCGCTAAGTTCGTTGGTTGTTGGTAGGGTACAATATGGGGTGAATGTCTTGGATATGCTATGAATAAAATGAATGAATTTTGTATGAGAATGAATTTTTGTTATGTGTGTGTGTGCATGTGTGAGCATGTGTGTGTGAGTGTACTGGTTTTTAAATGTTTGCGTTTATTGAGTAATTTGTTAGGCTGTTTGTTTTATTTTATTATTATTATTTTTTTTTGGTTTAAGAATTATTTTTGATTCTTTCAATTGGCTTTAGCTGAAAAAAATCATTTTGCTTGCAACTTTTTGTTTATTTTTCGGTTTTAATTAGGCAATTGATCTAGACAGAAAATGCAAACTATATATATATATATATTGATCGATTATTTACAAATATTTGTTTCTCTTCACAACATTCAGTTTAAATCAATTTTAAGACATGCTTTTGTGCTGCTGCTAAATTGGCAAAACAATTATAAATTAATTACAACAAAAAACAAAAAAAAAAAAATTAAAAATAAAAAAATATTAAGAAATTTACAACAAGGCACAAACAAATTTATACAAAAATTTCGAAAAAAAAGCTAAATTTTTTGGAAAAAAAGCTAAAAATTTTGGGAAAAAAAACTCTAAATGTATATTTTATTTCAAATACTCTAAACAGCATAACAAATTTGGCTAATGGACGAAATATTTTCTTGGTTCATATATATATATGATATGTATATGTTTATGACTGGGATCTCACAGTATGCTTTATGTACAGTTTGAGAGCCACTGCAACAATGCGCACTTTGGCAACAAAAGGTGTTAAAAATAATAGAAAGTACACAGATAGAGAAACGTTTAGATATATATGTATATAATATATGTATTTCGAATACATACCCATTGGCTGCATCCTGTATCTCCTTTTGATCAATGCCCGCGATGGTATTGCGACGCTTTCCACGCACCTTACGCGATCTGGAGCGACGACTAACGGTTTGCACATTATCATCCAGATTGTTGGCATCCGTTTGATTGTCTTCGGGACTGCCGCCGCCGCTGGTGCTGGGCGTGGCAACGCCCGTGCCCGTGCCCGCACCTCCCGCATAGCAGCCCGTTGTGGATTTGCGTGCCGCACACATCCGTTGAAAGTGTTTGCCGGATGTATTTACCGAAATCAGTTCGGCAGGGTATCTGCAAAATCGGATGGGAAGTGTAATTTGATTAGCAAAAGTATTTTTTCCCATTCACGAGATCCTCTTATACAAGTCTTAAACTTAAGTTCCACATATGTTCCACACATATATTACATATGTTCCACATAGACTCCAAACAGCTCATATACAAGTCTTAAACTTAAGTTCCACATATCTTCCACACATGTTCCACATACGTTCCATGCACCTTTTTTGAAGTTGGATATAATTTGAAATCAATCTGATTGAGTCTTATTTATTTTTGAGTAATTAGTTCCACATATCTTCCACACATCTTTCACATACGTTCCACGCACTTTTTTTGAAGTTGGATATAATTTGAAATCAATCTGATTGAGTCTTATTTATTTTTGAGTAATTAGCTGTAATTTCATAAGTTTTCGACACGAACCGAAATGTTTTCCCAGTCTTTAAAAGCGCTTTTTGTGTGTGGAATGTAAGTCAAACATTTGCGCTTCGAATCAACGAAGCGTTAACAATGTAAAATTGCCTTTGTCTATATTTGCTCAAACCCATGAAACAAATGAGCCATGACCAACGAGCGTGGCTTGGTAGCGGGGGAAGGGAAGGGGAGTGGCTGTGACACTTGCGTAATTGTGTGCTTTTGTGTGGCCAAAACTGTAAATATATATATACATTTACGTAATGTGCAATTGAATTAATATATTTAGCTTTTTTTACGCTGTGGTTTCTGCTGAAGAAGGGCAGGAGAGAAAAACCTAATGCGGCTTGACGAAGCTTAAATACTCTTTGCAAGCAAATCAATTGCTCTGTTATTCGATATACTAAACTGTCTGTCAACTGAAAGATAATCTATATCAATTACATTGGCCTACAAAGAATATCTGTGCTCAATGAGTTCCATTACTATTATTAATATTCAAAATTGAGAAGCAAAACTACATTTGATGGCTTCATGAAAAAACCCAAAGAAATTGCTGTCTAAAACTAAGGTATTTCAAATTTTATTGGGCATTAAAACAACACAAAACAAGTAAGAAGGCTCTAGTTGAGAAATCCCGAGTGAGTCAACTTCAATGTTCCATATCTCCGGCGTTTCTCAACCGATTTCAATACAATTTTCACAGATTTTCATTATTTCGTCTAATGTTTCAAACTGCATCACAAAGTTTTCCAAAATCAAGATTTTGTTGTTATCGATAACATGTGTATATCGGAAACGGAAAGAGTTATCGAAAATTTAAAACAAACTTTCACTAAACAGGGTTTAAACGAGATTATGTTCCAAATCTAGAGTCCCTAGCTCTTATAGTTTCTGAGATCGACACGTTCATACTTACGGACGGACGGACAGACAGATGGACGGACGGACTGATGGACGGACGGATGGACGTACGGACATGGCTATATCGACTCGGCTGTTGATGCTGATCAAGAATACATATAATTAATAGTGTCGAAGATTCTTCCTTCTGCCTGTTACATACTTTTGCACAAAACCATTATACCCTTTCAACCCGTTCAGGGTATAACACTGTATAATAGGATGTTGTTTTTGTATACTGTCTGATTGGCCAGAAACAAAACAAACAAAAATGTTGTTTGAAACGTGCATAAAAATAAAGTTTTAAATAAAATTAGCATATGAAAATGAGAATGCTTTGAATATGCTTTGAATGGCAACCCGCCACCACAATGGCTGTCAAACTGTCAGAGACGGTTCAAGTCTAAATAGCTTATAAAATGAATGGTAAGCAAATACGGCACACATGGGGAAAGTTGAAAAAGTTCTTGAAACTGTTAAGCTAAGGCTAAAAATACTTTCGTGCTGTACTTGAATATAATAATAAATATAATAAGCGAAGAGTTGTACTTACTTTAAGGCAATTATTTTGGTTTGTTCCTCGGGTGAAGGCAGTCGATGATTCAAAGGCACATCTTTATTGATATCGTTCGGCAGCTGAAGCTGATGCGAATGATGATGCGAATGCGAATGATGTTGATCCGCTGATTGGCTTATGTTTAGGGCATACAAGGCATCAGCCGCATCGGCGGACAGGACGGACGGAGAGAGTGCAGGCGTCAGAAGGCCATTATCACCAATAGTTAGGGATGTGCAGATCGAGCTATCCACATGATGCATGCAATCGGGCGTAACGGTGACATCACCCAACGCCTCGCTCGATGTCCATTTGCGCAAATCCTCAATAGCCGCAGGCTGCAAAAAGACACAAAACAAACCAAACACATTTAAAACACACAAGAAAACCAGAGAAGGCGTTAAGTTTTTAGGGTTGCGGTTGCAAGCGCCATTCACTTAATTAGCTAGTTAGTTGGGAGACATGCAAAAATATTTTGACCTAATTGGACTATACACTGAGCGACAAAAGTGTTAGAAAAGTGGTTAAGGCTTTGAAATTTTTTCAGGAAAAAGTTTTTGGCTAATTCTTTACACATTCTAAGCTTTTTGAAAAATAATTTTAGAGTTGACTTCATAAATTTTAATTAAAAAATAAGAATAATATAATTTTTAATAATATAAGATTTAAAAACAATTACAAAAAAATTTATTTTAATTATTATTATGATTAAGGCTTTAAACTGTCAGAAAAAAAGGTTCACATAGTTTTCAAAACATTCTAAGCTTTTTGAAAAATAATTTTGGAGTTGACCTAATAAATTTTCATTAAAAAGGAAGAAAAATATAATTTTTAAAAATAAAGGGTTTTAAAAAAATTACAAAATTTTTAAAAATATGGAATTTTAAAAAAATTACAAAATTAATTTTTTTTTTAATATTTTCATTGGTTAAGGCTTTAAACTGTCAGAAAAAAAGGTTCACATAGTTTTTAAAACATTTTTTCAATGGTTAAGGCTTTAAACGGTCAAAAAAAAAGGTTCACATAGTTTTTAAAGCATTCTAAGCTTTTATAAAAATAACTTTAGAGTTGAAATAAAAAATGATGACTGAAAAGTACGAAAAATATAATTTTTAATAATATAAGATTTTAAAAAAAATAAAAAAAAATTTAAAAAAAAAAAAACAAAAATAAATAAAAATTTTAATTATTTAAAATGGTAAAGGCTTTAAACTGTCAGAAAAAAGGTTCACACAGTTTTTAACACATTCTAAGCTTTTATAAAAATAATTTTAGAGTTGAAATAATAATTGGTATTTAAAAAGCAAGGAAAATATAGTTTTTAATAATAAAGTATTTTAAAAAAATTTAAAAACTTTTTAAAAAAAAAAATTTTTTTTAAATTAAAATTTTTATTTTTTTTTTTACATTTTTTTTTACTTTTTAAAACCGTTTTTAGCCCATGAAAAATGTACCATTTTATTAGACAAATTTTTTTTTTTCAAAATTATTGACTCTGTATAAGGAACATTTGATTTGTTTTTTTTTTTCTCCGTGCATTTAACTCTGTCACGCATACGCTTTTTAATATCAAATCCTTTGGCATATGTGCTGAAAAATGAGCGAGTCCTTCGCCTTTTGTGTTGTGTGCAAACATTTGTCAGTTTTGCTGTCCAGTGTTAAATTTGACCAAGTCACGCGATTTTACAGCGAAAAATAATATATAGAAAAACATAAAAAACACGCGTTTTCGCTGTTAGATGATTTGTTCTATTTAGTTCCGTGGTGGAGACAACCCCATCGAAATTCAATCAGACTAATTAAAAACAATCAATTTGTAAAAGTTTGAAGAAGAAAAAAACATACCAAAAATCTGAAGCTCTATTTCTAAGTGAATTACGAAGAGGGCGCAATCGTTTTCATTGATTATTTTCATTCTTTTTGGCCATCAAAAACAATTGTTACAATTGAAATTCAGCCGAAGTGTAAGGGAGGAACTAACGCTAAGGGGGTCAATGGTAATGAAAGGGGGGAAGTAGCTCCAAAGCCACCCACACACAAAGAAAAATTTACATAAAATTCCACTTGAGCTTTAGTTTTATTATATCATTTGGGGTCTCGATGTAAAAGTTTGCTCTTTGGACTTTCACATGGGCACAATCAGCACAGTGGTTCCAAATACATGAAAAGTCATGTGTCTTTTCATAAGTTACTAAACAAATCTTTCGATATGTGTTTATATTTTCACTTTAAGTTTCTTTCTAGATCAAGTTCCATACTTTCTATCGATCTATCTATCAATAATACTTCTAACTCATTCAGTTCTAATCCAAAAACTTTCTTTCTATAACATATTCTTAAAATATTCACTTCTTTCTCTAGACTTCAGATTGTGCTCATTTCTTCATTCATTTCTGCGAATCTCACTACACTATCCCATCATTCCCATTGATTCTCATTTCTATATATTTTATTTAATCCATCTATCAATATTACTTCTAACTCATTCGGTTCTAATCCAAGTAAACTTTCTTTCTATATCATATTCTTAAAATATTCACTTCTTTCTCTAGACTTTTGTTTGTACTCATTTCTCCATTCATTTCTGCGAATCTCACTACACTATCCCATCATTCCCATTGATTCTCATTTCTATACTGCTTTTTAAGTAAAAGCTTACTTGTACGTAACTTGAAAGTTTAATGTATGGTTTTTATAATCTCATACCCTCGTTATATAAGATTAGACACAGTGTGTAAAATCCCGTCTGTATGTCTGACTAACTTGCCAATAATTTGATGTTGTTTACGGTTCGGCGGCTCTTTGTTTGGGTTCCCGGGTGAAACTGGCCAAGTTTGTATGATAAAAATATTTGCACATAAATGTCGTGCCATATATAATAAAATGTAATTCGATGTGCGACAAAAGACAGACGACAACAAACAGTAAACGACAACGACAACGACAAGAACAACAACATTGAATGTAATCTTTTTTTTTAGTTTTTTGCGACCGTAAGCAATAAGACGCAATGCGCTAATGCCACTTCTTTGGCCAGCTCAAAGTTAAAGTTGGATGCTGTTAGCTAAAGAGAAGCAGCCAAGTGGAACTTGGTTCGAACGCATTGCGAAAAAGGATTAAAAGTCATTCAATTAAGAAGAAGTAGTAACAGACAGTTGGAAAGACAAACGACAAAGCCATCGTCTCATGCGGATATTGGCAGCAAAACTCACTAAGGAGACTCTGGAGACATTCAAAGACTTTCGACTTTGAGTATTGAGAAATCTGCACAGGAAAAAATCTTAGCTAGAATGAATAAAAGTTCTTTTAGTGAGTTTGTTTCAAGTTTGTTCTCAAGTTCTTAAGAGATTAATCTACTTCTTTTAAAGAAGAACAGACTTACTTTCAAAATACTCAAAAAGTTCTGAATCAAGAGTTAGAATATTACTTTAAGTACTTGGTAGATAAACTAATAAATTGAATAATACTTCTCTGAACTCCTTATTTCAATACCATAAGTAAAGATCAAAGATAATCGCTCTCTTTTAATTTTAGAAAGAAAACAACTTAAAAGACATTTACGACTTAAGCTCAGAATGAAACCAAAATCTAACTAGGCGAGAAGAAACTTGAAATTTAAAGATAAACTATAGCTGAATAATTTCTGAACTCAAACATATTCTGGTGACATGTTAAGTACTTGTTAGATCAACTAATGAATTGAATAATACCTCCTTTTTCTAATACCAGTTTTAAGATAATCTCACTCTTTTAATTTTAGAAAGAAAACAACTTAAAAGACATATACGACTTAAGCTCAGAATGAAATCGTTATACCAAAATCTCACTAAGAGATAAAGAAGTTGAAGCTTTAAAGATAAACTATAGATGAATATCTTTTGAATATATATAAATAAATATTTATTTATATTTATATATTTATCTTTTATTCTGGTGAATATGGAAAAATGTTTGTTCAACAACTTTTGAGAAGTAAGCACTTTGAAGCACTACTTTCTTTCGCGCAGTGTTGTTACTCTTGGCCCAAAAACTAGTTTTGGCAAGCTGCTGAACAGGAAAGTCACCGTGGCGGCATCGTCAACTATTGGCCACTGGCTGTTTGTCTTGGCCAGCTTATCTAATGGCATGGATAAACAAGGAACGACAACGACAACCAACGATGACGATGACGATGATGATGATGGAAATGATGACGTGTTTGCTGGCTAAAACGGTACAACTGTAAAGCGCGTTAGCTCAAATTAAGTAACTGCAATCAACTGATACGAGCTTGTGGTCTGGTTTAAGTGTAGAGGGGAGCGAATTGAAGGCTTGGCACAAAGTTTAAAGAGCTAAAAACATTTAAGAACCTTTGCTCGAGGGCACACACACACTCACACACACACTCACACACAGCGTGGGACGTCCAAATCAGCAATTAAAAGCAACTAAGAATGTTTTGGGGCAGGCAGAATGATATAGTACCAAAGTACTCTGTTAAAGAGAAAAGAAAATATCTACCAAAGAGTGAAGTGAGTGAAGTTTATGAGTGATTTAAGAACCTCTCTCACATCGTTGGGGAAATGCTTGATTACTTGATTAGTTACATACAAGTAACGTTAGCGAAATTATTAGAAATTAGATTAGTTACATGAAAGCAACATTAGCACAAATAACCCTTAATTAAAAAGAAACAGAGTATAACAACAACAGCTCGATTCCAGTGAACTCGAAATGATTTGGCAAAGCGTCTCTCGTTAGCCGGAGGCCTATTTGTGTGGTCTTTTTGGACCTATCTGTCTATCTGCTTTTGCTCCAACTTGTTTGACAACGACAAACTCCTAATATGTGTGCGTGTGCTTGTGTGTCTACACTATATATGAAGCACAGATTGTTGGGTAAGATGTTTTCTGGTCATAGAGCAATTTGCGAGACGGGACACCCAGCTGGCTAAGAGCAGGAAACGTTGGCCACAACCATCAGCCACAGAGACCACACACATGGGTCGCCAGCTTGTGGTTTAGTTTGGGGCCACATTATTATTTATGCATGAGGCACTAACTCTTCGAAGAGTAAGGATATGAGCTGAGAGTATATCGGGCTGCTATGATAGATTAGTATCTATCATGAAATAAGTATGAAAAGATTTCATCTTCAGACGGATAGTTCCTATGACATAGTGAACCGATTCCCCTTTGATCTATCATGATATTAGTATGAAAAGATTTCATCTTCAGACGGATAGTTCCTATGACATAGTGAACCGATTCCCCTTTGATCTATCATGATATTAGTATGAAAAGATTTCATCTTCAGACGGATAGTTCCTATGACATAGTGAACCGATTCCCCTTTGATCTATCATGATATTAGTATGAAAAGATTTCATCTTCAGACGGATAGTTCCTATGACATAGTGAACCGATTCCCCTCTTTGATCTATCATGATATTAGTATGAAAATATTTCATCTTCAGACGGATAGTTCCTATGACATAATGAACCGATTTCCTTTTGATTTCCCAAACTCACCAATCGTATTTCAATCTCAGCATCGATGCGCGTGCGCAACCTTCGATTAGCATTGCCATAGTCCAAGTCGGAGCAGAGCAGCGTATCCTCGGCATCTGTGCCGGTTCCTGGTCCGGTCGTGCCATCCAGGGCATCCTCATGCGTTTGTAGATTGCCGTTGAAGGAGATGGATCGCGGCGGCGTTATGGGCATCAGCTGCACAGCCTTGCCCGCCTCCTTGTGCAGTTGGTGAACGCTGTGGGGTCGCGATTCGCTGGAGAAGAGCTCCTTCTCGAATGACTTATCCGACACATAATGCTCTTTCCGTTGTGCAAATGTGAGCAGGTCGCTTTCAGCTGTAAACACAGAAAGAGTTGTGATAATTAGTAAGGATTAAACATAACTTTGCTTGCATTGGATAATAATATACTAAAGACTAGTTAGTAGTTAAACGAGCCAGAAACCAGTTGGGAATTATAAGGTAAATATGATTTTAAGTGTTGTTAAATGCATAAAACGTTGAAGCATGTTTTCAGCTATAGTTTTTCAAGCTGTTTGCACAACGTTTGAAAACATATTGATTACGTTTTCAGCTATCTTGCTTTTTGTTAAACGAGTCAAGCGCTTTAACCAGTTGGGAATTATAAGGAACAAATGCGTTTGAGTGTTGTTAAACGCTTAAAACATAGAAACATGCTTTGAGCAATAGTTTTTCAAGCTGTTTTGATTACATTTTCAGCTACCTTGCTTATTGTTAAACGAGTAAAGCGCTGTAACCAGTTGGGAATTATAAGGGAAATATGATATGAATCGACGTGCTGTGATTTTGAGTGTTCTTAAACGCATAAAACATAGCAATATGCTTTGAGCAATAGTTTTTCATATATATATAGTTTTTCATATATATATATATACATATTGATTAAATTTTCGGGTATCTTGTTTGTTGTCAAACGAGTAAAGCGCTTTAACCACTTGGGAATTATAAGTTAAATATGATTTTGAGTGTTCTTAAACGCTTAAAACATAGCAATATGCTTTGAGCAATAGTTTTTCATATATATATATAGTTTTTCATATATATATATATACATATTGATTAAATTTTCGGGTATCTTGTTTGTTGTCAAACGAGTAAAGCGCTTTAACCAGTTGGGAATTATAAGGAACAAATGGGTTTGAGTGTTGTTAAACGCTTAAAACATAGAAACATGCTTTGAGCAATAGTTTTTCAAGCTGTTTTGATTACATTTTCAGCTACCTTGCTTATTGTTAAACGAGTAAAGCGCTTTAACAAATTGGGAATTATAAGGGAAATATGATTTTGAGTGTTCTTAAACGCATAAAACATAGCAATATGCTTTGAGCAATAGTTTTTCATATATATATATATACATATTGATTAAATTTTCGGGTATCTTGTTTGTTGTCAAACGAGTAAAGCGCTTTAACCACTTGGGAATTATAAGGTAAATATGATTTTGAGTGCTGTTAAACGCATTAAACATAGAAACCTGCTTTGAGCAATAGTTTTTCAAGCTGTTTTGAAAACATATTGATTACATTTTCAACTATGCTTATTGTGTTTTACTTTATTTGCAGTTGCATTCGATTCCATTGTTTTTGCAGACGCTTCGTCATTCGATGTTTATTTGAAGGCTGTTGTGTATATATTGACATTAAGTGCGTTTCAATAATTTACATTGCAAATATTTGCAGAATGAGAAATCTTTTGTTTGTCTGGTTGCAATTGGAATTGAAATTGAACTGATTTATTGCTGGTGTTGTCTCAATCTGATATGCTTGCGCCATGTGGCAAGCAACGTTGATGAGTAATGCAGTATCAAGTAATGTAGATTATCTCAGCGAGACATTTTAGTCAACTAGCAGCGAGACATTGTGACGACTTTTCAGAAGCAATAAACTTTTTAATGAACGAAAAATAATGAAATAATTTTGTGCACAGTTCATTTGTCATTTCCGTCAGTGTTGACAGCTTCCGGCACAACAACAACAACAACAACAGCAACAACAGCAACAAAAAACAAACACAAATTGGCCAAAATGCACCTGAGCATGCTTAATTGAATTTCACATTTTTCGGAGGCTAAGGCAAAATGCAAATATATATTGCTTGAATGTTGTTGGATTCGGCATGTGCTCACTGTCAAGTGCAACATGGAGCTGTCTGTGTGTGTGTGTGTTAGTTTGTTGCCACACTTGAAATCACAAAAGTGAGCAAAAGTATTTCGTAGCTGTTGCAATGTGTACACAGTGAAAAATATTGAGTAAAATTCATACTAAATCTATTTTAATTAGGAAATGTTGAAGTTTTGTAGCAGTCAGCTTGTAACATATTGCAATAGTATAACTGCATAACAATGCCAGTATAACAATTCACTTGTAAGCTGGATATGTAACTGTTATAACTCAAGCGATCAACTCATGAGTTCTAATTGCTATAAAACGCAATCAAAAAGTTATAATATACATTTTTTGGTATTTCTGCTTCTTTTTAGGGAATTTCAACTTAGAAGTTTTGTTTACTGTGTATATAGTAATTATATATATTGTAAGCCTATTGCGGTACGAAATGTTGAAGTGTTGTAGCAGTCAGCTTGGAACATAGTGGAATAGTTTAATGCCCGTATAACATTTCACTTGTAAGGTGGAAATGTAACTGTTATAAGTTTCTTAAGAGATCAACTCTTGGGTTCTAAGTGCTATAAAACACAATTAAAAAGTTGAATGCCCGTATAACATTTCACTTGTGAGGTGGAAATGTAACTGTTATAACTTCAACTCTTGGCTTCTAATTGCTATAAAACACCATTACAAAGTTATAATATACATTTGTTGGCATTTCTGCTTTGCTTTGGGGAATTTCAACTTAGAAGTTTTGTTTACTGTGTATATAGCTACTATATATAATCTGGCTGGCTTGGTTTGGCGACCCGCATGGCCCAGACCCATGCATCTTCCAGTGTGGCGGCACATTCAACGTCAAAATGTTGCGCGTCTGCCATAAAATTGCCTGAATTTAGCGCTAGGCGGGCAGAATTCGGATTCTGCTACTGTTTCTAGTTGTTGTTGCTGTTGTTGCTGTTGTTGTTGTTGTTGTTGTGCCTGGCAGCGGTCCAGCAGCGTCGCGAGTCGAGTGTCTTTGCTTGTGCCTTGTTAATCTCCGAGTGGCAGTTGCAAGTTGCATTCGTTCTTGCTACTTGATGCTCCTCAGGGTCTTTGTTGTTTTCATTACCAGTTCACATGGGCGCCTATTAAAAGCGAAATGCGAAATGCGAAAATGTGCAGACAGCCCGAAAGAAAAACGTTCCACATAAGCGTAAGCCCCTCCGCTTTCCCCCCTTCTACCCTTTCTGCGCATCTTTTGCTGTCATATGAATTAAATATGCAAGTGGCATACGCTGCGGCCGTTGCAACAACCAAGCTGCAACTCTCTGCGGCCTGCTTCGGGGTGATTAAAGTTAATTACATTTTTTCATGGCTCACATCAATTTTTCCCATTTTTCTCTTCCTTTATTTTATATTTTTTATGGCAATCATTTTTTGATTTTTTTTTTTTTGTAGATTTTTTTTATTTCATGTCCTTGGTCTTTTGTCGATTTTCCAGTCTATTAATTTGCGTGTTGAGTTATTTGTTTGCCTCTCTTTGTTTACAAATGGAAATCGGTGCAAACAACGAGCGCGAGGCGTGCGGCATGCGGCATGCGGCATGCTGCATGCATCATCATTGCCAATGTAAACATTGAAAAACTCTTTCTCGAGTTTAATCGAACAGCAAATGCCCCACAATCGTTTTGCAATACAACTTGTGGGTGGAAAAGAAGAAGGAGGAGGCGGAGGAGGGAGCGTAAAAGGGGCAGCTGTAGAATGGGGGAAACATCGTCGAACAAATTGTTTCAATTAGATTGCATAAAAGGGCCTTTTGATTGATATCGTTTGAGAACTGAGTCATGGTTTAGTGTATATATCTATTCGTTTATATAGAACGCCAGATCTGTTTGAAAGCAACAACTTAACGATTTGGTCAATGAATCATTTCTTTTTGTAAAGTTTGTTCTCATTCTAATGCAATGACTATGAGGATTTAACTTAAGTTATGACTTTTACTAAGTTAGGAACTTATTTCGTAGAGAAATCAATGCTGAAAGCTATATCAACTTGACTATATATATATATATATTATTTGGATATTGTGATATATATATATTTGGATATTGTGAAGACTTTCTTCTAAGATTTTCACCCAAAAAAAAAAGTAATCATATGGTTAGTTTTGATGATAACTTGAAACCTTTACGATCTATCCATATACCTTAAGATATTTCTCGAAAATTTAACCCAAAGTAGTAAGATTTCAAACAAAATATATTAATATTGATGTAGTAAACAATCTGAAGAAAGCTATATCAACTTGACTATAGATCTTTATTTAGATATTGTGAAGACTTTCTTCTAAGATTTTCACGCAAAAAAAGAAGTAATCATATAGTTAGTTTTGATGATAACTAAATATATATATATATATATATATATATATATATCCATATAAGATATTTCTAGAAATCATTTCATATTAACTCTTGGGTTTTCATATATTCATCAGTGTTTTGAAGCAATGCAGTAAGATTTCAAACAAAATATATTAATATTGAAGTAGTAAAGAATCTGAAGAAAGCTATATCAACGTGATTATAATTTATGTGTGTGGATATTGTGAAGACTTTAGTCTAAGATTTTCACCCTAAAACAGAAGTAATCATATTGTTAGTAGTGATGATAACTTGAAACCTGTACTATATATATATATATCCAGATAAGATATTTCTAGAAATCATTTCATATTAACTCTTGGGTTTTCATATATTCATCAGTGTTTTGAAGCAATGCAGTAAGATTTCAAACAAATTACTATTACTATATATTACTAAATAAATTAATATTGAGGTAGTAAAGAATCTGAAGTATATCAAGATACTGTATAGGGTTCTTAATATCATCCAAAGACCATTTACCGTTTAATTGACAACATGCAAATGTGAGAAATTTGATTTCTTTCTTCTTCAAATCTGAAACACAATAAAAGAACTGAATAGCAAAGTGTATTATATTAAAGTTGGCGTCCAACAAAACTGACAATTGACAATTGTCATATGACACGATGTGACTGTATGTGTGTGTGTGCGTGTGTGTGTGAAATTTATGGCAAACGAAGCAACAAATCAAAAACTCAGACACGATGCAAGCGTGGAAAGGCGCGAATGTTGTCTGTGTGTGTGACAAAAAGCAATAAGCCCTGAAAGCAAATACCAAACTAGAGATATGTTGCATGCAACATAGGGCATGAATATGTGTACAAATGATATCCAAAGTGCATTCGAGTGTGTGGCACATTGACACCAAAGCCGCAAATAAATGCGATTCGCGCAAGATGCAAGAAGAAACGATTGAGAGAGAGAGAGAGAGAGATAGAGAGATTGGGAGTGAGAGAGAGGGAGGGGAAACAAAAAGGCGAGTAAATCAGAAACAACCAAAATGCTGAATCCGAGCGAAAAGCGGGCGCTGACATTTTATTAGAATCTGACTTTTTGGCTTTGGTCATAAATTGATGCAGCGAGACGCTTGCAACCAAGCCAGCACAGCAAGTGGGTGTAAGCTCAAGGGGGTGTTCGAGGGGGGGTCTAGTACGTGCCACAACTATGGCATGTAGCTGTATCTGGCCACAGATACAATCTGTCAGGCCATACACAGAGCTATATGCCAGAGTGCGCAGAAAAAAAAACAAGTTAACACACCGAGGCACGTACCTCGCGGTGGCAGGCAGGCGGTTGGGGGAGGGGTAGCTGTAAGTGGAAGATCAGTAGTTAGGCCCAAGCACTCTTCTTCTCTCGCTAGCCAGCTGCAGAACTTTGCGATAAGCATTAAATGATTTATAGACAGGTAAGAGAAGAAAAACATATAGAACAAGATATCATGGTAAGAAGTAAAAGCATTATCTTTAGTATATAGAAACATAAGGAAGTGCATTTTTATGGATCTTAGATCTGGCTGATAATATAATCATCAAGATCTTGCAAGTTATACACCATTGCCTATAAAAGCTCATAATAAGTGTTATCGATTACTATCGATATTTTTTTTTATTTTATTTGTAAGTGCAGACATAAATTTTGTTAGCGTAGCTTTTCTAGTCTTTAAAATGTGTTCAACATATAATTATCGAATATCGATATTAATCGATATATTTTTTATATTGTTTAGTTCTTGAGTTTTTCAAAGAATTTAATGTAGGAAAAATGTTTACGCATAATATTCATTCAGAATTTGGGCTCTCTAGTACTTATAGAGTTTCTTGAACAATATAAAAATACCCTATAATATAGGGTATCATAAGCATGCTTTGCACTTGGGGAACACACTAACTTTTGTACACAGAAACATAAGTGCATTTTTATGGATCTTAGATCTGGCTGATATTATAATCATCAAGCTCTTCTAAGTTCTACATCATTTCCAATAAAAGCTCATAATATGTGTTATCGATTAATATCGATAAAAATCAATTCTTTTTTGTTAGTATTATTTTAAATGTGTTTTCTAGTCTTTAAAATGTGTTCAATATATAATTATCGAAAATCGATATTAATCGATATATTTAATATTGTTTAGTTCTTGAGTTTTGCAAAGAATTTAATGTAGGAAAAATGTTTTAGAATGAACTTTATTAAAAATGTGCACTCTCTAGTACTTACAGTTTCTTTAACAACTTGATAATACCCTATAATATAGGGTATCATAAGAAGCATGCTTTGCAGTTGGGGAACACAAGTTCAATGCACGCGCTAAGCAGAGGAATAAGTGAATATATCAAACAGTCTGTGGTCCAACGGGGTCTTAATTGCAAGGAGTCATAAAGAGAGAGAGAGAGAGAGGAGGCTTGTGGCAAGTGGGAAGAGGAGGCATGCGGCACCGCTGTGAGCTAAGAGATCTCTTTGATCCAATCAGTTCGAAAGCTGACCATTTTATAATTTAATTATTTAAAGCGAAAACAATTGGAGGAGGCAACAAGCGAGACGTCGAATGGCGAATGCCAAACCACAGACTTGCCACCACACACACACACAGAGAGTTGCACAGTTGCACAGTGGCACAAGCTGCCCTTGGCCCTTGGAACTTGGCTGGATTGGTTGCCAGGCTGCCTGCTACCAGGCGGGGCAGACAACAAGCCGCCGTCATCATCATCATCTTAATCATCATGATCATCTTAATCATCATCATCATCATCATCATCATCGTAATCATCGTCATCATGAGCAGCATTCGACGGACTGGCGATGTTTGCCTTCGTTTGTGCGTAAGTGTCATAATAGCATTTAAAGCAATTACGGGTCACATTTTTGGTTGCGCCACGGGCGGTGGCACTCAGCACAAGAACGGGAAATGAAAGTCCTGCAACATCCGATGCGATAAAAATTAAGAGAGAGCAACGGAAGAAAAAACGAAAATGAACGTCCAAGCAATAAATTATTCATAAAGAAATAAACGTTGAACTATGTGCCGACTAATGGATGCTCTTTAAAGATAGAGTGTCGTCGGGCTGAGAGTTTGAAGCTTTTGTGGCGAATCCTTTACAACAGCGGTCGGGGAACAGGGCTAAATTACCCCTTTTTGGGTAAAAGTGAAATTTCTAGGAGTAAAACTGTCTTTTGTGAGTAAGAAATAAATATTTTAAATGTGCTATTTTGTGAACCTGTTAATATTTTTTTCAACAGGAAGAATTTAGCACGCTAGCTCCCATAAATGGAGGAGATGACTTTTTCTTATTATTTTTTGTTTTTTTATTTATTTTTTTGATTTTTTTGTCTCTTTTTTTATTTTATTTTTTTTGTTTTTTTTTTTTTATTTATTTATTTCTTTTGTCTCTTCTTATATTTTTTGTTTTTTTTTTACTTATTTATTTTTTTTGGTTTTTTTTTTATTTATTTATTTTTTTTTGTTTTTTTTTTTATTTATTTACTTTTTTTGTTTTTTATTTATTTATTTATTTATTTATTTATTTTTTTGTTTTTTTTATTTATTTTTTTTTTTTTGGTTTTTTATTTATTTATTTATTTTTTGTTTTTTTTTACTTATTTATTTTTTTTTGTTTTTTTATTTATTTATTTTTATTTTTTTTTGTTTTTTTTTATTTATTTATTTATTTTTTGTTTTTTTTACTTATTTATTTTTTGTTTTTTTTACTTATTTTTTTTTTGTTTTTTTTTTATTTTTTTTTATTTTTTTGGTTTTTTTATTTATTTATTTACTTTTTGTTTTTTTTTATTTATTTTTTTTTTTGTTTTTTTTTATTTGTTTATTTTTTTTTTTTTTTAAATTTATTTATTTGGTTTTTTTTTTATTTATTTATTTTATATATATTTTTTTTATTTTTTTATTTTTTATTTTTTTTGGTCTTTTACCAATGCGTGGGTAATGTCAGTTCCACAAAAATATTTAGGGGATTTTATAATGATTAAAAAAGTTCCCCGGCGGCTGCTTTAGAACTCAAAAAAAGTTCGTTTTCTAGTTTTCACAGTTTTCTACAGGATGCCCGCATACATATCTATGAACACAACACAGTGTGTGTGTTCCTGCTGTCTATTTATCAATGTTTGCTGAAGGAGCTTATCAGAAACTGAAACGCTGTTGTTATAAATAATGAGTCTGAGCCACAAAAACCTGGCGCATAACCTGCAGCAAGCTGAGCTTATCACATTGTCTGCTTAGCTTTAACAGCAGTTGATGATTTACGAGCCAAAGCTTAAAGTCAAAGCGTCACAAATGTGTAGCTTAAACTTTGCATACGAAACGGCAAACGAGACAGCCGTTATGTCTGTGTAAGTGTGTGTGAGTAAGTGTAGCCATATGTGCAGGCACAAGACAACAACAACAACAACAAAAAAGAAGTTTTTAATGCGGCAACCAACACTGGCGGCTGCTATTTTAGTAAATTTTCGCTTCGCAGCAACAACAAAAGAGCAGGAGACGTTTTTTTTCGTTTTTGGGCGCATAAATTGCAAAGCCACCAGGCGACAATAACAACAACAAAAGCTCGACAAATTTATGTAATGTAACGGCGTCGGCAAAAGCAGCAGCCGGCAGCAGCGAAGCGTGAAAAGACGAGGAAGGTGAGAGCGAGCGAGCGAGCAAAAAACCAAAAACAGTAGCAACAACAGTCGAAAAGTAATCAGCAACAAATGTTGCTCGCAACATGTTGCTAACAGCATCAAAAATGACAAAAGATTGCGTCTGAAAATGCGAGAGTAATAGCAACCAAAAGGAAATGCAATCAGCAAACAAATATGAACAAAGCTTAGAACGAAAGCAAAGTGACAAAAAATGCATGGAAAGCAGTGTTGCCAGCAGCAAAAAAGTATACAAAAAAATGGTTGGCAATGCTCAAATGTGAGAAAACAACAACTATTTAGTCTCATTAAAACCGTAACTTAAGCTCAGCTGTTTAGCGCCTGATCAGCGACGTGCAGTTTGCCTTAAATCGGCGATTGACTCCTTGCAGCTGCTGAGCTATTAAAACTGATTTATGCGATTCGTTCGCAAACGCAGTCACAGTATCAATGCCCTGAGGCGCACCCACGCACTTCACCACACACAAACACAAACACACACACACACACATTAACACATAAAATCCACCACGACATTTTGCCCAAAAATGGGAAAGTCACGTGATTTGCTGATGCCCATAAAAACACACACATAAAAGGTCGATGCGGCTGTGGTTTTCGATATTGTAGTAGTAGTATTTATAAAGGCTTGTCACCACAGCGACATGGTAGCAGTGGGCGGGGGTGCAAGAAGGGGTTATAGAGCTAATCATGTGACTTATGCGAGTGTGCCTTTCTATAACTATTCATGTCATTGATGGCAGATAACGCACGGCCCATCAATTTGTGAATAGTTTTGGGGACGGCGCGCAAGCAGATTCAAATCTTTGAATGAAAAACACATAGTAAATGAAATAGAATGAAATTTTCGAGAGCTTTACAACTTTTTTATATTGAGTAGATCGATTTTTGATAATCATATATTATTTAATTTGGGATATAATCGATGAAATGTGAGGAGAATTTCTTGGAGTATATGAAAGAATAATGTAGTTTAAACATAAAATTGTAATATTATATTAATATTATATAATATAATTATTATTATTATTATATAATTATAAAAAATTATTATAAAAAAATTACTTGTAAGAATGAAATTATTAAAAAAAAACTAACTCAAATATTATATTAATATTATATTATATATTATATATTATATTATATAATATATATTATATTATATAATATTAATATTATATTATATAATACTAATATTATTATAAAAAAATTATTTGTAAGAATGAAATTATTAAAAAAAAACTAACTCAACTTAATACTTAGCTTAATAGAAAAGTTCTTAAAAGAAGAGCGAAAATTAAGTGATTCAAAAACCATTGAATTTTATTCCGTTTTTCAACACTTTTACTGAGAACAAGCTAAAAATTTAAATGGTTTTTGCAAAGTTGAAAATAACCTTTGAATTTTATATCGTTTTTCAACACTTTTACTGAAAAAAAGTTAAAAATTCAAATGATTTTTGCAAAGTTGAAAAGCTTAATAAGAAAAAAAAGCATTTGAAAAGTACTTTTGTTATTATTCCATAATTAACATCTGCAAATCCGGAAGTCTGTCTCCGTCTCTTTCTTTATCTTTCTCTCTCCTTGCTTTTGGCGTCTCCATTACAAATTTGTGCCACTTATAAAGCAATTTGGCAAATGTTCCTCCCACACTGGCATTAATTAAGTTTTCAAAAGAGTTTTTTTTTTTCTTTTCTACTTTGTTGTTCTTATGCTTGAGGTTTTTTCCCCCATTTTTTATGAGCTGCCAATTTGCCTTTTCTTTATTTAAATGAATTGACCTCGTGACAGCAATTAGCAATATACATATTTATTACGTAGTCTCAAACGTCAACTTTTGCTCTAATTAATCGAAATCTAAAAGTTGATTACACAAGTGCCTAACAGACTTTAAGTCTTCATGACTTTAACGGCGATGTAAACTAATTAAAAATATGCGAAAGAAGAAAAAAAAAACAGTTAATTACCCCCCTTGTAGAGTCGGTTAGCACGCACCTACGCCTCTGGTCACAATCCCACTCTCCCTCTCCATCTCTCTGTCTGTCTCTGTCTGTTCGTGTCTTTCTCCGTTCAATTTCAATCATGAGTCTGCTACTCCGGCTGGCTATCAATCGATTTTACAGCCCTCGGGGAATGAACAATGCACATAAAATCCAGCGCGACGGAAAATTGAATGAAAAATGCATTTCACACTGCAAATGCCGAAAGGCAATGTCTGTCTGTCTGTCAGACAGACAGTTGTTGTTGTTGTTGTTGTTGTTGTTGTTGTTTTTGGTAGTTGCGGCCAATAAATTTAAGTGACATGCGTTTTTCAGCGAGTACCCGCGGGATAAGTTCACTTAACATTCCACAAGCTACGGGCACACCACGAAAGCAAGTCTCTGAGCGAGAGCGAGAGAGAGAGAGCGAGAGAGAGAGAGAGAGATACGATCAAGCGCAACTGATATCATTAAGAGCAATATCCTCTCTCTCATCTGGCTCTGACGTCCCAACAAAATTTCTCATGACAGACAACACCCTCAGCTACTCCTCCTCCACCTCCTCCTCCTCCTCCTCCTAGACAGACTCCTACGCCTCGTCAGTGCGGAAGTGTTTGTGAGCAATCGGGGGTTAAAAATAAAATGCAGCTAACAAACATTTTTATTGACCTTTCTAAATTTAGAGAAAAAGTCCCAAAAATGTATTTCGTTGTTCGGGAATCTCTCACGTTGCTTGGGATACATAAGCTAGCATCTACACTGAGAGAAAGGCGGATGATTTAAAGGTTAATCACGTAACGATTGTTATCGTAAAATACGATCAAATATTACGTCAAGAATAGTAAAGAAAAATAAATAATAATAATAATTTTAAATAATTAATAATAATAATTTTAAATAATTAATAATAATAATTTTAAATAATTAATAATAATCATTTTAAATAATTAATAACAATAATTTTAAATAATTAATAATAATAATTTTAAATAATTAATAATAATAATTTTAAATAATTAATAATAATAATTTTAAATAATTAATAATAATAAATAATTAAGGTACTTATTCTCCCAAACTAAGTTTAATCTTATTTCAAAAAGTTTCATATTTAAAAAAAAAATAAAATTTTATTTTATTCTGAAAAAGTATTTTTTTTATCCTGATTATATACATAAAAGTTTTTCTCCGAGTGCAGCTTGATTGTTATCCTAAAATACGATCAAATATTACGTGAAGAATAAATAATTAAGGTACTTATTCTCCCAAACTAAGTTTAATCTTATTTCAAGAAGTTTCATATTTTAAAAAAAAAAAAATATTATTTTATTCTGAAAAATTATTTTTTTTATCCTGATTATATACATAAAAGTTTTTCTCCGAGTGCAGCTTGATATTGCTCCCCCCTACACACACTCACAAGTAAACGACTGGCACACAGCCACTTAACTGTGACTCCTCCCCTCCCCCTATCGCAACCACTCTGCATCCCTGTTCCTTCTTCTCGCTCATCTTCGCAGCTCTAAGACCGCATTTCAATGCGCTGCGACATTTTTGGGCTTTGCCCATTTTTGGAGCGCGCTGCTTTTGTTTTTTTGTTGTTTTTGTATTTTACAGCTCATTTGCTTTGCACCTTTTTGTTGTTGGTTTGCGCTATTTTTAGCACATGTATTTGAATATGGATGAATGAGACAAAAAATAATGCAGCTGACACTTGAAGATTATCGCAAATGTTTGATTTGAACTTGAAGTAAAAAAGAAAGACTAACGAGGGTGCTGAGGCGGGGGGAAAGGAAGTGAAAGCAGGCTGTCAATGTGCGTTTGTGTGAGTTATGGTCACGATATCCGGCTCAGGCCTAAAGATGACGGAGATTTGAGCTCCAAAAATTGTTTATTAAGACGCACAAAACATAAAAACCACAAACAAATAAGCTACAGTGGCGGTCATATAAATAGGCACACATAAAGGGTGTTTTTTTTTAGAGGTATAGAACTTTGAAATGTATTAAAACAAAGATGATTTTCTTTTATTGATATGAAATCTACTTTATTTGAATGCCAAACAAAACTAAACATAAATCACTTAACAGCTGACAAAATGGCCGCCAGTTAAAAAAGTGTTACCAACTTCAAGTTCTATACCTCTAAAAAAAACACCCTTTATTAGGAAAATTTGGTGTTTTAACATAAATAAATGATTTTAAATATTTTCAAATGAAAAATTCTGAGTTAAGAAAATATGTTGATTGTGAAAAAAAAACATGAAAAAATTTTTACAATTTTTATGTTTTTCAAAATTTAAAAAAAAAAAAAATTAAACATGGTTTAGCAATTCATTTCAAAAAGCTTAATAAAAAAAATGAGAATGAGTGTAACAAGCAGACTTTATGTTTGAATATTGCTAAATTTTAAATTTAAAAACTTTTATTTCTGAAAAATTTAAAAAAAAATATTAAACCAATAAATGAAATCTCTGTTATTCCATTTTCCGTTGTCAATTAGTGTTTGTTCTTGCCAGTGTTGTAAAACTATTTGAGAATGAGTTTTACAAGCAGACTTTATGTTTGAATATTGCTAAATTTTAAATTTAAAAATTTTTATTTTTGAAAAATTAAAAAAAAAAAATATTAAACCAATTATGGTATGAAAACAATAAATAATATCTCTGTTTTTCCATTTTCCGTTGTCAATCAGTGTTTAGTTGCTTGCCAGTGTTGTACAACTATTGAGAATTAGTTTTACCAGCTTACTTTACGTTTGAATAATGCTAGGCTTCTCATTTAGTACAAAGAAAAGACGCACAAAGCATAAAAACCACAAACAAATAAGCTACAGTGGCGGTCATAATTATGGGCACACATATTAGGAAAAAATGGAATTTTAACATAAATAAATCCTGCAGAAATGTTTTTAAATATTTTCAAATTAAAAATTCTGAGCTAAGGTCCAAACGATGGTTGAAAATAAAGAAAAAAAATTTTAAAATTTTTATTTTTGAAAAATTAAAAAATTTTATTTTGAATAATTAAAAAAATTTTATTTTTGAAAAATTAAAAAAAAATATTAAACCAATTATGGTATGGAAACAATAAATGAAATCTCTGTTATTCCATTTTCCGTTGTCAATCAGTGTTTAGTTGCTTGCCAGTGTTGTAAAACTAGTTGAGAATGAGTTTTACAAGCAGACTTTATATTTAAATAATGAATAATGGTATGGAAACAATAAATAATATCTCTGTTATTCCATTTTCCGTTGTCAATCAGTGTTTAGTTGCTTGCCAGTGTTGTA
This sequence comes from Scaptomyza reducta, assembly GCA_035044485.1. Lineage (NCBI taxonomy): Eukaryota > Metazoa > Arthropoda > Insecta > Diptera > Drosophilidae > Scaptomyza > Scaptomyza reducta. The sequence goes on along the minus strand of JAWNNV010000252.1, from coordinate 50,745 downwards.
CAACTATTGAGAATTAGTTTTACCAGCTTACTTTACGTTCGAATAATGCTAGGCTTCTCATTTAGTACAAAGAAAAGTTGGTTCTTAGTAAATTTACTAATGATCTCTAATTCCACGACAAGCATTGTACACATACATAAGTACTAACACATATGTATGTGAGCGTATGTGTGTCTCTACTTGAAGTACCAACTGAGTATGGCAAATGGACAGCAGAAACAGTGGAGCGAAACGGCTAGGCCTTCGGGCAATTGAGCTAGCATTGAGTAGAGCCGTTCTCAATTGAAGTATGTACACTCGACAAAAATGCTGAGACCCAAAACGTGTTTGCACATTTCGTGGAAGAGAAGAAGACAACACTCAAAACTTGAGAGCGAAGCGACCAAACTATCCCGCTGAGCCCGGCCAGATGCCGCATCATGCAGCAATGTATCTTTGTATCTCGTATCTACAACTGTGAGTATTACAAGGTGCGAGGGGCGCAGAGTTGGCCATTAAGTGTGACAGCCTTGAACTATGTTCAGGCCCTAAACCTAAGCCAAGCTTGGGAGCATGACGCAAGCTTATTTCCTAACAGATTGAACGAAGAATGGAAATTGAAGTTGAAATAGCTTTAAAGTACAGGCAAGAGCCGAGCCGAGCGGAGCTGAGCTGAGCTGTTAACTGAGTTATCATCAGCGTGTGTTGAAAGGAAAATTTAAATTCAAGCATGCATCTAATTTTGGTGTTGCTCGATTTCTTCATTTTTGCTTTTCATCTGAGATGAAGCATTAAATTTCGATATGAAACGTTTGGAAGAAAGAGTTGTTTATGTTATGTTCAATCAAGATGTTTTTGTTTATTAAGAAACTTATGTTGAAAGCAGAAACATTTATTAGACACAAAAATATCTTTTAATCTCAAACACGAAAGGCTTTGGAATTTAGGTTCCTTGACTAGATTCGGACCAAACTTTAACTAATGATGAAGTTTTTACAACAGTATTATATTATATATATATATTATAGTATTCAAGAACATTCCATTGCTAACTTGTTAATAAGTCAGCTTTTATATGGTCTTGGAAAAGATCTTCTAAGTTATATGATTTCCCTTGTTCCCTTAACATCCAAGTTAAAGCAGGCAAGAAGGCTCTAGTCGAGAAATCCCGATTAGACTATACCCTAAACCCTATACTTTACGCGTACAGTCAGTGCTTGTAGGTATGTGTGTGTGTACGCGTATAGTGCAATGCTCCCTATCTCCGGTGTTTCTCAACCGATTTCAATAAATATAATAAATAAAAATAATAAATTTCACAGATTGTCATTATTTTGTCTATTGTTTCAAACTGCATCAAAAAGTTTTCCAAATTCAAGATTCTCTTGTTATCGATCACATGTGTATATCGGAAACGGGGAGAGTTATCGAAAATTTGAAAGTGACTATTATCATTATTTTGTCTAATGTTTCAAACTGCATCACAAAGTTTTCCAAATTCAAGATTCTGTTGTTATCGATCACATGTGTATATCGAAAACGGGGAGAGTTATCGAAAATTTGAAAGTGACTATTATCATCATTTTGTCTAATGTTTCAAACTGCATCACAAAGTTTTCCAAATTCAAGATTCTGTTGTTATCGATAACATGTGTATATCGGAAACGGGGAGAGTTATCGAAAATTTGAAAACAAACTTAACTGCCTAGGGATTAGGCGAGCTTATGTACCAAATCTGTAGTCTCTAGCTCTTATAGTCTCTGATACAGACGGACATGGCTATATCGACTCGGCTGTTGATGCTGATCAAGAATATATATACTTTATGGGGTCGGAGATGCTTCCCACTGCCTGTTACATACTTTTGCACAAAACCATTATACTCTTTTTAGCCATTTTTAATCGGTTCAGGGTATAAAAAGTGTTCACATTGTTAACTCGTTTATTGGCACTTAACTCGCTTTTGGGCCAAATTATGCACAAGTCGACGCAGTAGTTATCTCACAGTTAAGTGCTCGACACTTTAACACTTTTCATGTGCCTGCTAGCTAGGTCTTGGCAACGTTGCTAGCCTATGCAACCTTGGCATCCCTAATTGGCAAGTTTGGAGTGGCAGTCGGCGAAGATTGCTGCAAACAACATGAAGTTGATGTTGTTGTTGAGACAAAAAGTCAACTAATCAAAATGGTTGAGAGTTGTTACACTCAAAGAAACTTTTTAGTGCATGTGATCAGCATATTTTTTGCTCAGTGTAGACAGCTATCCAATTACCAAGTCAGGCAATATGAAATTAGCATTAGGGATTAGTTGTTAGGCATTTAGATTTATGGCTGACTGTCTTCCTGTCTGGTGGCGAGAGAGTGTGGGGCAGGGGCAGTGGCAGTGGCAGGAGGCGTGTTATGTTACCCAGGACATGCGTCTGCGGCTGGGTCACCAGCCAGCCAGGTTCAAGCATTTGTCGCGTAATGCATTTTACATTAACTTTTTCTCTGCAACACCAACAGCAACAACAACAGCTGCGCGCGGCAGCCAACAATGCCAAGTGCCAACTTGCAACATGGCGCTGGTGTGAGGCAGTTGCAGGCAGTTAGGGTCGCCGAGCACAAGGGGCACACACACACACATGCGAGTGGTGCCAGCAAGTCTGCGACTTATTCGTACTCCAAAAAAAAAAAAAAAAAAAAAAAAAATTCTGCATATTAAATTCACTCAGCAGCACTCAGCACCTAAAACTCTTTCTTCTTCTTCTTTGTCAAGTTTACTTAATTTTTTTTTTTTAGGGTGACATTTTTTTTTCACAAGTTTTTTTCACAAGTATTTTTTTACAATTTTTTTTTTTTGTTTTTTGCTGACACGTGTTAAATAAAGCAAGTAAAGGGCTGAAGTTTGTTAGCGAGACAGTTGATTGCAAAAAATATCCTGGAAATTGTTTAAGTACTTCTAAGGGTATACCAAATATGTTGAAGCAATGTTAACACAAGAAAAAGTTAGCCAAAGACTAAAGAGATATGTTTTGGTATATGAAAAAAATATTTGCTTATTAAAAGTTAAAACTTTTCTGGGTACATAAATAATGAAAAAAAATATAAATAAATCATTTTTTGTATGAAAACTAATTTAAAAATCTATAAAATTTGAAGTTTGGTTGAACCTCTTCTATATAATATATAAGAGATAAGTTTTGGTGTATGAAAAAAATATTTGATTATTGTTTTAACTTTTCTGGGTATATAAATAATGAATAAAAATATAAATAAATCATTTTTTGTATGAAAACTAATTTAAAAACCTTTATAATTTGAACTTTCCTTGAACTTATTCTATATAATATAATTCTATATATTCAAAACATATTAATTTTTATTGGAAAACATTTTTTATCTCTTTTGTAATCAAAAATTGTTATTATTTATTTATATCGATATCAAAGTTTATTTACTAACAATTTATATTTTGAAAAAATACTAAAATACTACTGAAAGTATATACAATATTTATTTTATATTAGTTAAGAAGACTTTTTTCTATATATATATAATATATATTTTAGAAAAATACTAAAAATACTAAAATAATACTAAAAATATATAAAATATAAGAAGACTTTTTTCCACATCAATAAAGTATCTTTTAGATATTTTCAATTTCAAACAGTTCACTTTAAAGCTAAGCAACCCTATTTGTAGCTCGCTTCTTCGCAAAGGGTATAAGAAGCCTTCGTGCGCCTTAAAGTAGACAACAGGAAATGCTGCAAACATTTGGCAACACTTGGCCAAAACAAAAACCCAAAAGGTGTGAACGAGCAAAAGAGAGAAGAAGCAAAAAGCAAGCAGGGTGGATTGCAGCAAATTAAGGAAGGGGAAGCAGAGGGAAAGAAGAAAAGAAAACATTAAACAGACGACCGACTACAGGCAAGAATTCCCCTAAAAACAAAAGCAGCAGCAGGATCAAAAAGTGTACTGCGTGTGTGTGTGTGTGTGTGTAATATTCCCAGGCAGGTACGCAGAAAAAACGGGAATGGGAATGGTAATGGGAACGGGAATGGTGGAAACAGGAACCAGGCAAAGGAAGCGACTCTAAGGATAAACAAGTACCAAGCGTGCCCTTTTGAAAACATGTCCTTGCCCTTCGCCTGGGAAAAACACACACACACACACATGCTCATGCACACAACAACAACATTCCTGTGAATGAAACTCATCATTCAATTCTCATATATGCTTCTCACTTAACGCTGTACGTTTTTTTATGGTTTCCTGTATCAAAGACGACGGCAGCCAAGCAAAAGACGTCACCGAAGTAGAAGAAGAAGACGATGAGGAAGAGGAAGAAGCCCTGCAGGCGATTGAATTACGCGCTGCCAAGGAGCAAAGCATTAAGTAAATATTTGCCTGCAACTGCTGATGAATGAATCAAGATTTCAAAGATACAAAGATACTTAGATACAAATTGAAATTATGCCAACAAAGTTTTGTTTATAGCTTTTTTTAGCTGTTAATTGCTTAAACAATGGGCCACAAAAAGCTGTTTGATAATTTATTTGAAGAGCGCAAACAAATGGCAAAAGGAAAACAAACTTATGGACTAGAAGTTGCCCTACAAAGTGAATGAAAACTTTTTGATGTCTTTAAGTTTATTAGTTTTAGAACTCGTACAATCTAAATAAGTACCTTAAGTTGATTAAGAATTAACCTATACTTATGTGTTTGGTAAAAGTTCTCAAAAAAAAGTTCTCCCCAGGAAGTTCTTCAAAGGAAAATTGAAAAATATGTTGAAAATATTTAAAACTGTTTTAGAGATTTTTTAGATCAACTTAAAAACTCTAAAAGAGTTTATAAAATGTTGTAGAAATGTTTTTAAAAGTTTTGTGATTTTTTAATTTAATAAAAATATATTTCTACAGTTCTATAGTTGTCAAAAAAGTTCTACCCTGAAAGTTCATCAAAGGAAAATTAAAAAATATGTTGAAAATAGTAAAAAAAAAAAAAAAAAAAAAAAAATTATTAGAGATTTTGTAAAAACTTTAAAACATGTTGCAAAAATTATTGAGATTTTTTAATTTAATAAAAATATATTTCTAAAGTTCAATACCTCTCAAAAAAAAAAGTTCTCCCCAGGAAGTTCTTCAAAGGAAAATTGAAAAATATATTTAAAATAGTAAAAAATGTATTTGAGATTTTGTAGATCAGCATAAAAACTCTAAAAGAGTTTATAAAATGTTGTAGAAATGTTTTTAAAAGTTTTGTGATTTTTTAATTTAATAAAAATATATTTCTACAGTTCTATAGTTCTCAAAAAAGTTCTCCCCTGAAAGTTTATCAAAGGAAAAATAAAAAATATGTTGAAAATAGTAAAATAAATTATTAGAGATTTTGTAGATCAGATTAAAAACTTTAAAACATGTTGCAAAAATTATTGCGATTTTTTAATTTAATAAAAATATATTTCTAAAGTTCAATAATTCTCAAAAAAAAAGTTCTCCTCTGGAAGTTCTTCAAAGGAAAATTGAATTGAAAATATATTTAAAATAGTAAAAAATGTATTTGAGATTTTGTAGATTAGCTTAAAAACTCTAAAAGAATTTATAAAATTTTGGAGAAATGTCTTTTCAAATTATTGGAATTTTTTAATTTATTAAAAATATATATTTTTAAAGTTCTATAGTTCTCAGAAGTTCATCATCACATCAGAAGAATTATTAAAAAATTTGATAAGAGATTTTATAGATCAGAAAAATATAGATAATAAAGAAAAACTCTAAAAGATTTTATAAAAAATTGCAGAAATGTATTTTCAAATTATTGTGAATTTTAATTTAATAAAAATATATTTCTACACTTCTATAGTTCTCAAAAAAACAAAAGTTCTTCAAAGAAAAATTAAAATTTAGTTGAAAAAATTTTTAAAATCTGTGTAGATCAGTTTAAAACTCTAATAGCCTTTATAAAATATAGCAAAAATGTATTTTCAAATTATAAAAATATATTTCTACATATTTCTCCACATTCATTGCCGCTGCTTTAAGCACCTTTCCAATGTTTACAGGGTATATTTACCACACAAAAAATTAGTTTGAAGCTTCCTTATTTATAGAGCAGCTGACGTGAGTTTTAGAGGGGCGGGGGCCAAAGAAAGCGATTTTAGGTCTTGTTTTTGTTTGTTGGGGCTTTTGTTTTTTGGGGGAATGGGGGGTTATTGCTGTATGGCTCCCCTGGGCCACATTGCAATTGTCAGCGCTCGGCAAAAATGTGCTCCGTTATTTATGTTGATGTACAAATTTAGAAAGTTTTTGGTTTGGTTTTTGCGCTGTGTTTTTGTGTTGAACTTTTGAACTTATTGCGGTTGGTTCTTTGGCCATCTCTTTCGCTCAGTGTATCGGTTGACAATCGCAATTAAAGTTAGTCGAGCGTTTGTTGCAAATATCAACAACCACAACCGATGCAGTTGCAACAGCTGCCGCCAAGTGGCAGTGGCAGTGGCAGTTCCAGTTCCAGTTGCTGTTTGTTAATTAACCATTCAATATGTAACCAAAGACAATTTTTGTGGCGATCAACAATAAAGAAAGTTCACAGAGCAGAGAGGCATGCAACAAAGGCAGGGAAGGCACACTTCAATGAAAAAAGGTTCTGTTTCAAAATATGAAATGGTTTGTCTAAAGGAACAATGCTAGTTAAGAGTAAAGAACTCGTTATTGTTTCGAAAACCATTTTTATATCATTTGCTGTTTGGATTCCTGAGTATTTTGCATGCAGCAAGGTGCACAGTTGCACAGTCCACAATCAAACTAAAAGAGTTTGGCCCACAAGTGAAAGGCCGGTAGATTTGGCTCACGGTTTTTTGGCTGTTGTTTCAAGTGGGTTCAAACTGTGTCAACTTTCCCAAACAGATTGTCAAGAATGTAACACTAAGATGTTGTTGTTGGGAGAAAGATTAACCAAGAGAGAGAAATTCAACTTAGTTGTAAAAACACTTCAAAGCAGACATTGGACATTGTGTGTACTGTGTACTGCAATTTAATACTCGAGCGCTTGTCGCTTATCATTATAGCCATTAAATGCAGACGATGCGCAAATAATCAAGCACAGGAAGGCGAAGAAGACCAAGAAGATGCGAAATGGAAGTGCAAAATGGGCTTAGAAGAGGTGCTCAAAGCAGACACGAGAGACGAGAGACGAGAGAATGTGCAATTTAAAGGTGTCGTGTCTGTCAACAAGGAAACTCTGATGAGTCGTGGGGAGCAGGGAGTGGTAAGAGAGGGGGTGTAGGCGCATTTAGCGCTAATCTCAACATAACTTAACTTGCCAGAAAATATGTAAATGCAGCTGTTGGCCAGACGATTCTTGAGTTTGTGCTTCAAAATTGCCAGACAACATTCCCCCCCCCCCCCCCCCGGACTACTCCCTCTCTTTTGTAGTTAGTTTCCTGTTTTACCTTCTCGAAACATAATTATGCCGCATTATGCGACTAAATTGTCGGACTTCAAGTCTAAAACTCGTTAATGTCTTTGACAAACATATTTCGAGTTAGTTTCATATGGCATATTGTAAACACATTCAAATCATAATGAATTTGTAAATATAAATACATAATGTTGTAAACATTTGAACTGTGCACACACACACACACACAACAACAACAACAAACGTTTGAGCGGCTTTAATTATGCGCTTTTGTAGTTGTTTCTATTCTTTGCGTTCGAATATACCCTGTGAACATAAACAAAGAGGGTCTATAAACAATATTACAAAAATAATAATGAATAAATAAATAAATAATATAATAAAAAATTATAATAAATTAATTTTAAAAAAAATATATATATATACAAAATAACATAAATTAATAAAAAAAATATTTATATATATATATACACAAAATAACATAAATGAATAAGAAATATATATATCTATATATATTCACACAAAAGATAACAAAAGCAAAAATAATTTATAAACCAAACTAAACAAAATATTATTTTCTTTACATTTAAGAAATTTAAAATAATATTGTTTTTAAGCAGTTTCAGAGTTCGTTTTTAATTAATAATTATTTTTTACTTTATTTTTAATATTAAAAACATTTATCTTTTAAAGAAAAAAAAAATACATTTTTTTTTAAATATTTCAAAATAATCAATTTGTAAAGAACCTAATAAAATGTAAGAAAAATAAATAATATTTTATTTTTTTAGTTTATTAGTAATATTCAAAAAATTTCATTTGTAAAGAGCCTTGTCAAGGAAATGTAAGAAAAATAAAAATATATCAAAATATATATAATAATTTAAATAAAAGTGTTATTAACTAGTTTCAGAGTTCGTTTTTAATATAATAATCTCTTTTTACTTTATTTTCAATATTTAAAAACATTTAATTTGTAAAGAACCTAATGAAAGGAATGTCAGAAAAATGAAAAATATTTTGTATATTAATATTTTTATTTATTTTTTTGAAAAGTTTATCTTTAATCGTTTTAATATATTTGTTTTATTTATATATTTGTTTTATTTATATATATTTATTATTTTTAACTTTATTTATATATATATATATATATATATTTATCTTTTTATATATATATTTATTTTATTTATATTTTTATTTTTTTTTTATTTTTTCTTTTGTAATATATTAATATATCTTCTACATTTATTTTATTTATATATATATATTTTTTTTATTTTTATTTTTTTTTAAATGTTATTTATCTATATTTATTTTATTTATATATACTTAATTTATTTATATATATATATATTATATTTATATATATATATATATTATATTTATATATATATATATTTTTATTTTGTTTTTTATGTTATTTATGTATATTTATTTTATTTATATATATATATATAAATTATGTTATTTATATATATTTTTTTTATTTATTTAAAGTATATTTTTTCTCTTTTCTTCTAGTTAACTTTGCCTTTTCAACTTTCGGATCTGTTTTACAGGGCAACTTGAAGTCAGTTAAACTCAACTTTAAATCAATTGTCACTTGTCTTTTTCTTCTTGTCAAACTATCTCTGTACCATATTTTCCCATACATTTTTCAATTCAACTTCGCTGTCAACACATTGCTTTGACAATCGCTTGCCTCAAAATGCAACACACAAAAAAACCAAAAAAAAAACAAACAAACAAACAAAACTGATAAAAAAAAAGAGTACACATATACATATAGATGTGTTTGTCATCTTCGATTTAAGTGTGTTGGAAACTTGAGACACAAACATTTGATGTGTTTTAAAATAAGAAATGCACGGACTTTAAATGTGGCATAAATTATGAAAACCAAACTTAATGATAAGCTTAATGATGACTGCATTAGGCGCGCTCAATTTGGAAAGTTTTGGTCATAACATCAAAACCCCCACCCATCCCCCCACATGTGTGTACAAAAACCAGTTAGTAACTTGTCTAGTTAGATTATCAATGTTTTTATCACCTGTTGCGTAATAGATAAGACCACACACATTGTTTATCGAACTGCTTATCGAAAGGTCACCTGATTGGGCTAATGTCAATAAACAGAAAACAACATAAATCTGTTGGGCCATAAAATATGTGCCTAAGTCAATTGACAGAAAACCTTCAATTCGGAGAATTTGTTCCATTAATAAGCAAACTAATTTTGATTTATTGAATTGGCCGAAAAGCGTTCATTAATGAATTATAATGCTGAACACCAGCATAAAGGGAACAAAAAACGAACGAACCAAGCAATTTAATTTCACTTTTTTTTAACAATCAAGTAGACAATGTTAGTTAGTTGAGAGTTTAAAGATAACGACCTATAGATGCGCTGTACTTATGTTCAAGTCGTATTCGAAACAAATCTTTTAAGCTATTTCTGAATATTTTTTTTTAGGTTTTGTGATCATTTTTGAAAGTTATAGATAAATATATAATATAAAATATAATATTTATTTATAAAATATAATATAAAATATTACAAAACTCTAAATAAATTCAAGCTAGTTTTAGTTAAGGAAACCCAAATACCAAAACTTTTTAGTCTATCTTCAGCAGTCTCACAGTTCCAAGAGGTTTTCTACTAAATAATATTGTATTAACGTTATACATTCAACATTCTCTAAACTGTTACTAAATTCAAGCTACTTTTAGCTAAGGAAACCCAAATACCAAATATTTTCGGTCTATCTCTAGCCATCTCTGAGTTCAATGAGGTTTTCAACTAAATATTATTGTATTAACGTTATAAATTCAACATTCTCTAAAGTTTTACTAAATTTAAGCTACTTTTAGCTAAGGAAACCAAAATACCAAAACTTTTTAGTCTATCTTTAGACATCTCTGAGTTCGAAGAGGTTTTAAACAAAATAATATTTGTTGTGGTTACGTTTTTGTGCAAAAAACACTAAAGAAACTTCCCTATAACCCTCTCAAGTAATTTACAGGGTAGCGTAGATTTTCCTATTAAAGTTTCCCAAAACTTTTTCATGACAATGACAATTAATTATTTGTCGCAATGCATTTTCATTTGATATTATGACATTTTTATGGGCATACGGTCAACGCGAGAAAGAGATAGAGCGATAGAGAAAGTGAGTGAGAGGAGAGGGAAATTTTTGGGGCGGGTATTATTAAATTGGAATTGAAGCATAAATTAAGCAACACATGTCCATAAAAACATTTGTAGCACTTGTCGTATCAGGCCAGGCAGCAAATACTCTCTAAAAAATTTATGAGCTCTCAGGATTAAATGTGTTCTGGACACACACACACGCGCATACTGATAAGGACCTGGTGCCACGAACCATGAAAGAGAAACAGATGCTGATGCTGTGTCCAGAACCTGGAAGCACTTGAAATGCTTTTAATGTCATTTCTTTTCAACCCGAAATGCCAAATCGAATTCTTTTCGTGAGCTGCATAAATCAGTAAAGAATAGTTGCTTGGAAATCAATAAACGAAGAAGAAGAGCAAAAGAGCTGCAGCGATAAAAAATAGAAAACCTCATAATAAATTACTAATGGACAGCCAAAGCAATAAAATATGCATTAGCAAAGATTTAGATAAATTGTAAGACTCTGCATCACAAATAAATAACTTTTTTCGTTACACTGCAAAGAAAATCTTGTGAAATTTGTTTGTAATTTGTGTCATTAGCAAATCCATTAATTTATCTAGACGAAGTTCACTTCCGCTTCGAAGTGCGTGTGATCTCATCATCAAAAGAAAATATTTTCCCACCATTACCAAAAAAAAAAAACTGAAAGAAAACCCAAAGAAATCCCAAATAATAGTTTTTTCATCTTTTCTCTAAGAAACAGTTATAAATATATAATGCAACTAAGCTGTGGCATGACTTGTACAATACCCTTTAATATATGTTTGGAAATTTATGAGAATGTTTTTCTAAGACTTTAAAATGTGTTTTTTTATGTTCTAATTAAAGCTTTATTGTCTAAAAATACAATAAAGATAATAAATTAAAATTTTTGTGTTTAGAAATGATTGAAAAAAATCGAAAATATTTTTATATATATAAATATTTATTTAAGAATTTTTAGTATATGTTAAACATTTCATAAATACTTAAAATGTTGAATAAAAATTATAAAGACATTTAAAATATATTCAAGAATTTTAATATATATTTGGAAATTTATGACAATGTTTTTTTAAGACTTTGAAATGTGTTTTTTTATGTTCTCATTAAGCTTTATTGTTGAAAAATTCAATAAAAAAATGAATTTAAGATTTTCTGTTTACATAGGGTTGGAAAAAATCTAAAATATGCTTGAAAATATTTAATATTTATTTAAGAATTTTTAATAAACATTTTATAAATACTTAAAATTTTAAATAAAATTTATTAAAGAAATTTTAAATATTTTTCAAGAATTTTAATATATATTTCGAAATTTATGGCAATGTTTTTTTAAGACTTCGAAATGTGATTTTAGAATCTCATTAAAGCTTTATACCTCAAAAAGGCAATAAAATACACAAAATCTTTGAATGCATAAATTTAAGATTTTCTGTTTAGAAATGATTGGAAAAAAACACGATAAATATTTAATATTTATTTAGGAATTTTTAGTATGTGTTAAACATTTTGTAAATACTTAAAATGTCAAATAAAACTAATAAAGACATTTTCGTTAATTTTCAAGAATTTTAATATATATTTGAAAATGTAAGGCAATGTTTTTTTAAGACTTCGAAATGTGATTTTAGAATCTCATTAAAGCTTTATACCTCAAAAGGGCAATAAAATACACAAAATCTTTGAATGCATTAAATTTAAGATTTACTATTTAGAAATGATAGGAAAAAAACCCGACAAATATTGAATATTTATTTGAGAATTTTTACTATGTGTTAAACATTTTGTAAACACATAAAATGTTAAATAAAACTTATAAAGACATTTCAAATATTTTTCAAGAATTTTTAAGTACTTTCAAACCAAAGAAAAAGTAAAAAATAAGCGAAAAAACCGATTTTAACATGTTTTGAAAACCGTTGAAGAATTTTTGAAACTATGTGCTAATGATTGTTAAAATGCTGAAAGTGTTTTAAAGTGCAATAACACTAAAAACAAAAAGACACTTAAACAAATATTTACAGCACATAAAGAGAGAGAGATTTGAACGTAAAAACGAACAACGAAATGCTGCATGCAACAGCAACCCATTTGCCCCATTCGCGGCAGCAGACTGTAAATCAATGATGACGAAAAAAGCACAGTTTTTGGGGGGGGGCAGCAAATTGCCGAACGAAGACAAAAGTGGCAAGCAAATGCATCTTGGGATAATTAAGAACAAATTCATTTACACTTTCAAATGTTGCACAGAGTGGGAGAGAGAGGCAGTGAGTGGGAGCGAGGGGGAGCAAGCGGAGGCGGCTTTTCATCTTGTTTTGTTATGTCCCTTTCATTGGACTTGACATGTTTTGAGGGCTTTGGAATTTATTTGTTGCTGCAGCCGGAACGAAGCGTTGGGGCGAAGGGGCAACGACTGTCTCTCTCTCGGTGATTGCCACTGAAGCACAACAACAGCTGTGGCCCTTTTGGGAACATTTGTTATTGTTCTTGTGTTCTGTTTGTTGTCAGTTTATTGAACTCGCGTTCATAAAAATTGCAAAACAAGCAACGCGAAAACAAAAAACACATGTTCATACAATTTATATATATACCAAAAACTGGGTCACAAGTCATTAAAAATGAAATATAAAAAATAAAACGCAATTGAACCTTTCGCACAAGCATTTTGACTGCTTAAACAGTTACACCCCGAACACATTAATGCAACGCACGTGCAACACTTTTGGGCCCTAAACTAGGCTAAACGGTTCGTTAGCAGAGTTCTCTCTTTTCGGCACGCACAATACTATATATATATATATATTTGAAAGCGAAATAGTTTTTTTTTTTGTTATAATCTCGCCAGGTTGCACTTCCGGCTGTGACAGTTTGAAGCGCCACAAAATGCTGCACCGGAAGTGCGCGCACACACACACACACACACAAATTCAATGCTCGATTACCATTTGAAATGACAAAAAGAAAAAATCGAAAAAATTTGAAATGGTTAAAACTGTAAACAAAAAAACTGAAATACATATAAAAAAACAAGTAAGTAGGCTCTAGTCGAGAAAACCCGACTAGACGATACCCTGAACCCTATACTTAGCCTTAGAGCCGCGTATCTTGCATTACGCCGAGTTGCAAGTATCTGTATATACTCCATATCTCCGGTGTTTTTCAACCGATTTCAATAAAATTTTCACAGTTTGTCATTATTTAGTCTAATGTTTCAAACTGCATCACAAAGTTTTCCAAATTCAAGATTTTGTTGTTATCGATCACATGTGTATATCGGAAACGGGGAGAGTTATCGAAAATTTAAAACTGACTATTATCATTATTTTGTCTAATCTTTCAAACTGCATCACAAAGTTTTCCAAATTCAAGATTCTGTTGTTATCGATCACATGTGTATATCGGAAACGGGGAGAGTTATCGAAAATTTGAAACTGACTATTATCATTATTTTGTCTAATCTTTCAAACTGCATCACAAAGTTTTCCAAATTCAAGATTCTGTTGTTATCGATAACATGTGTATATCGGAAACGGGAAGAGTTATCGACGAAGACAGATGCTATATCGACTCGGCTGTTGATGCTGATCAAGAATATATTTACCTTATGGGGTCGGAGATGCTTCCTTCTGCCTGTTACATACTTTAGCACAAAACCATTATACCCTTTTTAGCCATTTTCAATGGATTCAGGGTATAGCAAATGTTTTTTAAGAGATGCGCACTTGAAACAGAAAAATCTGTAAAACATTTGGAGTGCTGCAAGCTGTTGTTGCAAGGGGTTGGAAACGAAGGGATTGAATATTAGACGCCTGAGAGATATTGTTTCTATGATCGGAAGGATCATGTTTGATTCTCATGCTTTCGATTTTCTGCAATGAGTTTTGCTTCACAACTCTTGAAAATGCTCAATATTATGTTGCACATGTGTCTTCAACTTATTACAGGGTATTCGCTAGTTGATTATAACACAATAGCACTTAATTATGCCATAGACATAATGTTTATAGCACATTTTGCGAGTGCAAAGCGCAATCAGCAAAAACCAGTTGATGACATTTTGAGGGCCTGTCAAATGACTGCAAAACAACCCTCGAAACGGGAGGGAGGGAGGGAGAGTGAGAGGGGAAACGAGGAAACCAGCCAAGCGAAGAGCCAGGAGGGACAGCTGTTAGTTCATTGTTGTTCAAATACTGCTTTTGACCCAGTGCAAATCATCATTGAATTGGGAGTTTTGCGGCAATTGAATTGCATCCGCATTCCGCTTGCCACACATGCCACACAGCGCATTCAGTGTATCCGTCTACTCACAACCGTCTCTTCTTCACGGCTCATTGAAGTGCGGCTTTAGTTTTCGAGTTGACCCAATTGTTGGATTGTTATAGATTTAACAGCGCACATGCCACAAAATAATCATCACTATCAGCAACATCATCGTTAGCATCATTATCACCAACATCATCATTATCATCATTATCACCAACATCATCATCATTATCACTAACATCATCATCATCATCATCATCATCATCATCATCATTATCACCAACATCATCATCATCATCATTATCACCAACATCATCATCATCATCATTATCACCAACATTATCATCATCATCATTATCACCAACATCATCATCATTATCATCATTATCACCAACATCATCATCATTATCACCAACATCATCATCATCATCATCATTATCACCAACATCATCATCATCATCATTATCACCAACATCATCATCACCATTATCACCAACATCATCATCATCATCATCATCATTATCATCAACATCATCATCATCATCATCATTATCATCAACATCATCATCATCATCATCCTTATCACCAACATCATCATCATTATCACCAACATCATCATCATCATCATTATCACCAACATCATCATCATCACCAACATCATCATCATCATTATCACCAACATCATCATCATCATCATCATCATTATCACCAACATCATCATCATCATCATCATTATCATCAACATCATCATCATCATCATCATTATCACCAACATCATCATAATTATCACCAACATCATCATCATCATCATTATCACCAACATCATCATCATCACCAACATCATCATCATCATCATTATCACCAACATCATCATCACCATTATCACCAACATCATCATCACCATTATCACCAACATCATCATCATCATCATCATCATTATCATCAACATCATCACCAACATCATCATTATCACCAACATTATCATCATCATTATCACCAACATCATCATCATCACCAACATCATCATCATCATCATCATCATCATCATCTTCATCATCGGCACTCTCTGTGTCCGAAAAGCTGTTACAGTGTTGGGTAACGCGTTGCTGACAGTTTCTACTTCTTTGCCTCAGTACATATCCGCTCGAGGCTTCATAATTGAACGTCTCTTCCGCTTGGCCGCATTGTAATCAAGACTCTTCTAAGTAAACGTCATGCCAACTGAGTGTTGTGTGTGTCTCGACAGTTTCTTACCACTACCCCCTCCCTCTGCCACTTCCGCCGCTTGTGGCACATTTCGATTTGCTCTATTGTAATTGCATTTCGTGTGGCAATCTTCTTCTTCTCAGAGAGAGAAGTCAAGGCTGAGGCAGAGTTCGGCAAAACACGATTCTGCAATTGTATCTGTATCTGTATCTGTGTGTGCATCTTTGAGATACAATGTTGGGGCCAATAATCTGGCAGTCTGGCATCTTTGGTGGCCCGCATTGCCATTTCTGATTTCAATCAGAAGCTTTGCCTACATCGCCTTGCATTTTGTGGCATGCCACAGACAATCTGTGGCATGTGAACTTAGCAAACGTTCATACCAAAAAGTATCTTCAACTCGAAATCAAAACGAAATAAAACAATTTTGCTTTTTGGTGTATAAAAAAAGTATCTCAAAGATAGCTTGACTTACTTTTGTTGCCACTAAATACGCTTTGGCTTAGTTTCAGTGGGTAAAACTCAGCTACAGCTGCATCCACAACGATTGTATCTCTTTCATTGTGTGTATTTGTATCTGTATCTTTAGCTCTAAGTTGTATCTTAAGCCGGATTTGATTGGTTTGAAGAGCATTAAACGTACTTAGAGGTATAATAATCATATAATAGCAGGCAGGGCAACACACAGGCAACCCTTAATGAGGCATGTGCAACGCCCCTAAGTGGCACAACACACAGCTGCCACCATTTACAGTTGCAGGATTTTGAAATTCTTTCTCACATAATATAATTACATAGTTTACAGACTGTTATATGGGCGCCCCCAAAAACGTTGCCACATGCCACCAAAAAAGTTACGCATATGCTACATGGCTGAGCACACACACACACATGCAGATACACCCACTTATCACACACAC
Organism: Scaptomyza reducta; assembly: GCA_035044485.1. Classification (NCBI taxonomy): domain Eukaryota; kingdom Metazoa; phylum Arthropoda; class Insecta; order Diptera; family Drosophilidae; genus Scaptomyza; species Scaptomyza reducta. The sequence goes on along the minus strand of JAWNNV010000252.1, from coordinate 33,793 downwards.
AGATACACTTTGAGCTCTCACCTGCAGCTTAATTTTTCGATGCTTAGCTGCATAACCTCCCACTACACAACCCCGCCCCCGCCCCCTTTTTCTTGACGTTTTCCGGTTTTACGGTACACAAGCATGACTTGGCATTTGTTGTTGTTGTTGTTGTTGGGCTTTGGGAAAGTGGAGTCCCAATCCCACGCACACTGTGGAGCCTCTGTCTCTCTCTCTTTTTTCAAATCCCAAACGCTTCCTGCTTAATGTGCTGCTAAATACACTCAGCGAAATAGTGTAAGACATTGAAATTTCTACTCATCTATCAAGATGTGATTTTTTTTTAAGCGAATAGAAATTCTTTATAAAATTCTGGTGTAATCAAAAAGCTCTTAAATAAAATAATAAAGAAAAAAAAATACATTTTTTTTTTAAAAAATATATTTTCATATATTTAAATTTTTCTGTAGTCAAAAAAGTATTTGAATAATTTTTATAAAAAATTTTATTTTTTTTTCATATTTTCAAATGTTGCTTAAGTTAAAAAATTATGATTACTTTTCATATATATTCAAATTTTGCTTTAGTCAAAAAAGTTTTTGAATAAAATAATAAAGAAAAAAAAAATTTTTTTTTTTTTTAATATTTTCAAATGTTGCTGAAGTCAAAAAATTTTGATTACTTTTCATATATTCAAATTTTGCTTTAATCAAAAAAGTTTTTGAATAAAATAAAGAAAAAAAAAAATTATTTTTTTTTATACTTTCAGATGTTGCTTAAGTCAAAAAATTTTGATTACTTTTCATATATTCAAATTTTGCTTTAATCAAAAAAGTTTTGAATAAAATAATAAAGAAAAAAAATTTTTTAGAAATTTTTTTTTAAACTTTCAAATGTTGCTTAAGTAAAAAAATTACTTTTCATATATTCAAATTTTGCTTTAGTCCAAAAAGTTTTTGAATAAAATAATAAAGAAAAAAAAATTTTTTATTTTTTTTTCATATTTTTAAAATTTGCTTAAGTCAAAAAATTTTGATTACTTTATATAAGAAACTAAGATTTAACTCATTAATTCCCATGCTCTTAATCCTTCTTCATCCTTACATAAGAAACAACTAAGTAAAATGCAGAACTTGACAGAATAAAACACATTAAGAAAAATCTACAAATTTTGAAAGTATTTTTAAGTTGAGGAAATACTATATCTTAAACATTTCTTACTTAACAACTTTCTTGAAATCATATCAAAGAAATATTTATTAAATTTTATTTTTTTTTTTATCGACTTAAAAATATTTGTTTTTTTCTCTAAGTGCATTGTCAACTGCATTGATTGAATGACAGAGAGACAGACAGATTGACTGAATGACACAGCGTCTGGCTGCTTAATTGGCCATTACGAACTGAGCCGATTTAAGTCCAAGCGGCTTTTTGTCTTTGCTTCAAGTGGGTTTTGGAAAAGATTCTCGAATTTCTAGTTTTCCACAAAGTGATTTTCATATTGTTATTTTTTCGTCTTTGTTTCTTTGTTTCTTGCCGTATGCAAATCAAGTGAAAGCGTCGGGAACAAGTTTAAATTAACCCCAACTGCCGCCTGCCTTTATACCCTTTCCATGCTCTCTCTCTCCCTGTCACTTTAAACAGTTTGACACTCGAGCGGTCTATTACATTGAACTTAACCCAAATGCCAACAACAGCAGTGAAAATGTTGCAAAAATGTTAACAGAAATGTTAAAAACATTGACCAATGAGAATGTAAACCAACTCTGGTTTCTTCTCTTTATATCTTACATTCTCTTTGTCATTGACATGTACCGTTATATAGATTTGTTATTGTCAAACTGTTGCAAAAATGTTAACAGAAATGTTAATGTTATAGAAACAGAAACATTGACATGTACTGTTATATAGATTTGTTTGTGTCAAACTGTTGCAGAAATGTTAACAGAAATGTTAATGTTATAGAAACAGAAACATTGACATGTATTGCAGACAGAATGTAAGATATTAAATTGTCATTGATGTACCGTTATATAGATTTGTTTTTGTCAAACTGTTGCAGAAATGTTAACAGAAATGTTAACAGAAATGTTAACAGAAATGTTAATGTTATAGAAACAGAAACATTGACATGTATTGCAGACAGAATGTAAGATATTAAATTGTCATTGATGTACCGTAATATAGATTTGTTTTTGTCAAACTGTTGCAGAAATGTTAATGTTATAGAAACAGAAACATTTTCATGTACTGTTATATATAATATGTTGCAAAAATGCTAACAGCAATGTTAATGTTATAGAAACAGAAACATTGACATGTATTGCAGAGAGAATGTCATTGATGTACCGTTATATAGATTTGTTGTTGCAGAAATGTTAACAGAAATGTTAATGTTATAGAAACAGAAACATTCTCATGTACTGTTATATATAATATGTTGCAAAAATGCTAACAGCAATGTTAATGTTATAGAAACATTGACATGTACTCTTATATAGATTTGTTGTTGTCAAGGATTTTTGTTGTTCTGCATGTCTAGTCTGGCTCTTGACTGGTTGTTGTTGTTGTTGTCGTTGTTAACATGAATAGATAAACATCGGAAATGATGTCAGTCAAGCTACCTCCAACCCCGCAGCAGCTGAAAACAGACAAAAACAGAGATAATTTAGCCGGCACATAGCGGCTGAAAGAGAAAACAACAACAACAAAAAATTGACGGCAATCAGAGTAACAACAACAACAACAACAATGTTAACGTTTTTGTCTTTTGTTTCACAAAGGAATTGCGACTGCAGCTGATGATAATTGTCTCTTGGCTCTCTTTATCTCTGCTCTGTCTTTTTGTTTGGCTGCATTTAGCAACAGCTAAATACGGTTTGTTTAAGTGTTGGAAAGTGTTAAACTAAGCACGCGATTGTTAGCAACGAAAAAAAAAAGGTGAAAATAGGTTTGAAAAGATAATTAGCAAGTGCTCTAGTTAAAAGTATTAGTAGACTGTTAGATACACTGTACATATAGAAAACATTTCTAGAGATCAAGATAACATGATTTCAAAAAGATTTTCTTTGCATGAAAAATGTTAATAATAAACAAAATATGTTTTTATAGGTATTTTTAGTTGTTGAAAAGTCAATTATGATAATAATAATAATGCCAATACATAAAAAACAACTCATAATAAACTTTGATGCCAGCTATCACATAATTTATTATATGAAATAATCAAGTAAGAAATAGGCGAGCGAGAAATCACGACTGGAAGATACCCTGAACCCCATATCTCCGGTGTTTCTCAACCGATTTCTATAAAAATTTTTACAGATTGTCATTATTTCGTCTAATGTTTCAAACTCTATCACAAAGTTTTCCAAATTGAAGATTTTGTTGTTATCGATAACATGTGTATATCGGAAACGGGGAGAGTTATCGAAAATTTGAAAGTGACTATTATCATTATTTCGTCTAATGTTTCAAACTGCATCACAAAGTTTTCCAAATTCAAGATTTTGTTGTTATCGATAACATGTGTATATCGGAAACGGGGAGAGTTATCGAAAATTTGAAACAAACTTGTACTGCCTAGGGATTAATCTTACAAACTGCATCACAAAGTTTTCCAAATTCAATATTTTGATGTTATCGATAACATGTGTATATCGAAAACGTAAAGAGTTATCGAAAATTTAAAACAAACTTGTACTGCCTAGGGATTAATCTTACAAACTTCATCACAAAGTTTTCCAAATTCAATATTTTGATGTTATCGATCACATGTGTATATCGGAAACGTAAAGAGTTATCGAAAACTTGAAACAAACTTGTACTGCCTAGGGATTAATCTTACAAACTGCATCACAAAGTTTTCCAAATTCAATATTTTGATGTTATCGATAACATGTGTATATCGGAAACGTAAAGAGTTATCGAAAATTTGAAACAAACTTGTACTGCCTGGGGAGTAGGCGAGCTTATGTTCCAAATCTGGAGTCTCTAGCTCTTATAGTCTCTGATAGAAAAGGACATGGCTATATCGACTCGGCTGATCACGAATATATATACTTTGTGGGGTCGTAGATGCTTCCTTCTGCCTGTTACATACTTTTGCACAAAACCATTATACCCGTTTTACCCTTTTTTAATGGGTTCAGGGCATAACGACTGACAATAATGTGTCAAAAAGGTTAAGCCGATAAGAGCTTAAAGCATTAACAGGACTTTAACTGTTATACTGATAGACAAAACATGAAACAGTTTCACATTTCAGTTATAAACTCCTGGCTTATTATTATAGCCAGTTCTTGAAGATACTTGCTAGTTGGTCTCTGCATATTGCTTAATCGAATTCATTGACCACAACTCAATGTTATGTTCTGTTTTCTTTATAGATATTGCTAACTAGTTCTCAAGTGTGTACAATCTTCAATGTCGTCAGCTGATAAGAAAGAAAAACACAGCTAACAGGTGGTTACGATAAGATACATGTATGTATGTAATAGACACATATGTAAGGTATTCAATATGTAAGGCATTCAATATGTAAGGTATTCAATATGTAAGGTATTCAATATGTAAGGCATTCAATATGTCTGGTATTCGATATGTACGGTATAAAAAAGTTACATATTAAGTAATACTTATTGATTCGCACTTCAGGTTGCTAATAATTAAAGATCTTGAGCTACTTTAGTTGTCAAAGCTTGTATTTGAAGATCCCAAAAGAAGTTTGTCTAGTTAGATCTTAAGCTTTAGATGTTTACAGATGTATTTAAGAAGTCAGCTAAAGTTTTAAATAATATTTTCAACTTAAGAAGTCAGCTAAAGTTTTAAATAATATTTTCAACTGAAGTAACATTCTTTTTAAATTTTTTAAATTTCTTTCACATCTTAAGATATTTTTGTTATTTATAGTTTTCGTATTTTCTAGAAGCTTAAAATGTTTAAGATACTTTTCGTTGGTTTTAAGTAAAGGTTTTTTGAAGTTTTCCATCAGATCTAAGCTTAAACTTTGTTCGAAAATATTAAATAATGTTTTCTTATCTGATCTTAAAGCTTGAAGTATTCGAGTATATTTTTGCTATGATTAAACTTAAGTGCACTTTATCTATTATAATATATCTATGGTTAAACTTTGTTCGATTATATTAAATAATGTTTTCTTGTCTGATCCTAAAGCTTGAAGTATTCGAGTATATCTTTGCTATAATTGAACTTAAGTGAAGTTTCTCCAATATAATAATAGGTGTTTTTTTTAGAGGTATAGAACTTTGAAATGGAATAAAACAAAGATGATTTTTTTATTGATATGAATTTTATCCTTTATATCTAAGGTTAAACTTTGTATCCTTTATATCTAAGGTTAAACTTTGTATCCTTTATATCTAAGGTTAAACTTTGTTCGATTATATTAAATAATGTTTTCTTATCTGATCTTAAAGCTTGAGGTAATCTAGGATCTTTGCTATGATTGATCTCAAGTGAAGTTTCTCCATTATTTTACATTGGATCCTAAGAGAAGTTTGTCTAATCTGATCTTAAACTATATGTCTACGTCTCTGCGTAATGCTCTTAACTGAAGGATCTTAACCACAACTTAACATTTTAAGGATTATATTCGATGATGATCAAACTCAACTGAAACTCATTTTATCTCATCTAAATACTCTTCCAAACACAGCTGCTTCCATTGTTAAATCAACGCCACACACACACACACACACACACACACACACACTCACACATACACAATGCTAATGCTCTTCATGCAATTGTTAAACTAATGCCCATAACACCCTGACAAACTGATTAATTTGCATATTGCGTGCGATTGATAAGATCAACGCATCCATCAGCTGGCACACACACACACACACACACACACACACACACCTCTCCCCCTTTTCCCACCCTTGCATAACAAACAAAACAAATTTTCGCACTGGCGCGTCCCGATCACATTTGCTCTTGCCACATTGCCACATTGAAGATGGGAAAATGAAAATAATAAAAAAAAAAACGAAAGGGTTGCTTTTTGTGGTTTCGGCCAGGTAGATAGACACCAAAAACTGGCAACTGAGTCTCGCTTGTCGCATTGCATATGGCTGGTTGCAAGTTGCATGTTGCGTTGCGTGCTTGTGTCTGGCTGCCTGCTTGATGAATGAATGAGCGGAGTGAAAAATGAAACATAAATTGTTGCAATCAGTCGCCCAGAAATCTACACAGACGTTTTTTTGCCAGGACACACAGAGAGACAGGACATTCATTCAGTTGTTAAGGGGCAGGGGCGAAGACACAAGAAAACAGTCATAAAACAGTCGCATTGCACCGGGAGAAATTATGAGCTGAAGGTTGAAAAGTAATCCAGTTTGAAAAAGTTACCTAAAGGTTTCTCAGAAAAGTTTAGGGTTATTGTTAAGCATGATTTTAACCCAATAATATCTTATCTCAAATACTCAAAGATAATTTATTCTTTCTATTATAGAAATTTCCTTTAGAAACGAGTTTTTTGTATTTTTTTTTATTCGGATTATAAATTCATAAATCAAGAACATGAAATTTGTAGAAACGTCTAACTATGAGCCAAAAAATGATTCTGAATCACGAAAGATTTATTATTTATCTAAGCAAAATCAAGATCGTAGTTTACTCAAACTTTAACAGCGAAAACATTTTCTTATATATTTATATAATATATATATTATATATATTTATTTTTTTTATTTTATTTATTTTATTTATTATTTATTTTTTTTTTTTATTTATTTTATTTATTTGATTTATTTGATTTATTTTATTTTATTTTATTTATTTGATTTATTTTATTTAATTTAATTTATTTAATTTATTTAATTTATTTAATTTATTTAATTTATTTAATTTATTTAATTTATTTAATTTATTTAATTTATTTAATTTATTTAATTTATTTAATTTATTTAATTTATTTAATTTATTTAATTTATTTAATTTATTTAATTTATTTAATTTATTTAATTATTTTATTTATTTTATTTATTTTATTTATTTTATTTATTTTATTTATTTTATTTATTTTATTTATTTTATTTATTTTATTTATTTTATTTATTTTATTTATTTTATTTATTTTATTTATTTTATTTATTTTATTTATTTTATTTATTTTATTTATTTTATTTATTTTATTTATTTTATTTATTTTATTTATTTTATTTATTTTATTTATTTTATTTATTTTATTTATTTTATTTATTTTATTTATTTGATTTATTTGATTTATTTGATTTATTTGATTTATTTGATTTATTTGATTTATTTGATTTATTTGATTTATTTGATTTATTTGATTTATTTGATTTATTTGATTTATTTGATTTATTTGATTTATTTGATTTATTTTATTTATTTTATTTATTTTATTTATTTTATTTATTTTATTTATTTGATTTATTTGATTTATTTGATTTATTTGATTTATTTGATTTATTTGATTTATTTGATTTATTTGATTTATTTGATTTATTTGATTTATTTTATTTATTTTATTTTTTTTATTTATTTTATTTTTTTTATTTATTTTATTTATTTGATTTATTTTATTTATTTGATTTATTTGATTTATTTGATTTATTTGATTTATTTGATTTATTTTATTTATTTTATTTATTTTATTTATTTTATTTATTTTATTTATTTTATTTATTTTATTTATTTTATTTATTTTATTTATTTTATTTATTTTATTTATTTTATTTATTTTATTTATTTTTAATATTTTTTTTTATTTTTTTTTAATATTTTTTTTATTAATTTGTAATATTTTTTTATTTATTTTTAATATTTATTTATTTTTATTTTGTTAAAATCTTTTGTTTTTGTACAATAACTAGCATGAATGATGTTGTACGCACAAATTGTTTTCTCTTAGTGCATTTAGACACGCAACACACAACAGGATAAGGTCTTCTTCTTCTTTATTTCTTCTTCAGCTTCCTTCACATTTGTACATATACATAATTGAATTCAAGGTCTGGGAATCATCATCATCGTAGTGCCTAGCTTTTTTCATCTTCTTTCCAAAAAGCACTTGAATTGCACACACACACACATCACACACATACACACACATACACACGCACACACACACATACACACACTCACACACACGCAGACGGCAATTCCACGAAACATGTTAAAGCCAAAATGGCTATGAGAAATTCCAAAGCGCAAATAATGCAAGTAATTTTTTTTTTTTTTTGGTTTCTTGATGGTTCCCTTCACTTCCCTTCCCTTCCCTTCACTACACAACTCTGCTTATCTGCGCCCTTCTGCTGCTGCTTCGCGTTGTGGTGCGTGTTGCAACGTCTGGGCTCGATTAGTGCCGCTGAGGCCGAGGCTGTTGCCGAGTGTTTACCTGTGGGATGCATACTGTACAGGTTTGTGGCACGAATCTATAAACTGAGATCGCATTCTTGTTTCACAATGTGCGGAGCGAAACTGGAAAATACCAACGCACAATTCTTGTTCTTCGTTCATTTGTTGTTGTTGTTTTTTGCGCGCTTTCTCTGTGGGATTCTAAACGTACGTTGTTGTTGTTGTTGTTGTTGCTGTTGTTGCACGCCTTTTTGTTCTAACTAAACGCCCACGAATATCCTGTGCACTTTGTGTCTGTCAGCCCACCACATGCCACATGCCACATGGCACATGCCACACGACACCACAGAATACAAACGAGCTGAATCTCGGGAGACAAGGTTTTAGACGAACCTAGCTGCTGTCTCTGTCTAAACAACTCTCAGATATACCCTGTAAAACAAGTAAGAAGGCTCTAGTCGAGAAATCCCGACTAGACGATACCCTGAACCCAATACTTAGACTTAGAGCCTCGTTCTTGCATTACGCCGAGTTGCAAGTACCTGTATATACTTGACGTAACTTCAATATTCCATATCTCTGGTGTTTCTCAACCGATTTCAATAAAATTTTCACAGATTATTATTATTTTGTCTAATGTTTCAAACTGCATCACAAAGTTTTCCAAATTCAAGATTTTGTTGTTATCGATAACATGTGCATATCGGAAACGGGAAGAGTTATCGAAAATTTGAAACAAACTTGTACTGCCTAGGTATAAGGCGAGCTTATGTACCAAATCTGGAGTCTCTAGCTCTTATAGTCTCTGATATAGAAGGACATGGCTATACCCTGAACCCCATATCTCCGGTGTTTCTTAACCGATTTCTATAAAAATTTTACAGATTATCATTATTTCGTCTAATGTTTCAAACTGCATCACAAAGTTTTCCAAATTCAAGATTTTGTTGTTATCGATAACATGTGCATATCGGAAACGGGAAGAGTTATCGGCGAAGACAGATGCTATATCGACCCGGCTGTTGATGCTGATCAAAAATATATATAATTTCTGGGGTCAGAGATGCTTCCTTCTGCCTGTTACATACTTTTGAACAAAACCATTATACCCTTTTCATCCATTTTCAATGGGTTCAGGGTATAAAAAGTAATCAAAAAAGTTGTTTCATGATTGATTATTGTTTCGAAACTCTTAAAATCTGTACTTTGGGTATGAAAACCATTTTGAAATCCCAAAAAAGGCCAAAAAGCTTATTGGAATCAAGTTAACAAATATTTTTCTTGATTACAGGTAATCTTCTAGTCGTTCACGCCTATTAAAATGAGCATATTTGGAAGCACGTTTGGCTTTAATAAATTAAATTTAAATGCCATTAAATTTCAACTGATATGGCTTAACAAAGAGGCCAAAAGTGAAGCCGAAACACACACACACACACACACACACACAGATTTGGTGCCGCGAAAGGTGCAAATGTATTTGTGTATGTGTGTGCCCCAAAGGCAACATTCTCATGTAAATAGCATAGACAATAAATAGATTAGAAAGTTGCCCTCAGTTGCCCGCAAATGGGGACAGTTTATGGCTTAGAACCTCTTTCGAGACGGGCTTAAATGCGGGAGAGGAAATTTTCAGGTTCAGGTTCAGGTTCACGTACAGGTTTTCCTGCTCCTGCTCCTGCTCCTGCCGCATGGTGAACTTGAAACTTGCTGCAAAATGCTGCAGGATTATTAATCACACGAAACAATGTTTTAAACGCTGCAGGCCAATCAACGAAAGCAACAACTACACTGAGAGAATAAACGCAGTTAGAATTGAGTGGGAAAAAGTCATTTAAAGTTTGTGTTTCTGGTTTTAAGAATGTTGAAAAAGCTTGAATATTAAAGCTATTAGAAAAAAAAAACATTTTAGAGCTTTTGAAAGTCGATTAATTTTCTTTAAGTGCATTAACCAAAAAAGAATTTTGTAGAAAAAAGTCATTTAAAGTTTGTGTTCCTTGTTTTAAGAATGTTGAAAAAGCTTGAATATTAAAGCTATCAGAAAAAAAAACATTTTAGAGCTTTTGAAAGTCGATTAATTTTCTTTAAGTGCATTAACCAAAATAGAATTTTGTAGAAAAAAGTCATTTAAAGTTTGTGTTTCTGGTTTTAAGAATGTTGATCGTAAGCTTGAATATTAAAGAGCTTTTAAGCTCCCAAAACATTTTTAAAGCTTTTGAAAGTCGATTAATTTTCTTTAAGTGCATTAACCAAAATAGAATTGAGTGGGAAAAAGTCAGTTAAAAAAACAGCTTTAAGCTCCCAAAACATTTTTAAAGCTTTTGAAAGTCGATTAATTTTCTTTAAGTGCATTAACCAAAATAGAATTTTGTAGAAAAAAGTAATTTAAAGTTTGTGTTTCTGGTTTTAAGAATGTTGATCGTAAGCTTGAATATTAGAGAGCTTTAAGCTCCCAAAACTTTTTAGAGCTTTTGAAAGTCGATTAATTTTCTTTAAGTGCATTAACCAAAATAGAATTGAGTGGGAAAAAGTCATTTAAAGTTTGTGTTCCTTGTTTTAAGAACGTTAATCGAAAGCTTATGGAAAAAACAGCTTTAAGCTCCTAGAAAAACCATTTTTAAAGCTTTTGACAGGCAATTAATTTTCTTTAAGTGCATTAACCAAAATAGAATTTTGTAGAAAAAAGTCATTTAAAGTTTGTGTTTCTGGATTTAAGAACGTTAATCGAAGGCTTATGGAAAAAAAACTTAAAGCTCCCAGAAAAAAAAAAACATTCTTTGAGCTTTCGAAAGTCGATTAATTTTCTTGAAGTGCATTAACTGCCAAAGGCAAAAACAGAAAAAAGACAACAAACAAATAGAGAACCACAAAGAGGAACACATAAATTTCGAAGTTCTTTAGAGAAGTTTCGGTTTTTTTTGTTGTTGTTTTCGGTTCCGTTTAGCGTTTCGTTTGTGTGAATGAAGCTCGCTGCAATCTCTCAAGTATTGATGAGGCTCAAGTTTTGATTGTTTGATTGTTGGCTTGTTTGTTCGTTTGGTTGGTTGGGAAAGCAAAGCGCATAGCTGAAAGTTCAATGACTGAAAGAAAGAAAAAATAAAGGTGCGTTGTTGTTGTTATTGTAGTTGTTGTTGTTGTTGTTGCATAGAACAAGAAGTTAATGGCCGATCGGTCTGCTTGGGCTGCAAACGTGCAAAAATGCAGACGTTGAAGACGACGATCGGCAGGCAATCAATCTACAGATTCCAGTTGAACGTTCTTAGTGGCACGCAACAAGTTTTCCTCTCAGCCAACTTGAACTTGTGGCCTTAACTGACGGCGACGAATGCAGTTTTCAGCTACACTTGTCAAGCAAACAACAACAAAAAAAACAAAAAACAAATGGAGTATGGCAGAGAAAAATCTGAAAATTGATTTTTTTTTATCTATGGAAGATTTTTTGCACTTGAAAGTTCAGTAAAAAGTTATACGCTTTATGGAAAAAAAAACCGTTAGTATAACAAAAGCTCATTTCAATGGAAGAATGGGAATGATCACATGTTATAATGAAGGATTTAACATACGACTGTTAAGTTGAACAGTTCGCTATGAAAGATTCAACATACGACTGTTAACTTGTACAGAATTTAACAGTTCGTTATGAAGGCTTTAACATACGACTGTTAACTTGTACAGAATTGAACAGTTCGTTATGAAGGATTTAACAGACGAATGTTAACTTTAAAAGAATTGAACAGTTCGTTATGTTAATTAACATAGAATGATGAATAATTAACATAGAATGTTATTTTATTGTTATTACATATCGAATAACAAATAATAATCGAAGAATGAAAATGATCACATGTTATAATGAAGGATTTAACAGACGACTGTTAAGTTGTACAGAATTGTACAGTTCGTTATGAAGGATTTAACAGACGAATGTTAACTTTAAAAGAATTGAACAGTTCGTTATGTTAATTAACATAGAATGATGAATAATTAACATAGAATGTTATTTTATTGCTATTACATATCGAATAACAAATAATGATCGAAGAATGGAATGATCACATGTTATAATGAAGGATTTAACAGACGACTGTTAACTTGTACAGAATTGAACAGTTCGCTATGAAGGATTTAACAGACGACTGTTAACTGTAACGGAATTGTACAGTTCGTTATGTTAATTAACATAGAATGATGAATAATTAACATAGAATGTTATTTTATTGCTATTACATATCGAATAACAAATAATAATCGAAGAATGAAAATGATCACATGTTATATGAAGGATTTAACAGACGACTGTTAAGTTGTACAGTTCGCTATGAAGGCTTTAACATACGACTGTTAACTTGTACAGAATTGAACAGTTCGCTATGAAGGCTTTAACATACGACTGTTAACTTGTACAGAATTGAACAGTTCGTTATGAAGGATTTAACAGACGAATGTTAACTTTAACAGAATTGAACAGTTCGCTATGAAGGATTTAACAGACGACTGTTAACTTGTACAGAATTGAACAGTTCGTTATGTTAATTAACATAGAATGATGAATAATTAACATAGAATGTTATTTTATTGTTATTACATATCGAATAACAAAACAATAATGCCCCAACCGGCAAGTGTATACAAATAATGAAGAAGAAGTAAGAATGTTATCTCTACCTCAAAAGAGTAAACATACACAAGCACACACACACACTCACACACAGATATATATCGTAGAAGACCAGGTTCCCAAGACTCTTACAACTTGTCTTGCAGCTTATGCAACTTATGGGCTGGAATTGCTGGCTGACTTGCCACAAAGATCCACACAAACTCGCAACTCACTTGTTGTTTGGTTTATAGAATAGCGCGCTGACAGCGCTCGCATCTATATGCAACATGTATGTAAGTATTTATCCTCTATCTGTATCTTGTATCTTGCAGCTCGTATCTGTATCTCTTGCCAGCCTTTTATGGCCCGTCGTCGTCATCGTCGTCGTCGTCGTCGTCGTCGTCGTCGTCGTCATTGCCTTTGGTTTACATTTCCAAGTGAGAAGAACAAAATTGTTGTTTGGGAAAAATAAACAAACACACACGAAAAGCAAACGGAATTCCAACCAGAAAAAGTGCCCAACCCCCGCCCACCCCCCTCAGGCTAACTTTGGTTGCAACAATCAAATGCTCATCAGGCGCACTTGCAATACAATAATGCGTCAAATGTTTAAAACAAAAGGCAGAGCCAGAGGAAACTAAACAATAACGCACTGTATCTGTATCTTTTTTTGTGTATCTCATTTTGGTTACTTCGAATTGTATTTTTTTTTAGTTTGGCTCGCTTGTTTAGTTTTGTGGCGGCACACACAAACAAACACACACACACACACACATGTACAGCGACATGTTGCAGGTGGGAACAGGTTTGTGTTGTTGTTGCTTTTGGTGCTGCTGTTCAGATGCGGGCCATATCTTTGGCTTTGGTCAGCCAGAGCGTAATTTATTCCCACTGTTATGTGGCTGCAATTACTTTTTCGGAAGACAGACCGAAAGCAAAATAATGATAATAAAAGAAGAATGCGAGCCCATAAAAACATAAAAGCTCAAAGCTTGCATACTCTGCTAGTATGTGTGTGTGTGTACTGAGTTTAACGAAGGAAAGGTGTTGCCAGACCAAAATGTTAAAGCTGGAACATAACATTTGTCTGTTAAGTGCATTTTCAGGCAGATCAACGATGACTTATCTTAAAGCTCTAAGCTAAAAACAAACAAAAAAATGTAAAAATAAATAATAAAAGTGATAAACAGCATTATTGACCTTTTGTGTCTTGTTCTTTTGATGTGGCATCTGCAGTTCGTGGTACATTTGGAAATTAAATTTGCTGCGCATTGCCAACATGTAGCAAATTAGTTTAACAGACAGCTGGCATGTGTACTTGTTTCACACTCATGTGTGTGTGTGTGTGTGTGTGTGGTGTGGTGTGTTTTTTCACATATCAATTGCAGCATGTTCCGAGTAAATGGCCATCCTTTTGGCCAAAGTGGCCAGCGGTCATTTTCAAAGCGCCTGCTGCGATGCAATCCAGCAACAACAGCAACAGTAGCCGTAAACAGTAGTCGCTCATAGTCTAGTCACGTACAAGCACACACACACACATGTACATGTGAACTGTATATGGAAGTCAGCGCGCCTGCTTACATGCTGCCGAGCAATATGGCCGATTGATGGAAGTAGCAAAAGAATAATAAAAATGGGCAGCCAACGGTAACAGTTGCGTGCTCTTTCGCTCTTTGCTTACCCGCAAAAAAACGTAAGAATCACCCCTTGCCCGTTCTCTTTCTACGCATCGCTGCACACACAAAACGCAGCGTTACCCCCCACCACCACCCCTTCCAGTTAGTTTGTCGCGCTGTAATGGCATTTCTAATATGGGCACATTAATGAGCAACAGCATGAGGACAAAGCGAGAGCGGAGGGGGTGACAGGTGCTAGCGAGGCAGTTAGCATACATTGGACTGCATTGCCAATTGCAAAAGTTCCAACACGCTGTGCGTTTGTATGTGTTTCGCTGTATGTGTTTGTGTGTGTCTGTACGTGCATGTAATTATGTGAGCCTCTTGTTCTCTGTCTCTTTGTACCTGAGCAATTAGCGCGCCTTTGCGCTTATGCAAGAGCAGCTGCCACTACTCACCACAATTCAGCAGCTGTCAGCTGTCAAGATTGTAAGTAGCGAGAGTGAGATGGAATCGATCGCATTCGATCAGGCGGCTGGCAATACTACTACTACTACTACTACACTTTGGACTGAACGAAGCAATTATGCAAAAACAAAAAGCACAGCAAAACTAAAAGCTGCAGTCAGCGTCGCCAGTCTGACATACGTTCAATTTCCAGTGAATAGCTAAGTTCTGAACGAATCGACGAAAACAACAACAAATGTGTGCAACTTGTTGCTGCGGTGCCACAAATCTTGACGCCTTTTTCGAAATTACCGACTTGTGCAATAATAAATGGCAACGATTTAACACAGGGGCGTGAAAAACAATGCTGTTAAAGTGACTTTTTAACTGCGCTTATCTGTCGCGACTAATTGTGTGAACAGACGAAGAAAAGCAACAACAAAAAAAAACAACGAAGAACACAGAGTGTAAACAAAGTGTTAATTTCAGCGCTCTGCTTTTGCGCCGCTGCAAATTGAATTAAATCAAAGAAAAGGAAGAAAAAAACACGCACACACACACATACACACAACTGAGATAAGATTCCAACAGCCACCCACTTACACACATCCACACCTATAATTTAAATATGCAAACAAAAACTCACCAGACACGCATACAAAACAGCAGCAAGGTAGTGGGTGAAAGAGAGAGATGACAGTAGATAAGCGGACTTTTGACAAACGCACTTGACTTTGTCAGCAACTCGCGATGAATGGCAATTGACAAAATATGCATGTATGGGTATGCATGGGCATGCATATGATTCTGTGTGTGAAAAGAAGTGTTGCTAACTTTCAGCAAAAACTAAATGTTTGTACTGTATTATTTATTATAATATTGCAATTTGCATTTAATTACTGTTATTAAAATGCTATGTTTGGAATACTTACGAACTGTGACCATTTTCGGATCGTAGGCACAAACGCGTCGCTCCACCGCTATTATTTTACGCTGCACCCTACCCGCCCGCTCGCCCACCTCCTGCAAGTCCCGTTGCAGCTCATCGAAAATATCGCTGGCAATGAGCACCAAACTGGCCAATTGGCGCAAAGCATTGCTCAAGGTTATGTTGCTGATCGAGTCAAACTCATGGCCCGATACGACGCGCGACTGAGCGGCGGCGACGACGCCGGCGCCGGCAGCTCCTGCTGTCGGCGAGTGCGGAGCACTATAGGTGCGAGCGGGATGCGCAGCGCGCTGCTGGCTGCTATGTCGGGACGCGGGCAGCGATTGGGAGGCACGTGTTGGCGATGTGGTGAGATTGTGTGTGGGTGAAGTGGAGAGAAATTCAACATGCTGCTTGAGCTTTTTCATTGGCATCGCTGCCGGCGGTTGCGGTTCATCTGCTTCTTCATCTTCCGCTGCCGCTGCCGCTGCCGCTGCCGGCGCCGGCGGCGTTGGTTGATTGTTGATGCAATTGTTGTTTTTGCATTTTCCAGGCGCGCACTGGAAACGCTTGGCGGCATGGCCCAAACTGGCGGCCGTTGCCTGGGCCACATTCACCGGCTGCACAATCCTCTGAACAAAAGGCATATTCGCTAACTGATGCTCTTCATGGATCGAAATGCGGCATCAAAATATAAACATAAACAAAAACTGGTCTTTATTTTTGTTCAACAACCCAGCATCGTTGAGTCTTTCGTTGATTTTACAGGGTATATTTAGGACGCTGCCGATTTAAATCATGGCCAACAACAAAAAACTAGTCAAACGACTTCTGGACTTAAATGCTGCTCCTTTGGCTTCACCTATTGTTGTCTGTTCTTGCTCTCTCTCTTTTTTGGCTCTTATAAATTCCTTTACACACACACACGCACACAAACTAGTTGGCCGTATTTTAATTGAATACCGGCTTTTTTTTTTGAAACTTTTTTGATGCACTCTGAACTGGTTTTTATTAATGCTTTGCACTTTATTTACAACAAACAGCAGAGAAGAGTAGCCGGACACACGATTTGGTAATAATTACGATTTTTATTGCTCTTTTGGCTGTTCACTATTTTTATTGCCGTTACGCGTGTTTGCCGCTCATTCAAAAACACAACTACAAACAAACACACACACACGCAGCCCAGTCACCACCGTCCGTGCACACGTCTTGCTCGTTTGCCGGCCAAGAAAAAACTGCTTACAGCGAACAGTTCTGTTAACAACTCAAACAAACTGTTAGCGCTCTAATGGCGCGATTAATTATATCGACTGCTAACGAAACATCGATAGGCGATTTTTGGAACTGTAGTTTGATAAAATAGCCAACACTGGTTAAATACTAAATTTGCTTTTGCAGGTATTTTCGTGTTAGTCACCTGCGGTCATACTGCCATTATTATTTTGCTGTGCGTTTTTCATTTTCATTTGGACTTAACAAATATTTAATATTTTAAAAGAAAGCAAAACAGAATGCCCAAATACTACTGCGACTATTGCGACACATATTTGACGCACGATTCTCCATCGGTGCGCAAAACCCACTGCACCGGCCGCAAACACCGCGACAACGTAAAGTTCTACTATCAAAAATGGATGGAAGAGCAAGCGCAGCATCTGATTGATGCCACAACAGCGGCATTTAAGGCAGGCAAGATAACAAATAATCCATTTGCCGGACCCCCGAGCGGCGGCAAGCCGGGCGGAGTGAACATACCACCGCCAAATATGGGACCACCTCCTCGCTCTGGAATGCCGAATATGCCGCCGTATATGCCATCCATGATGAACCCATTGATGGCGCCCACTGGCATACGTCCGCCGCCCATACTAAATGCAATGGCTATGATGGGTCCGCCACCACCGCTGGGCACACTGCCGCCACAGATGATGAATGGACCGAAATAGGTGCAAATAGCGGAATTAAGTCACACATTTAGTTAAGATCTGCAAATATACTAGAATTTTGTACAAAAACAAATACGCAAAGTGTGCTTTATTACGTCTAAGGCGTTGCTTAAAGTTTTGGTATATTTACTATATTATTGGTATTTACTTTCTGTCACAATTTCAACATCTGATTGTCCCACCGGATGTTCCCTAGTGTGAATTGGCTATTAAACCACAATTATTGAAAGAAATCTGAACATTTAGTTGCCACTAATTCAATATGAAAGAATAAATCACATAAACATTGAAATAAAAATCACCTAAAAAATACTTGAATACTTTAATAACGCACCATTTTTTACTTAATATTTGTAATGCGCATAGAGCTGCACTGCTCGCACGCAAACAAACGCTACACATTTCCATGAAAGCCGTCAGCTGTTCGCATTGCAGGCTTTACAATTCCACCCCAAACAACAACACAAAAAGCTTGTTCAACTTGTTCGCATTTGCACTTCCAGCGTCTTTGCCGCGTCACGAATAAAAAAAAAATCTTTCAGAAGCGTTGGCAATGATGGTGCTGGTGGAGGTGGAAAAGGGGCGTAGCATTGGATGAGCTCATACGAAAGCGTCGAAACAAGTTTAGCTTTTTGGAAATGGGATACGAATACTTATGATTGTATGTGTGTAGCTGCGTTGCGTCGCAGCAGCAGTGTTGTGGTTGTTGTTGGGCCAGTCTCAGCTTCAGTTGTACGCGAAACGTCAACGACGCCGGAGCGCCCACGCGGAAAAATTCAAAATTGAAACAGATACGAATAAAAAGTGTGTGACAAGCACTCGCATATAAGTGTGTGTGTGTGCTGTATGTGTATGCTGCTACTTTGAGTGCTTGTGTGTGTGTGTGTATGAATAAGAAGAATAATAATAATAAGTGTTGTTCTTGCAGTCGCCGTTTGCTAATTGGAACTTGACTTATATACGTGGCTGAAGTGTTTTATTTGAATTAATTAATTATCTAACTTAGTAACTGGCTCTGTTCTTGCAACAATACACAAATACATACACATACACAACTTGTACGTAATTCAGATTCAAAATTGGCAATACAATACAAAAAGCAAAATACGTATGTATATAAATTTGTGTGTGCGAAAAAAAAAGTGGTGAACCTTAAACAAAATCAATAATTGGCCCCGTGTGCGTCTGTGCAAGTGTGTGTTCGTGTGTGTGAGTGTGTGTGTGTCACGCTGGACAATTGAAGCAAATGCGAATAAGAAACAAAGAAGAAAAAGAACGCGAATACTAACAGCCACAAAACATGCAGCAACAGCAGCAAACGCCCAACAGCGGCAATCATACGCCCATCAATTCGGCGCCCGCTCTTCCACCCCTCGCACCTGGCGCCAGCAGCACACCCATACGCATTGGCAGCGAAAGGAAGCATACTGGCGGCGGTGATTCACTGTTACCGCCGAACAATTCCACCACATCGCATTCGGTGCCCGGCACACCGCAGTCGAGCAGTGTGCCGACAGCAACTGGCAGCACTCTACAACTGCAGGCGACGTCCTCTGCTTCGATGGGCGCTTCCAATCAATCGCTTGGCGTCGGCAGCAGCAGCATAAGCGGTATTAACATAACGCCGCCAAATAGCGCTGGATTGCGGCAGTCGTCTGGTGAGTTAATGCCAGCAGGAGCATACGCTCAATTCGTTTTCAATGTCGTTGTTTTTGTTTTTTGTCTTCTTCTTAATTTTGCTAGTTTTCTTGTGCGTATGTGTGTGTGTGTGTGTGTACTCACACTGTGCTCGCTCTCATTTTATTGTTTCGATGTCGTTTTGATTTCGTTTTCGTTCATAGAAATATACACATGCAAACATTTGTAAATACATGTATGTGTATTTGTGTACATACGTATATGCTAATCCGTGTTTTGTTGCTGTTGCTATGCTTATTCTTTAAACTCAAATGGAGTATATTCCATGTAGTAGGAGGTCTGTTTTGTTGTTTTTTTAGTTAATTAAGGAAATGCGATAGCGGTTAAAATTCTTTTAATGCAGATAAGGTGCATTATAAGTGTTTGATAACGTTATAAGTTTCTTCATAATCAATAAATTGTTACTCATTCTTGCACTTAAAACATTTGCAATCAATACACAACCAGAAACAGGGTGCCAACTAGTCTGTGACACTTGAGCAAAGCGTACTTGGCTTGTTCTGTTTTGATTTTGCTGCTTCTCGCATTACAATACACTATCATCGCATCACACATTTTGTTTTTGTTTTTTTTTCTCGCTTTGAAGCGCTTCCGCTCTGCCACTCATCTATCCGGCGTGTGGTGGGGGTGGGTTTTGTCGCTTGTGTGGGGAGTTAATTGTTGATTGCTGCCGGTGAGCAACAACCGCAAAACTTGTATGCAAAGTTGTTTGAGTCGGCATTAGACGAATTTATCTTCCATTTCACTTGCACTTGCACATGTTTCTATCATAACGGTATGTTACATGTGTATGTTTTGGTGTATGTGTGTGTCGCCATAGTTTCTTATTGATCATCATATGTATACTATGTCCGTCTCTTGTCCTCTAGTGCATTTGGAGCCGAAATTTTCACATTGTCGCCTAATAAATGCAGAGCAAGCTCAAAGTTCAATTGATTTATCACAAGGCAGAGGTATGCCAATTATTTTATGACGTTAGCAAATACAAAGAAATCTGATATTTATAGTTTATTGTGGGTAAAATAAAACTGCAAAAAATGGCGAAAATACTTACTGCAATAAAAGTAGGAGAAAAGTTCCAAGCTTTGCATATGTTTATTACATCTTCCACGAGGGTATTCAAAGTTCGCCATAGCTTTTTGTTTTTTTTTTGCACTTGTTTGTTTTCTTTTTTATTGCAAAGTAATTGTCATAAAATTTGTAGCTAGCTTTTTTTATTGTTTAGTTAGTAAGATTTACATTCACAATAGGCACACATACACACACGCACACACACACACACACACACACACACACAATTAGCTGACACGCGCAAAGCATATTTTTGGCACTTTTCATTGGTCTCCGACACACACACACACACACACACACACTCAGCGACAAACAGTGGGGCCAGAGGCCATGTACGATGAGAAGTGCAGCGGTTGGCACAGTTTAAGCGAATGGAGAGGGGTAAAAAGAAGAAGAAAAAAAAGAAAGCATAATATGGAAAAAAAGAAACATAAAAAAAAAATCGATGCGTCGTTGCGTTTCTGTGATGTGTCCATTTTCTTGGCTGTTTATTTTACTTAACATTTATATATATGTATATACATATTTCTGATGGTAAGGGTACACAGAGAAAAATAAGTTAGATACACTTTTACTTAATTGTAATCCAGAGTTGAACTTGGATTTCTGGAATTGGATTGGTCTAATGCAGCGGTCGGGGAACAGGGGTAAAAGTGAAATTTGAAAGGTAGATGTTTTTTTTTTTTTTTTTTTTTAGTCTTTGCCATACATGTAGGAAATATATATATATATATTATTTTTTTATTTTTTTATTTTTTTTATTTTTTTTTTTTTTATACTTGTTAATGTCAGTTCCACTAAATTATTTAGGAGCAATGATTAAAAAAGTTCCCCTTCCGCTGGTTTGATGCTTATTTTAAGATTTTTTTTTGTTGTGAGTTAAACTTTCTTATATTCCATACTTTTTCTCTCAGTGCAAGGGCTGAAGCTTGTGTCATGCTGCACATTCTATTTTTGTCTCGCTACGTTCAAAGGTCATAAGCTAGTGCTGCACCGTGAACTTTTGCTTCTGGCCAAAACACACCTTCCATTCCTTGCCAAACCCACCCCACACCAAAACCCTTTCCCCTCGCACCTGCATGCCATCTCAACGTTATCTGCTGATGGAATTTTACTTTGTGGCACATTTGCATAACGAACTGAATTTGACCGTCATCTCTATCAAGAATATACAATACTTACAACCCTATCTATGTGTGAGAGTATCTGTGTGAGTACTTCCTATTCGTTGAATATTTTATAGCATGCTTTTGGGCAAATTGACGTGTAATAAATTAGAGAGAGAGAGAACCATGCGAAAACTCTTAATGCATATATGCATATTGATTGCTAAGCTCCACCTGGCGGCAGTCGTTTGCATATCTAATGAGTTGGCTAAAACCCCAACCTCACCCCCCCTTGACACTTAATAGTTGTGCTCCACTTTTACACACATTGACCAGCGCACTACAAACATACACACATACATATGTAATTGGGTTATGTAAGCGGTTGTACATATGTATGTATGTAATGCATGAAGTGCGTGACGGGGGTGCGGCATAAAGTATCATGACGTCACTTGTGCAACGCAATAAAGCAGCAGTGAGAGACGACCAGAAAATACCCTATACCCATTACTAAGCGTTAGTGATTCATGCATGAATATGTAGCTCTAAAGACGTTCAACTTACATATAGTATCATGACGTCACTTGTGCAACGCAATAAAGCAGCAGCAGTGAAAGACGACCAGAAAATACCCTATACCCATTACTAAGCGTTAGTGATTCATGCATGAATATGTAGCTCTAAGGACGTGCAACTGCGTATACTTACATATAGTATCATGACGTTACTTGTGCAACAACAAGCAGCAGCAGTGAGAGACGACCAGTAAATACCCTATACCCATTACTAAGCGTTAGTGATTCATGCATGAATATGTAGCTCTAAAGACGTTCAACTGCATATACTTACATATAGTGACGTCACTTGTGCAACGCAATAAAGCAGCAGCAGTGAAAGACGACCAGAAAATACCCTATACCCATTACTAAGCGTTAGTGATTCATGCATGAATATGTAGCTCTAAAGACGTTTAACTTACATATAGTATCATGACGTCACTTGTGCAACGCAATAAAGCAGCAGCAGTGAAAGACGACCAGAAAATACCCTATACCCATTACTAAGCGTTAGTGATTCATGCATGAATATGTAGCTCTAAGGACGTGCAACTGCGTATACTTACATATAGTATCATGACGTTACTTGTGCAACAACAAGCAGCAGCAGTGAGAGACGACCAGTAAATACCCTATACCCATTACTAAGCGTTAATGATTCATGCATGAATATGTAGCTCTAAGGACGTTCAACTGCATATACTTACATATAGTATCATGACGTCACTTGTGCAACAACAAGTGAAAGACGACCAGAAAATACCCTATACCCATTACTAAGCGTTAGTGATTCATGCATGAATATGTAAAGTGAACTCTAAGATATTTAGCTTGTTTTACACTCATTTTTAATGGAAACGTTTCACCCGCATAAGTGCATTACCATGTTGACGTCATTCGTCATACTGCATTGACCCCCATTTGGGCAACCAGTATTGTAGCCATCGATGATGATAGCTGCCCATTAGGCGCCCATCATCATCAACAACAACAACAACAACAACAACGTGAACGCCTTTACAGTTTTTGCAAACTTTGACCTTCTTTGTTCTTGTGGCACGCCCCAGTGGCAATCCTGACCCGCTGGGGGCTTGGCAATTGCGTAATTGAGTCAATCACTGGCTTACATCAATACTATCGCCATATCCAATCTCTTGCCGTGCCTTAAAGATTGAGAACTTGGCGCCCTTTGGGAACTTGCTTGGATTTAATATTATTATGCGCCGCTGTGATGGCAGTTAATTGATAGCAAGGCACTTAATTAATTTACAACGATTAATCGACAAGCAACAATGGACGGAGAGGGGGAGAGAGATGCCTGCCACAGCTTGTCAATTACTGAGATACGGTCAGAAGGGGCATTATATTGTTGCATGCAGGGTTTTGTTGAGTTCGATAAGATAAACTCGCTTATATCATAAATGTATATCGAATATATGGCTGATTGATGGAAAAGCTACAATCGATAAGGCAACTGAACTAAAAACAATAAAGAAAACATTTTTATGATAAACTTTTTGAAATATAACTTGGAATCGAAATAAACCAAGCAACAAACAAGAACAATATAGTTAACCGCTAGGGTATTAAATCCCAACTAACATAAATGTTAATGTTCGAAAGTATTTAGGTCAAAAACTTTTTTCTTTGTTTTGCTAAGCGTCTAGCGCTTTTTATTTGTTCCAATTATGATAATCTTTAAATGTGCAAATCTTAAGTTCTTTCTATATCCAGTTTTTTTTTGTGTGTTTTCAAATTCGTGTCAATGTCGTAAATATGTATTTAGAAGTATAATATTTGTGATTAGTTTAGCTAACTAATAATAATGAATATAGATTTATATATATATATTGCTCGCTTTTCTTTCTCTCTTTTTCTCTCTCTTTCTTTCTTGTAATGTATCTGCATTCGTTGTATGCAGTATTCGATTTCAAATTCAAGCGTCGACCCTCGCAAAAAGTGCTCTTAACCAAACTGCCCTCCACGGACAGTTTGAGCAACAGCCCAGCGCCATCATCGCCAGGTGAAGTTTTTCTTTTTTTTGTTTACCAAATCCACATTTTTTTGCACACAAACAAAACAAAACGATCAAAATATGTTTAATGTATTATTAACGCATATGTTCAGCAATCATTTCAAGAGATTTTTTGAATTTTTTATGTACATTTTACCAGTCATTTAAATCATTATATTATCGAACATGTTACGGAGCAAAATTTCCATTCTACTTGTCATTTCACATAATTCTTTATCGACTTTTCCACTGATCATTTCACTTATCATTTCTTTGACAATTTCACTAATCATTTTGCTCATGTTTCAACTATTAGTTTGCCATTATACTCTTACTTAACTTCACTTTTCCATTTACACATATTTTCAGTCTTAGTTTCACTGATGATTTTACTAAGTTTGAAGATTCTTTACATCATTTCTTTGGATCACTTCATTGTTCATACAATCAAAAATTACAATGATGATTTCACTAATCGTTCACTAATCATTCTCTAATCATTCACTAATCTTTCACTAATCTTTTACTAATCATTCACTAATCTTTCATTAATCGTTCACTAATCCCTTTTTCAATCTTTCACACTTTAAATTGTTATTTCTTCTAACTTAGCATTCTTCTAAGTTTTTGAAGATTCTTATAAACCAAAACTTTTGCTTATTTTTCTACTTTTCACCGATCCTTTCTTCATTGTTTCACCTACGATTCACCTATCATTTCACCCATTACTTTTCTCATTATTTAAAATATAATTTCATTTACATTTGAATCATTTCCTACCGATTATTCAACTTAGTTCTTAATGATTAGTTTACTCAATATTCCTTCAAAGTAATATGCTACTTTTCACCGATCCTTTCTTCATTGTTTCACCTACGATTCACCTGTCATTTCACCCATTACTTTACTAATTACTCAAAATATCATTCCATTTATATTTTCATTTACATTTGAATCATTTCCTACCGATCATTCAACTTAGTTCTTAACGATTAGTTTACTCAACATTCCTTCCAAGTAATATTCTTACTTTTCACCGATCATTTCTTCATTATTTCACCTACGATTCACCTATCATTTCACCCATTACTTTACTAATTATTTAAAATATCATTATCAGTTTACTGAACATTCCTTCAAAGTAATATTCTTACTTTTCACCGATCCTTTCTTCATTGTTTCACCAACGATTCACCTATCATTTCACCCATTACTTTACTCATTATTTAAAATATTATTATCAGCTTACTAAACATTCCTTCCACGTAATATTCTACTTTTCACCGATCCATTCTTCATTGTTTCACCTACGATTCACCTATCATTTCACCCATTACTTTACTAATTATTCAAAATATCATTCCATTTATATTTTCATTTACATTTGAATCATTTCCTACCGATCATTCAACTTAGTTCTTAACGATTAGTTTACTGAACATTCCTTCAAAGTAATATTCTTACTTTTCACCGATCATTTCTTCATTGTTTCACCTACGATTCACCTGACATTTCACCCATTACTTTACTCATTATTCAAAATATTATTATCAGTTTACTGAGCATTCCTTCCAAGTAATATTCTACTTTTCACCGATCCTTTCTTCATTGTTTCACCTACGATTCACCTGTCATTTCACCCATTACTTTACTAATTACTCAAAATATCATTCCGTTTATATTTTCATTTACATTTGAATCATTTCCTACCGATCATTCAACTTAGTTCTTAACGATTAGTTTACTGAACATTCCTTCAAAGTAATATTCTTACTTTTCACCGATCATTTCTTCATTGTTTCACCTACGATTCACCTGTCATTTCATCCATTACTTTACTCATTATTTAAAATATCATTTCGGTTACATTTGAATCATTTCCTACCGATCATTCAACTTAGTTCTTAACGATTAGTTTACTCAACATTCCTTCCAAGTAATATTCTTACTTTTCACCGATCATTTCTTCATTGTTTCACCTACGATTCACCTGACATTTCACCCATTACTTTACTCATTATTCAAAATATTATTATCAGTTTACTGAGCATTCCTTCCAAGTAATATTCTACTTTTCACCGATCCTTTCTTCATTGTTTCACCTACGATTCACCTGTCATTTCACCCATTACTTTACTAATTACTCAAAATATCATTCCGTTTATATTTTCATTTACATTTGAATCATTTCCTACCGATCATTCAACTTAGTTCTTAACGATTAGTTTACTGAACATTCCTTCAAAGTAATATTCTTACTTTTCACCGATCATTTCTTCATTGTTTCACCTACGATTCACCTGTCATTTCATCCATTACTTTACTCATTATTTAAAATATCATTTCGGTTACATTTGAATCATTTCCTACCGATCATTCAACTTAGTTCTTAACGATTAGTTTACTCAACATTCCTTCCAAGTAATATTCTTACTTTTCACCGATCATTTCTTCATTGTTTCACCTACGATTCACCTGACATTTCACCCATTACTTTACTCATTATTCAAAATATTATTATCAGTTTACTGAGCATTCCTTCCAAGTAATATTCTACTTTTCACCGATCCTTTCTTCATTGTTTCACCAACGATTCACCTGCCATTTCACCCATTACTTTACTAATTACTCAAAATATCATTCCATTTATATTTTCATTTACATTTGAATTATTTCCTACCGATCATTCAACTTAGTTCTTAACGATTAGTTTACTCAACATTCCTTCCAAGTAATATTCTACTTTTCACCGATCCTTTCTTCATTGTTTCACCTACGATTCACCTGACATTTCACCCATTACTTTACTAATTATTTAAAATATCATTATCAGTTTACTAAACATTCCTTCCACGAAATATTCTACTTTTCACCGATCCTTTCTTCATTGTTTCACCAACGATTCACCTATCATTTCATCCATTACTTTACTAATTACTCCAAATATTATTAGCCTCATATCTTCACGTACCAATGCATATTCTAATTGATCAATTCAAGATATATATAAACACATTACATAGCCCATTTGTGGCACTTCGCATTTACATTTCGCTTTTGCTTTCTCGATGATCGCTTCGGCGTGTACCAATTTGTGTTGGCTAACTAGCGCATTTGTATGCATTACTTGATTACGTACATAGATATATACTATATATATATTTATGTATATATATGTAGATACTTAGCCATGACCGTAGTATCGTCAGCCAAGCGTTGCCATATCTGTGACGCATTTGGCATTTGTATAATTTAGCTTTCGTTCTCCATTGTACGCCACTATTATTATTTTTTATTATTGTATACGCGTACATTGTATAATATCGCGGCCATATTATGACTTGTAAATCCCCCTCGCCACCACCCACCTTTTGTGTAGGATAAAAGATGCCTCGCAACCTGCCAAAAACCTGCTGTCAACCATATCTTATCGCGGCATTGTGTAGTCTTATAAATATTCTTTAGTTGTAAATTCAAAATTTTCGCACTCCTGATAAGCCCCAATAAATGGAAAAAAGCAATAATGCTGTCTTTTTTTTATAACATTTGATTCCAGAACTTAACGATAGCAAAATGTTTTTTTTTTGTGAGTTTTGATAAGAAATATTCTTACAACTATTTCTGATTCATTAACAGTCGACAACTGTTTGTTCGACCTGTCAGCTATGACTAATAACACACACACACACACACATACACACACCTGGCATACTGAACATTTTATCTGTAGATAAAGATATATCACAATGTTTTCCGATATATTTCTGTCTGGCCGGGGAACGCTTTGTCAATTTGTTTATTGTTCTATTATTTACCATGAGAGAGCGTTCAACGACTGGATTGTGTCATATTTAGCACGTGCTGCTTAACGCTGAAAAAAACTGAATCTGCAATGGTAGGGTATAACAAGGGTATATAACAAGCTGATGAGAGATCAGAGTGAAGAGACTAAAACATTCAACTTTTTATACCCTGAACCCATTGAAAATGGGTGAAAAGAGTAAAATGGTTTTGTGCAAAAGCATGTAACAGGCAGAAGGAAGCATCTACGACCCCATAAAGTATATATATTCTTGATCAGCCGAGTCGATATAGCCATGTTCGTCTATATAAGAGACTTTAAGAGCGAGAGACTCCAGATTTGGTACATAAGCTTGCCTCATACCTAGGCAGTACAAGTTTGTTTCAAATTTTCGATAACTCTCCCCGTTTTCGATATACA
This sequence comes from Scaptomyza reducta, assembly GCA_035044485.1. NCBI lineage: Eukaryota > Metazoa > Arthropoda > Insecta > Diptera > Drosophilidae > Scaptomyza > Scaptomyza reducta. Next base: position 5,251 of record JAWNNV010000252.1, on the reverse strand, counting down.
CATGTGATCGATAACAACAAAATCTTGAATTTGGAAAACTTTTAGATTCAGTTTGAAACATTAGACGAAATAATGATAATAGTCACTTTCAAATTTTCGATAACTCTCCCCGTTTCCGATATACACATGTTATCGATAACAACAAAATCTTGAATTTGGAAAACTTTTTGATGCAGTTTGAAACATTAGACGAAATAATGATAATCTGTTAAAATTTTATTGAAATCGGTTGAGAAACATAGATATGGAGCATTAAAGTTAAGAAAGAATACTTACTTACGCGTATAGTATGGGGTTCAGGATATAGTCTAGTCGGAGAGCCTTCTTACTTGTTCATTTCTGTAATATTTTGCCTTTGATCTTCAGCAACAATAATAAACTTAAAATACTTTCTACATAAACTTCATAGCGCTCAGAACAATCTTTAGAATCTTTTTGAACACTTTTTGAAGTGCAAAATTTTACAGCTTGTGGTTTTGTTTAATGATACTTGAACTTTCACACACGCCTTGAGATCACTTCTCATGAGCTCATCATATGAACTCTATATCACAGATACACTGTACACATATACGATATATCTAAAGTAGTTAGGCCAGCTTATAACCTCATCGATATCGGCCCAAATGGGACAGAGACAGCAGACTGGTTGGAGAGTGTGTGCTGAAGTAAGATAGATAGATAGCAGAGGGAAAAGCTGCGACGCTTACTGCGAAACTGATATCATATCTGCGGGCCTGTAAAAAAAACAACGCATAAACGTGTACACTCAGCGAATGCCTAAGGTATCGAAATTGTGTATTCAAAGAGTTGTTTCAAATTGCTCAAATTCAAAAACATTAAAAATCAAATTTTTTCAGAGGAATATTTAAGTAAACACTTCTTAAAAATAGATTTTTGTGTTAATCTTGAAACTCTAAGGCTTAAATGTGTGATTGAATGCAGGATGGCAGGAAAACAGTTCTTAAAATCGAAAGGATTTTGAAAAAACGAACAAAGCTTTTGGGTTTCTATCCCACAAAATATTTTTGTAATATTTAACATCGGATCGAGTATTTCTGTCAATGTTATGTTGATTTTAGCTTTTGAACTTTGGGAATTTGTTCGATTCGGGAACTATAAGAACTATAGTATAACACTTCCCTTTTTAAACTATTATAACTATAGTATAACACTTATGTTTATAAACTATTAAATACTATAGTATAACACTTTTGTTTATAAACTATTATAACTATAGTATAACACTTCTCTTTATAAACTAGACGAACTATAGTATAACACTTCTCTTTATAAACTATCAGAACTATAGTATAACACTTCCCTTTATAAACTATTATAACTATAGTATAACACTTATGTTTATAAACTATTAAATACTATAGTATAACACTTTTGTTTATAAACTCTTATAACTATAGTATAACACTTATGTTTATAAACTAAACGAACTATAGTATAACACTTATGTTTATAAACTATAAGAACTATAATATAACACTTCTCTTTATAAACTAATATAACTATAGTATAACACTTCTCTTTATAAACTAATATAACTATAGTATAACACTTCTCATTATAAACTATTATAACTATAGTATAACACTTTTCTTTATAAACTATTATAACTATAGTATAACACTTATGTTTATAAACTATTAAATACTATAGTATAACACTTATGTTTATAAACTAAACGAACTATAGTATAACACTTATGTTTATAAACTATAAGAACTATAGTATAACACTTCTCTTTATAAACTATGAACTATAGTATAACAATTCTCTTTATAAACTATTATAACACTTCTCCTTATAAACTAATATAACTATAGTATAACACTTATGTTTATAAACTATTAAATACTATAGTATAACACTTTTGTTTATAAACTATTATAACTATAGTATAACACTTCTCTTTATAAACTATCAGAACTATAGTATAACACTTCCCTTTATAAACTATCAGAACTATAGTATAACACTTCCCTTTATAAACTATTATAACTATAGTATAACACTTATGTTTATAAACTATACGAACTATAGTATAACACTTCTCTTCATAGACTATCAGAACTATAGTATAACACTTCTCTTCATAAACTATCAGAAGTATAGTATAACACTTTTCTTTATAAGCTATAAGAACTATAGTATAACACTTCTCTTTATAAACAAACTTTTGAAAAAACAAACAAAGCTTTTTCCCACTTCAACAAGGACCTCGTTTTCTCTAAGTGTATGTTCTCAAGTAGCTATCAAATGCGAAAAGCTTTCATCTGTTTTGTTGCAAGTTCAAGAAACGTGCCAAAATCTTTGAAATATTTCTCAAAAATCTATGTTTTGATTTCATTTTTGATTTTTTTTTTGTGGTTTGGCAAACAACAACAACAAGAAACAAGCGAAAAATGTACATACATATCTAATGGCTTATTCTTATATTATATGCGGCAGCGGGCAGCGACGCTGGCGTCAGTCTGCGTCATCGCCGCTGGGCCCAGAGGCAGCTGCTCGTAGTCGCCGTCGCCGTCGTCGTCGTCGTCGTCATCGTCGCTGTTGCCGTTGCTCTTTGGTTCAGTTTGTCGTTGCGGCTCCGGCTCCGTAGTTAGCTGCGTTTTGTTTCTCGTGCGCCAAAAAAAAACAAATTCACACAGATACAAAGATACAATCCAAACACACACACACACACATACATCATATACATATCTATCTTTCAATCAGTCGCGAGTTTGAACACGCTTTTTTTGCGCGGATACGTGTTCACTTTGTATTCGGTTCGGTTACTCGCACATAACGCATACGCCATGTAGACCCGCATTGAAATGGAATTATGCACAAACAACAACAACAACAACAATTAACGCACATTCTTCGAGTGTGAAGAGAAGAGGATCGGGAGGAGAGTGTGACCAGTGTCATGAATCTTCTGCAAAGCAAGTGAAGACTTTACCCCCCTCCCCCTCCCCACCAAAAATAATGCCAATTATGAAGGAAATTTTTGCGCTAGTTCAAAAGTTCTTGTGAATTCTCAGAAAAAGCTGAAAAAAAATCGAAGCGAAAAACATTATGAACTAAATTCGAACACTATAAATATATCAAAATTAAAAATAATAATAACAATAATAATGTGCACAATGTTGAAAAGAAATGCGAGAGAATTTTGTATCTCAAAGTGAATTGAATTTATTTTGATAAGCGAAAACACTTAATAAATATTTAAATTGTTGTTTCAAGCAAACCCCGAGAACAGAGAGAAACTCAGCATTTATTCTTGCTCACACTACATACATACATACACACATACATACATGCATATATATGCTTGTGTTTTGGTTTGTTTTGTTTTTGTACTGCGAAATAAATTAAAACATATTCGTGTAAAATATATATAAAAAAAAGCCGACTGAAGAAACTACCTTGAGGCAATGTTGATTGACTTGCTGCGGCTAAACATAAACATACACACACACACACACACACGCATACACATGCGTATACGTGATGTGTGCATATACAAATAGACGTTTGGAAATTTGTTTCAGCCTAATTCATTACTTTTATACATTTTTGTTTCCCCATCAAGAACAATTTACTGGATAAAAGCGCCAACAAATTTGATAATTGTCTCTTTTGCAGGAATCGCCAATTGGGCTACAGATAATCGCGATGGCAATGTGGCAGATAAGGCAAGTATATATATATATTTATATATATAATTACATATTTTATGCTTACTCAATCAAATTAAGTGAAACTTGAAATTGGGTCAAGATTTGTATTTTTGTTTGCTGATAAGGAAAAATGTTTGTGATAAGAGAACGTTTCGAACATTGTGTCTAATGCAGTTATAATCGATGAGCGTGCCGCCAAAAAAACCAATCTATATACTATATTCACATACGATATGTAGATATATAATCGAGTGAACCACGTGCAGGGAAAAATGACAAAATGAGGCAAAGTTAACATATTTCTAAGGTTTCTTTTTGCTGTCCTGTAAGCCAAGGATATGAAGTATGTCTGAGCTCAAAAGCGTTTTCATAATTGGAATCATGTTTCAAACAGATTATCAATATGTGTTGTATAACATAATTTGTGTGTTAAGTAAATATGAGATTGAAGAAAAAAGAGCTTTAAAAACGATTTCTTTGCTGTAAGCCAAACATTGTTTTCAACTGCAAAGTAAACTTTAAAAGAGAAGGAAATTAAAATAATTTTGAAATATTTTACATCATTTTTTTAGTAGTATCCCGAGTATAATGTTCTGTTGGGTTTAGCTTTTGAACTTTGGGAAATTGTTCGATTCGGCAACAATTAGAACTATAGTATAACACTTTCCTTTATAAACTATTAGAACTATAGTATAACACTTCTCTTTATAAACTATACGAACTATAGTATAACACTTCTTTTTATAAACTATAAGAACTATAGTATAACACTTCTCCTCATAAACTATTAGAACAATAGTATAACACTTCTCTTTAAGCTATTATAACTATAGTATAACACTTCTCTTTAAACTATACGAACTATAGTATAACACTTCCCTTCATAAACTATTAGAACTAGAGTATAACACTTCTCTTTATAAAGTATAAGAACTATAGTATGACACTTCTGTTTATAAACTATACGAACTATAGTATAACACTTCACTTTATAAGCTATAATAAATATAGTATAACACTTATGTTTAAAAACTATAAGAACTATAGTATAACACTTCTCTTTAAAAACTATACGAACTATAGTATAACACTTCTTTTTATAAACTATAACACTTATTTTTATAAACTATTATAACTATAGTATAACACTTCTCTTAATAAACTATACGAACTATAGTATAACACTTCTTTTTATAAACTATTATAACTATAGTATAACACTTATGTTTATAACTATACGAACTATAGTATAACACTTATTTTTATAAACTATTATAACTATAGTATAACACTTCTCTTAATAAACTATACGAACTATAGTATAACACTTCTCTTTAAACTATTATAACTATAGTATAACACTTCCCTTATAAACTATTAGAACAATAGTATAACACTTCTCTTTATATACTATAGTATAACACCTATCTCTATATATCTATAATAAATACAGTATAACACTTCTCTTTCAAACTTACTTCTTTTTTAAAAACCACAAACATAAGCCCGAATATTATTTACTTTCATATCATTGAAACTATAAACTATAGTATAACACTTATCTTTAT
>JAWNNV010000251.1:0-121041 GCA_035044485.1 Scaptomyza reducta | reverse complement strand
TGGCTCTATATACATTTTTATATCGGAAATCACAGATCTTGTGATCTTCAGGTTATTAAGCCCATATTTGCTCCAAGACCTGATGGACTAACAAGCTCTGTCCTCAGGGTCTTTTAAAGCCTTTATTGTTTAGTTTGTCCGTGGAATTATTTCTTTTCCAAAAATTATATATATATATATTATTCCTTTGCATAAAAAAAGAAAATAAATCTAATATTCAAAATTAAAGGTATATCACAAAGTTGTCTGCTATTCCTAAGATTTTATAAATTAATACCATCTCATCTTTATCATCTTTGCAAATCTTTTAATTCCTAAACTTAAACTTTTGTGCTTCCACAACTCTTGGGTGCTGATGTATGCTGATAATGTAATAGTAATATCTTTTTATAGACGAATGGCCTTTTTTAATATCTATTTTCTGGATAAAAAATCACTTGGTCGGATTTCATGGGCTAAGGATTTGGGTTTCCTAATGGACTCAAAGATAAAGGTTGGCAAGTATATCTCCTCCATTCTAAATCGAGCATCAGGTGCCTTGGGATTCATTAAGTGCTAGTAGAAGGAATTTTCCGACCCCTACATAATAAAAACATTGTATATTCTCTTCTGTATGACCAATTCTTGTATATGGATCTTCGTATCCAAAATAACAGATTCATCGGGATAAAATAAAATCGGTGCATACACAATTTCCGCTCTTTGCACTCATCCCCTGAGATACCTTCTTACCATGGTAGATTTTTACTAATAAATCTTATTATATAGTGCCACTCCTACTAAAAAAACATCTGTCTATATGTTCGCGATCTTCGTAACCGCACGCTACGCGGGTCGCCCCTCGGTCCGTTATATGTTTTAATGATTGGAAAAGCTAGTTAATAGTATTGACGTTATCCTCGAGTCTCGCCTAGGAAAGTTAGTTTGCCAAATAAATATATATATATATAAATAAATTCAAAAAAAGCTAACAAATAAAAAAGGAAATCGACGACAAGAACGACGAAAATGTTGGCCAATGTCAAATAAAAGCTGAATAAAAAGGGTTTTCTTAATGTTGTTAATTCATCGACGGACGGAAAAGAAAAGTATTAAAATTTTTGGGTATCGACTTCATTTACAACGAAGCTACTACAACAGTGTTATATTTATTTTCTTTTTTCGAAAAAAAAGGATTATGTCGTACTTCATTGCACGCGATCCAAAACCGACTTAATATAAAACACACTAATTGTTGAACTATTGTTCAACTATTGTCCCTGTTATACATGTATACGGTTCTTGCAATAAGTCGTGTCTAATAATAAATAAAAAAACCACACAAAAACAAGTAAGAAGGCTCTAGTCGAGAAATCCCGACTAGACTACCCTTAACCCTATAATTTACGCATACAGTCAGTGCTTGCAAGTATGTGTGAGTGTCTGTATGTATACGCGTATAGGGCATACGTTCTTAATTTCAATACTCCATATCTCCAGTGTTTCTCAACCGATTTCAATAAAATTTTCACAGATTGTCATTATTTAGTCTAATCTTTCAAACCGCATCAAAAAGTTTTCCAAATTGAAGATTTTGTTGTTATCGATTACATGTGTATATCGGAAACGGGAAGAGTTATCGAAAATTTAAAACAAACTTGTACTGCCTAGGGATTAGGCGAGCTTATCTACCAAATCTGGAGTCTCTAGCTCTTATAGTCTCTGAGATCGACGCGTTCATACATACGGACGGACGGACGGACAGACGGACGGACGGACGGACGGACAGACGGACATGGCTATATCGACTCGGCTGATCAAGAATATATATACTTTATGGGGTCGGAGATGCTTCCTTCTCCCTGTTACTTTTGCACAAAACCATTATACCCTTTTTACCCATTTTCAATGGGTTAAGGGTATAATAAATAGAGACAGATATATGCCAGATAGAGAGAGAGATAGAGACAGATAGAAGCCAGATAGAGACAGATACAGGCCAGATAGAGAAAGAAAAAGATAGATAGAGATAGAGGCCACATGGACATGGATAGAGGTCAGATAGAGACAGAAAAATGTAAATAGAGACACATAGAGGCCAGAGAGAGACAGATAAAAATAGATAAAGGCCAAATAGAGACAGATAGAGGCCAGATAGAGACATATAGAGGCCAGATGGAGACAGATAGAGGCCAGATAGAGACATATAGAGGCCAGATGGAGACTGATAGAGGCCAGACAGAGACAGAAAAAGATAGACAGAGACATCTAGAGGCCAGATGGAGACAGATAGAGGCCAGATAGAAACAGAAAAAGATAGATAAAGACATATAAAGGCCAGATGGAGACAGCAAAAGAGAGATATAGACAGATAGAGGCCAAATAGAGACAGATAGAGACAGATAGAAGCCAGATAGAGGCAGATAGAGACATATAGAGACAGATAGAGACAGATACAGGCCAGATAGAGACATATAGGGAAAGAAAAAGATAGATAGAGACAGATATATGCCAGATAGAGAGAGAGATAGAGACAGATAGAAGCCAGATAGAGACAGATACAGGCCAGATAGAGAAAGAAAAAGATAGATAGAGATAGAGGCCACATGGACATGGATAGAGGTCAGATAGAGACAGAAAAATGTAAATAGAGACACATAGAGGCCAGAGAGAGACAGATAAAAATAGATAAAGGCCAAATAGAGACAGATAGAGGCCAGATAGAGACATATAGAGGCCAGATGGAGACAGATAGAGGCCAGATAGAGACATATAGAGGCCAGATGGAGACTGATAGAGGCCAGACAGAGACAGAAAAAGATAGACAGAGACATCTAGAGGCCAGATGGAGACAGATAGAGGCCAGATAGAAACAGAAAAAGATAGATAAAGACATATAAAGGCCAGATGGAGACAGCAAAAGAGAGATATAGACAGATAGAGGCCAAATAGAGACAGATAGAGACAGATAGAAGCCAGATAGAGGCAGATAGAGACATATAGAGACAGATAGAGACAGATACAGGCCAGATAGAGACATATAGGGAAAGAAAAAGATAGATAGAGACAGATATATGCCAGATAGAGAGTGAGAGAGATAGAGACATATAGAGGCCAGGTAGAGACAGAAAAATATAGATAGAAAATATAGAGGCCAGATAGAGACAGAAAAAGATAGATAGAGACAGCTAGAGGCCAGATAGAGACTGATAAAAGCCAGACAGAGACAGAAAAAGATATATAGATACTGATAGAGTCCAAATAGAGAAAGATAGAGACATTAGTGGCCAGACAGGGACAGAAAAATAGTGATATAGACAGATAGAGATATTTAGAGACAGATAGAGACAGATGGAGATAGATACAGGCCAGACAGAGACAGAAAAAGATAGATAGAGACATATAGAGGCCAGATAGAGACAGATAGAGTCCAGACAAAGACAGAAAAATATAGATAGAGGTCAGATAGAGGCCAGATAGAGAGAGAGATAGACACAGATAGAAGCCAGATAGAGACAGATAGAGACACATGGAGACAGATAGATAATTAATTACTGTTTAGTCAAATTACGCAATTCACCCAGTTAAAGTTTGAGTCAAAGAAAAAAAAAAAAAAAATAAGATTTAGTGAATTATTAATAAAAAAAAAAAAAAATAAAAATAATAATAAAATATAAAAATAAATAAATAATTAAAATAATATAAATAGTAAACAAATATGAAAGTTAAAATTAACTAACCCTCAATTGCATTGAATACACAAAAAGAACAAGTAAGAAGGCTCTAGTCGAGAAATCCCGACTAGACTATACCCTTAACCCTATAATTTACGCATACAGTCAGTGCTTGCAAGTATGTGTGAGTGTGTGTATGTATAGGCGTATTGTGCATACTTTCTTAAATTCAATACTCTATATTTCCAAGGTTTCTCAACTGATTTCAGTAAAATTTTACAGATGGTCATTATTTGGTCTAATCTTTCAAACCGCATCAAAAAGTTTTCCAAATTGAAGATTTTGTTGTTATCGATTGCATGTGTTTATCGGAAACGGGAAGAATTATCGAAAATTTTAAACAAACTTGTACTGCCTAGGGATTAGGCGAGTTTATGTACCAAATCTGGAGTCTCTAGCTCTTATAGTCTCTGAGACGCGTTCATACATACGGACGGACAGGGCTATATCGACTTGGCTGTTGATGCTGGTCAAGAATATATATACTTTATGGGGTCGGAGATGCTTCCTGTTAAATAGTTTTGCACAAAACCATTATACCCTTTCTACCCATATTCAATGGGTTCAGGGTATAACAAGATTGCTCAGCCAACGGAAGTCTCACCAAGCAGGCAAGACGTTTCTCAGCAAACTTACAAAAAGTCATATATTGATCGGTTACAAAATTATAAAAAAAATAGGCATACGATTTTTACTGAGATCGACGCGTTCATACATACGGTCGGACGGACGGACTCGTCTGTTGATGCTGATCAAGAATATATATACTGTTACATACTTTTGCACAAAACCATTATACCCTTTTTACCCATTTTTAATGGGTTAAGGGTATAAATATGCAAGTGCTTGACCCGCGGAGTTTTGAACATTAACCGCATGGGTCAACGTGATGAAGGCCACAGCCCCGACCAGACAATGTGCCGCGATTCTGAACAAGAACAAGTGCAAAATAATACCCCCATAAACTGAAAACATTAGACAAAAAAAAACTATGCCGCAACATGACCACGCGAAGTTTTGATAAAATGATAAAGGCGACAGCCGACCAGACATTGTCTACAATTCTACGATTCTACACAATGAAAAAAAATAATCCGCCGCAACCCGACCACGCGGGGAAACGAACCCTAACCTCACACCCCGGACTGGATGCGCAGGATGCCCTCAGCAGCCCCACTAAGGCTAACATTAACCAACACTGATCGAAACAGAACCCGATTTTTTTTGATAATAATTTTATAAGAATAAGTTCAATTAACTATGGATGAGTTAAACTAATTAGCTAATGATATAAAGCAATAAAATACAAAAAAAAATAATAATTTAATTTCATAGTGCTAATACATTTACTTAGTTATAAATAAACAAAAAGCACCACCTTTTTTTGATGCAGCTCGCCACAAAGACAAAAGATGTTTTGGACGTCGAGGCGACAAAGTAAGGTGGTAAAGAAAGAAAAAAAAGAAAATATATAATTATTCTTTTACTTTTGTTATTGTACTAAAAATCTTATCTCGAGCCGCTCTCAAAAGAAAAAAAAGAAGAGTGAAATACAGAGAGCTTGCTCCGTTCGCAGCTTTGCATATGTAAGACCTCTGCCTAGAAATACGCCGCACAAAATCACGCAATCACTTGCCAGACTAGGCAACAATTTAAAATAAATAGTACCGCCTTAACTATGGAAAAAACATATAAAACTAATTTAATTAAATCTTTGATAAATTTGCGGATCGTAATAACAAAAGATTATTGATTTATAAAGAAAAAATTTAGTAATGATAATAAACATATACGTACATATAAGCAAAAGTAAATAGAGTATGAACAGGCATAAATCAATTTATCAACTAACCATATAAAAAAAAATAAATTAATTAATAAATATATATCCATAATGAAGCAAGTTGAAAATCGTGAAGAATAATTTGTTTTTAATTTTTTTGAATTTGAAGGAAGTTTGGACCAAAGATAATTATAAAAATAAAATAATTTAATTAATTAAATCGAATCTTTGGCATAAATGGCCGGCTTTTCTCCTCTCATATACCGCTGATTGGTGTTAATTCGATGAAGCTGGTCTGGATGACGAGCTGGAAGTGGACTGCGAAAAAAATTTTGAAGTTCGACGGTGGAACCGAAGTCAAGAAGGTTTTGGTTTTGCATAGGCTAACTCTGATTATCTTCTATTCAGTCCGTCGCATACTCTCTCCGAAAACATTGTATCTAAGCGTACAACACTATCCAAGATCGCCAAATTCTACGACCCCCTCACAATAATCTCTTCTAATCACGAAACTAAAGATATTCTTACAGACGCTGTGGAAGGACAAACTCAATTGGGAGAAGCCCTTGCTTGTCTCTACACTTTGCCTGGGTTGACGACATCTCCCAAATAGCCGTAGCGGGTACGGTTTTTGTTTTACAGCCACATCACTCATCATGCGAAATACATGCATTTAAATCTTCTATGCTCCAAATGAAGAGTTTTAACACTTAAAACGCTTACAATTCCCAAGCTGGAACTAGCGCCGCACATCTACTATCAGAGCTTGTCTCCAAAATCACTCAAAGCGTACTGCACCCTTACCAGTTCTGTTGTTGGTCTGATCGATTATTGCACTCTTTTGGATTCGACAAGCTCCATCTCAATTTAATGTTTTTGTATCCATTAGAATATCTTAGATTCAGGAGCGCACCAAAGATATGATTTGGAGCTACGTTCCCAGCCGAAATATTATCAAGTGGATGCGGAGCACTCGAACTTTTGGAATCGAAACTTTGGATTGGCCGCCAGACATTCCTACAAGCTCAGATCTACCCGAACGTCGTTGTCATGCTTTAATCCTAAAAGACAATCTTGACATAGAGTAAAAGTATTAAAACTCTTTTGGCAAAATGCAACAAGTCTTGGTTACATACACAGGTTCTCTGAGCTCAAGACGAATAATAAATGTCGTTCCAAACGCCCACTTACAGTCGACGACATAGCCGGTACACATCTTCTACTTAGAGGAATACAAATGGTTCACTTTTCCGAACAACAAGGATTTGCTCACAAAGAAGGGCGTGTCATCAAAATCAAAGCTTATATCGTTAAATCCAATTACGGACAGCTCAGGATTAATTCGCTTTGGTGGACGTCTTCAGAATTCGTTTTTGGATTACAAGGCAAGGTACCCAATAATTCTGCTAGCTTAGTATCCCGACACCACCACAATTATCGATCATTTTCTCCGCCAATTCTTACACACTGGACCTCAAAGTTTGCTGAAGCCCAAGCTTCTCGAGCACTTCATGGCTCTTTACCAGCCGATCGAGTGCTACCCATTCTCACGAACAGGCCGCCCACAAAATGGTGCATATATTGTTTGTTTTTCCACCAAGGCATTACATTTGGAATTTCAAACATGGAATTTCATTCACCCACAGTCTGCTCATCTTAATGGTGGAAGGCTGCGGTAAAATCCGAGCCACCTGACATATCGACATCAATCGCCTGAGTCTTTCAAATGCAGCAGGCATTCTGGCGCAAGCGCTACTTATCATTACTTTAAGAAGGTTCAAAATGGCGATCATCGGTGCCTGATGATAAATTCATTTGCCTGCTCATCTCTAATCGTTGTCTTCTCATTGCTTGACATAGCTTGATCTTGTATTCGTTTTACCATTCAGTTGGGCATCAAATTGGCACTCGCATAAATAGTTAAAGTTAGCTAGTATAATGCAAAGCAGTAAAATTAAAACTACACGTGAAAGAAAAAACTGTAAAGTGATCGTGATTTACATTTAGTAAAATAAAACCCAACCCTCTGAACCAGTTCGAACATAGGTGAATACAACAACGTGCTTCCTAGAAACAAAAACCGCAGATGAAAAGACCAGTAAAATATACTTGAGCTCTTTATTCATGGAATGTAGTCTTATTCGAGCCCGCATTTGTCAGAAATCGGGCGTGCCTGATGATGCAATTAATTTTTTCACTACAAATGCGGAAAAAAATTCATTTAATATTACTAAATTAAATTCTATTCCCACTGACCAATATTTTTCTACCGTTGAAGATTACATTAAAGTTACTCATTTAAATATCGGACAGAATTTTGGAATACGTCCGTGGCTTTAAATCTTCCGATACACAGGGGCTGTGTATGTCACTTCTTTTTAAAACCAATAACAAATATATGATTACAGTCAATGTAGATACAGGGGATGGATTAGTTAACGGGGCAACAGGCATTTTAATGCACAATTAAATATTTTTTTGTTTTGTACATGTTTACTTAAATTAGTTTCAATGCCTGTATATATGAAAATATATGAAAATATATATATATGAATATATGGCTCTCCCGACTAAAGCATCCTTATTTATTGTTGTAATTGTAATTAAATTAATTCATTTTGTTCCGATACCCCGGGGTGGCGCTACTGTCGACCCACCACATATCGCGACGCCCATTTATACCAGACGCGAAAAGAGCACTATTCGGTGACATACACACAAACGAGCTTTCGTTCACTTTGCTGATTACCATTGTATTTGTTTTGACGACATGCTGCTCAAAAGTGACCACGCTTCCCGGAAGGATAGCATCTACCGTTATTACTATTCCGTTTTTGATCTTCTTTGCGATTCTCTTTATTTTTGTACCATGTATGCTTACTGTGCAATGCTTTCGTCTTTGGTTTCATTTCTTCGTTCTGATTCTTCTAAAAGTTTATTGCGCACTATGTTAAAATTAGGTTCATCGCGTATTTCCATTGCTATTCGTAAGACTGCGGTGAATTTAATAACAATATAATTATCACAATTTCGTCACTGAGCAAACCACCAACTTTATCAATAATACTTTAAAATTCATTTACATACGTAACATTGTTCTCACTGTCTATGAATTTCATATTTAATAACTTTTGCTGGTCCTCTTGGCTTATGTATTTCCTTTAGTTTTTGCCAAGCCTCTGCAGATATATTGCACTTTTTTATGTAACAATACCATCAACACCACTACCTATTCTCCAAGCACCAGAATGAACAAGCACGCTGCGCATTTGGACACAACAAACATCATAGTTTTTTCATCCAGCTTATCAACTAAGTACATGTTATTCGTCATTTTTCTGCGTAATTTTAACACACAAAATTTTATTTATTGGACACACCAATCACAGCACATATACTTTCTTTTATTTTCAAAACGTCTCTAGTTCTCTGCGATGTGTTTGTTATGCAATACAGATTTAAATACATTAAAAAAAACGAATGCAAATAAACATTATTTGACTCATAAATAACATAAATATTTCGATTTAGAAGGTGAATCACAAAAAGCTGGAATCAAAAGTTGAAAAATGAGAAGCATCGTCAGGTATCTTTTAGTGCCTTTGTAAATCAAAATTCCGCTGCAGTTGCTGTTACGTATAAAATAGCACATATATACAAAGGGGCAAACTATTTAGTGACGCTGAAATAATTAAAGAATGTAGCAGTGAGTATGTTAGATCCAAGAAATGCCGACAAATACAAACACTTACCTCTTTCAAGAAGAACTGTAATAGATCTGACAGCACGAATTAGCGCAAAACGTAACAGAGCAACTTCATACAATTATACAAAAAAAAAAGTTTATTTTTCAATTGCTTTAGATGAAAGCACTGATAAAACAGATTCGGCACAAGTTTTATATTTTTTATTTTTGTGCTATATTTTTTCAATTTTCAATGTTCCGAAGAACGATTTGCGTTGGGTACACTAACTGGAAGAACTCGCGGAGCGATACTTTCGAAAACTTCAAAGAAGTATGTAATAAATTACATTGAAATGCCAGTAATTTAATCAGTGTCTGCACCGATAACGCACCTTCAATGAGAGAGGCAAAAAACAAGGATTCGTTGCTTTGTTAAAAATGAAAACTTAACCTTGAAAAAATGTATATCATTTCACTGTATTTTTCATCAGCAAATTCTGTAACGTACAATTATTATTTAGCTCTTCGGGCGCAAAATTTATGTTATCGTTTCGCCTTGTTTCAAAATTATTATAATATTTTTCGTTACATTCGAATCAGGCCTCACATTGGTTGCCAAAATTAATATTGTAATATTTCTCGTTCACGGACATTTGTTGCTAATAGTAACTAGGACACTAGATACTATTGCATTGTGTGCGGGAATTGTTCCTACTAAGTCACTCGTTGGATTCAACTGGTTAGGGCTAGCAAAACAGTGTCCGCGGGGTTCGTTGAAACTTAGAAGTACACAATATAAACATAAAAAAAACAGAAAAAGAAGACTTGAGTTGCAGTAACTATCGGACACGCTACACAAAAATACGCGGTTTGAACTGCTGATGTTGCTGCAGTTTGGCTCTGCACCCACCCTACCTTGAGCTTTCTTCTGCCATAGATTAACCGAAAACTCACAAATCGAACTTTACTTAATCATATTACTTTGATATGGTAACATCAACGGTAGTAACTATTATTTTCTGACTCCCTTCCGATGACAGCAAATAGAAAAAGAACATACCAATTACTGACTTTAAAACCGCGAGAATACTTTGCAAATTTAGAAATACCTGTTAAAAGACACAGTTTGAATATCAACTTGTTTGGTGCATTTAATCAAGGACTAGCTTTGAAGTGGCCTGGTTGATTGCTCAAAATCTCTATTGGTGAAGATTTGGTTAAACCAGCTGCTGTAAAAATGGCAGAGATTGTGTGTGGAGAAGCGGAGAAACTGATTCTATTCCAGGCTATATAAATAAAATAAATTAATCTGTCATAATTTAATCGAGATTGCTCATGCTGGATAAATTCGGCATGTTCCTCTTTAATTTTTAATTTGATATTCATACCCAGTTTTTAAATTAGACGCGTTTAAGATATGTAGAGAATAAATGTTATTCCGTGTAAAAAAGAGTATGTATAAGTCAAAAAAGATTAAAGTTTATATCGTATCGCCTATATCGTATCGCTTATATCGTATTGCTTATATCGTATCGCTTATATCGCATGGAAATATTTCAACAGATAGGTGTGGTCCATCTCGCGATAATAATAACGACAATAATTATTCGATAGATCGTCCACATAGAATTTCTAATGTCATGTTGAAGGCTTTATATATCGAGTCAATTGTCTTGTTGTACCAGTTAGTGAATTCGTAAGTAAGGCGCGATGCTAACAATAGCTGATATTCTTCGAGAACCCATGTCAGAGAGTGACTTAATTATAGAAGCAAGGCATAATTTAAACCCTGAATTAATTCATGAACTTCTTCATGAACTTCTTGCAATTCTTCGCAAGAAGTGTCATCGTCATGAAGAATTCTTTCGTAATTTACAATCCAAGCCTGTAGTTCGTACAAACGTACACAGATTCTCTAAATTCTACAAGTAGGGAGGGTATAGAAGAAGAACAGCCTCACAAAGTTCTTCAGACTCTACATATCTTTAGCCTCTTTGACTTTGGTCCCCGCAAATCCCGCACTGTCTACGACTTTTATTTTTGTGAAGCGTGTCTAAATGAATGGCTAATTTCAAGACCCCACCCCAATTTCCCTGAGCAGTAGACAGCGAATAGCCTAGACAACACTGTCGTGAACGTTACAAAATGCTATTGATTGTTCCAACCCTTCATCTGTTAATTGTACCAAAACTGCACCAACACCAAAGTCAATTACATCACAATGTAAAAACAACTTTTTACTAAAATCTGGGTTTCTCAAAAGCCTCTTGGGCTGCTTCTGTACAAGCAAATTTTTGTTTATTTGTAAGAAGATCCGCTATAGATGTGGTTATTGTAGTAAAGTTGCCAATAGACCTCCTATACCATCCTACCAGTCCTAAAAATCTCCGGACTTGCTTCACGGACTTTGGAACCGGCCGGAAATATAAGATTGACTCAATCTTGCATGGATCCGTTGATATGCCTCCACGTCCAATGACATATCCCAAATATTTTACTTCTGTAACACAAAAATAGCTTTTGTTCAAGTTAAGCGTCAGATTCGCTTTTCGAAATTGTTCAGTCAGTCTCTACAACACTGTTAAATGAGATTCGAAATCGGAAGACACTACACAAAGATCATCTAAATATCCAAAACAACAATTCTTTAAATCTGCCGGTATAACTTCATCCATCAGTCGAGACATAGTCTGTGGAGCGTTACATAACCCAAAAGCCATAACTACAAATTGATATAGAGGACGACCTTGAACTGTAAACGCCGTATTCTCTCTAGAAGCCTTAGATAACGGAACTTGCCAATATGCATCTTTAAGATCAATTTTTGATATCAAATTTACTATGGGCAATCGTGTAAATATGCCATCTATGTTTGGTAACGGATACGCATCCTTTCTAGTGTACTCGTTTACTTTTCTTGCATCTAAGCATAATCTTAGTTTACCTGGTTTCATAACCATCCTCATGGGTGAACTCCATGGGCTGTTAGACTTTTCTATCACTCCTAGATCAATCATTCTTTCTATCTCAATATACATAAGTTTTCCTACACCCGGTGATACGGGGTAAAATCTCTGTTTAATCGGTTTCGCATTTCCCACCTCAATTTCGTGTTCGATTACGACCTAATCTAATAAACTAGGAAATAATGATACGACGGCTAGTTAAATACATAGCTTTGTAAATCCGTTGTTGTAAATCCGTTGACGGATATGACACATTTTGTTTACTTTCTATATTATTATCATTGTTGTCATAATACAGTGCTGTAATAATTCCTGGTGCTAAACTAAACTCTTTCCAAAAGTCCACACCCAATATAACTCTTTTGTTAATTGATGGAATCACAAAAAAATTATCGGTTTCACTAGGTTCTTATAGTGGACATCTGCACAAAAGTATCCTATGACAGGATGCGCACGACCTTCTGCTGTTTTCACAGTTGATGAAACGCGATGAAATTGTGAGTATTTAGGCTGCTAAACCCGACCCCACGCAACTAATATTTGCTCCTGTGTCAAGTAACCCCTGTTCAGAAAAATTTAAGAACTTAACTTCAGCATACAATCTTCCGTCAGTCGATGAATTAACAACTGATGATACCAACAAATTTTTGAATATATTGATTTTGCTATAAAAGTCACGAATACGTTGTGTTGAACGTTTTGGTGCGTTAACGAACCTCCCCAGTTCTTTATCTGTAAATATTCTATCCCTCACTTGCATATATGCGCGTAAACGCTCATGATAGGGACGAATTTGACACAAATTGGAAATTTTACCGCCTTCCTGCTTAATATCCGCTTTTGGCATTAAATCTGACACGTCCGGTTTTACTGTAACTGGTTTTTTTGATCTAGCTACTGTTTGTTGAGTTTTACATTTAATTACTGTTTCGGGGCCACTCGACTCTGGTTGCCAAATGGACCCACATGCAAGTTTCCCGTTCGTTTTGCAGTGCATACAGGACAAGTTGGTTTGTACACTTTCTTTGCGCCACAACCAGAACAAAATATTTTCCGTTCCTGCAAACTACTTCGTCACAGTTCCAGCATCTATACACTTTTCTTGGTGCTTGAATAGCTTCTACTAATAAATTGGGATCCTTCAATTGTTCTTCCTCAACAGCAGCAATTATTCGCTTTGGAATAACGGTAGCTGTGCAACTTTTTACAACCCGTTTCCTTGATAATTTTGCAATAAATTTTCTCTCATTTGAATTGTTTTTCTGAGATGAGCAACTGAATGTACAATAAATCGAACATACAATAATTCCTGCCTTATCTCAAATACAAGTTTTCTGGTCAATGTTTCCAACAGTTTCGCTTCTTCTATAGGTCTTGACATACGAGATGTAATCCCCATGATGGCATCATAAAAAGATTCAAAAGATTCATTAACCTATTGCTTTCTCGCTAGAATGCCCTCTAGTACATCGAATACCCTGCTTTCAGCTACTCAATCTTCGCAATTTGTTTACATTGCGGACATTGGTTATACTGAATTATCCAGTCCTTGATGCAACTATCATGAAAATTATGATTGCATCCTGTTATATACTTGTTCCTGAAGTCCCCTTAACGGTCTTTCACAGATGCTGCAAAGCTCCATAGCTGCTGCATTATGTGTTTCAAGCATACGTAAATATTCTTCACTTCTATTTAATCCCATTTTCAACAAAAAAAATTTTTCTGAACTGTTTCCCTTCCAGTAAATGGTTGAGTTTATCTACTCATACGCGATATTTTGGATGTCCTTTTATAAACAATTAATCTTGTTTACAATTTTTTTTATTTTATTTTATTTTTTTAATTGATCAACTCTTAGTTCCAAATAGTATTCTCATTCTGTGATTCCAACTAATAAATCTACACTGCGGTTATCATCTCGGTCTACGCCCAAAGTAATAAATTTCCTTCTGGCTTGCAAGCGAGACTCTCTTGTGTCCACTATACCCACTGTAGATCAAGTACATGTATTTCCTCGCACCAAGTGTTTATGGTTTTGAGGTTAGGGCAAAACTGATCGCGTGTACCTTAACCTTTTGGGATTCTCCTATCGATAAAATAACACGGAGTCTGATAAAACACTCTATAATCACCATTGCATTTATTATTAACTCACCTGTGCTGCCAATTCAATATGATCACTTTCTAAAGTTTCATCCGTTAGTGATTTAACTCGATAAATAAATTCTTCTATGGTTAAGCCTTGCTCAGTTCCCTCAAAAGTTAAGTTCCACTTTTGCATAATATTATAATATTTGACTGCTAGGTACTGATGATTGACTCGGTGATGATATTGGCTCATTATAATGTACTCGGTTATTTCTGATGGGTGATTGACTTCGTTGGTTTATATTTAGACTGGATACCAAACGAGAAACGGTCTGCTCTATCATATTCTGTATTAAAGAGTAATCTATACTTGGCTCTCTCGATACATAATTGGGCCGAGATACGTTTGGTCTCCCTCGCCTTTTAGAATTGGATTGGGCAGCAGCAGGATTATAACTATTACTGCTGTTCTGTACATATCCTAGCAGGTTATGAGTCTGTGCTGGTTCTTCATTTAGGGATCGTGCCAAGCTGCGCGTGGCAGTACGTCGATTTTGCGATTGCGGCATGCCTGCAGCTTCTGTTTGTCGCGTTGGCGAAAAATTTCCTAATACTAGTTTTAACTGGTTCGTTTCAATGATCTGAATACAACTTGGACAGTCTTTGTGAGTCGTCAGCCGACTCTCTAGGCATTACCTATGGTACACATGATTACAAAGTGTGAAATAGCATGGTTCTGTATCCATTAAGACTTGAGAACAAACTAAACAGTTTTGTACTGCATCAGTACTTGGCTGTACAGGAGAATGTCTTGGTAACATTTCTTAAAAATTTTAATAAATTAATTTTAATTTTTTTTTAAATTTACCCTTTTATGACATTTTTTGGTAAACATACACGGTAGTAACTTAATCGGCCAGTTTTAAATAAGAAGAAACAATTTATTAACTGGGCTATTTCAACTAATTATTCAGATAAAAAAATGGTTAAAGCTTTGAAGAGTATTTTCTAGCTTCTACTACTTTAAGCACATCTTGTGTCCAAAATTTAAAAAAATATCTGAGCTAAGATTTTATGAGTATCTCTACAACTATCAGGTGGCAACAATAGCTTTGACTTTTCTATCTCATACATAATCCATTAGTTTAAGCTTTTGGCAGATAATCGAACTGAATCTAATTAATTATTATTATTATTAATTATTCAGATAAAAAAAAATGGTTAAAGCTTTGAAGAGTATTTTCTAGCTTCTACTACTTTAAGCACATCTTGTGTCCAAAATTAAAAAAAATATCTGAGCTAAGATTTTATGAGTATCTCTACAACTATCAGGTGGCAACAATAGCTTTGACTTTTCTATCTCATACATAACCCATTAGTTTAAGCTTTTGGCAGATGAATCGAACTGAATCTAATTATAAGAATCCAAAACGCCTAAAAAATAACGTCATGATCAAATCAGGAATCCTATAAGCACCATAGATTAGGAAAAAGTGGACAAAATATATATGCTCTTTACAAACCAGGTGTGTACTCTACAGATAGGTGTGTACGAAAGATAGACAGATGCCCCACATTGGGCGCCAAAAACATATGTATCCTTCGCTAAAATTTTATGTAGACTTTACGCCACGTCTGGGCTCCTAAAATTTACATATAGCCAACGTCTGCATGTACTGACCAGAGGTTAACGGATTGGTCAATCGCATTCGTCCAGTGAGTCGAAGGAGGTATGGCGGAGTGGGACCCTAAATTACCGTAGCTCTTTCGGGGTGGGGTGGGCTTTGCTAATTCCTTGACTCTCGCTTACAAAATTTTATTAAGGATCCCTACGGAAACTAAAGAAAAAAATTAAAATTAAAAAATTGACTTGTTCTGAAATTGTGACCAACTAATATACATCTGTGTTTAGAACAGGTCAAAAAATCAATAAAAGAGAGTTGCTTCTTCATAGCTTTTATGTATTTACATATGTACTGCTCCGACGATGAAAGGCCTTCCTGCCTCCAGCTGTGGTCTATATGCTTCTTATACTTATGCATATCTCGCATTCAATGAACTTCGTACCCTCATATGTCAAATGCAGCAGACATTCTGGCGCAAATGGAATTCAAGAGCGTTCAAAGTGGCGTTCATCGATGCCTAACCTGATGGACAACTCAATAATGAAAAGCTAACGTAGTTCATAAGTAGTTCACAATTTAGCACTAATTGTCATATTTGCTTTGCACATTCGTTTTCATCTAATTGCATAGATAAGCTTTCGGCCGACTGTTTGGCAAAGCTTAATCTTCTTTATCTATCACTTTTTACCTCTCGCCTGCTTCGGGTGCGCGCTAGCATAAAAATTGTCACGCGCATAGTTAAAGTAAAACATGCAAATACATACGCTCGTAATATAATTGTAAAGCTATCGAGTTTTACATTTAGTAAAATAGTCACACAACTTTAAAAAAACAATTCGAACATAGGTGAACACAACACCTTGATGTCAGCAAAAGTAGTATTTTCGCAATCTTCCAAAAAAAACAAAACCAACCTTGAAAAAAAAGCTATCTTGTTCTGTTCTATTTTTCTCGCTGAAATGATATTAATATACTTTCCTTGCAATTCTTTGTTAAATATATTTATACTCTCGAAAAATGTCCACCAAATATGCGAGATATGCAACTCTTGGAGGATGTTATATAAGAATATTTTTTTGATCGACCATAAAAATTTCGACTTCAGTTTTTAGAGTCCATAGTCGATTTAATACATTTGCGAGAGAGCATTCTTACTTTTAGATAATAAAGTAGGTCCGTATATTCGGCTTCACCGTCCTAATTTACGAAATAGCCGCGTTTTTAGTGCATGTTGATAAAATTTACAATCTCGATGACATAAATGCATGACGGCTTCTATTATTTGACCATAAGGACCTAACGATGGATCATACAGTGAGAACTTAAATTTTTGGGTTTTGCTGAACGCTAATCAAATGTACCAAAAAAATGGCCATTCAATCTTTGTCTTTTAACAGATATTTCTAAATTTGCAAAGTATTCTCGCGGTTTAGAAGACAGGTGTGAATGCAAATAATCTAAAGTCAGTACCTGTAATCAGTAATTGGTATGTTACGTTTCTATTTGCTGTCATCGGAAGGGAGTCAGAAAATAATAGTTACTACCGTAGATGTTACCATGTCAACAGGACAAGATCAAGTTATGCGTGCATGTGCAATTTATGGCAAAATATAAAAATAAGTAATTCAGTTTCATTATACTCAATATAGATTCTTAAATTATGTCGCTAATATTTAATTGGAAGAATACATTATAAGAAAGAGAAAGCCTTTTTCATTTTGCTAAAAAAAAATAGTAATTTCAAAAAAAAGATTTTTTTGTATAATTAATTGTAACAACGTTTGCCTATAATGGTTATAATGGTTACATGTGTTGGCATATTATTGTTCGCAATAATAACTCAGCATTTAATTTACTTTTAACTTATTTAGTCGGGGGTGCGCTGTTTAAATTACATTATGGTAGGGTCAGCAAAATCCTGTTTGTTTTCATGTATTTTCTTGTTTTTATATGATAAGCATTTGAATTGTTTTATTTCTTACGATATTGTTTTTTTTTTAAATTTTTTTTTTTAAATCTCTAACGAACCAAATGATTTGGTTCACTATAATTATAAATACAATAATATAATTCCAAAGAAGTATAAAGCTTTAGTTAGCAAATATGTAAAACAAAAGAGAGAGCTGCTTTTCTATAATTTAATGCACTTACATTAAAGGCCTTCCAGCGAGAGAGTCCATTGTTGCTTTTAATGTTTTTTTATTTTTATTTTTTCATTATTTTATGTAATTTAAATTTGTATGCTAGTTTAATTAAATGAATTCATTTTGTTATACTTAACATATTTTCCAATCAAACTAAAAGGCAATAAATATTGGTGTTTTATACTTAAGCCTATATACTGTCTTATGAAGAGAACGAACGAGGTAACATGTGCGCTAACCACAGACAAGAGAGCGCGGCATTTGAATTTTTAGCGTAGATCGTATTCTCTTAATTGTTTTTCTTTCTTGATTCTGCACTGCATTTGACTCATGACTTTACATTTAAACTAAATAGAATAATACATATTTTAGAAAGAAAAAAACTTTTTTAAGAAAAACGGGCGCTGTATATTATTTCAAATGCTAGTCTCCCACTGGGTTGTTCTCATTATCTGGATAAGATCAAAAGTAGCTGCTCCAGAACTTCAAAGGACTGATCATGCCAATATAGTGTGAAGAGCACTAACGTGGGACTTGCTCTTTTTAGCACTGCGAGTAGGTGCGAGGCTGCAGAACTTATGTAGACCTACGAGGTCTTCGTTAAGAAACGCATTGCGATTGGATTGCGTTGTGAGGTTATGTTCACTTAGCATAGTTGGGGCTGATACTACATGCCCATGCTATTAATTTATGCCGGGTGTACGTTTCGCTCGAGTGATAAAAGTTGTTTAGAATTTAGTTCTTAAATTTTTTTTAGCACTAAAGCTTATTGGCGATCGAACGTATTAAATTTTTTTTCTGTGCACCAACTTATGCGTCGCGATCACGTGTTAACTTTTTTTTCCGACACCGAACGGTAAACAGAAGAGAGAGAGAGCTATTTTATACGCATGCACTTTTTATAGGAGTTATTTCCAAAATTGTTTCTATCGGAGAGTATGAAGTTAGCTGTGAATAGACTTCAAAGATGTGGAAGCGATTTTACTGCTGAGAGAAAAAGAGAAAAATAACAAACGTTACACTCTGCGCCTTATTCGACGCGAAGCATCACCCAATTGTTCAAGTTGC
The DNA here is from genome assembly GCA_035044485.1 of Scaptomyza reducta. NCBI lineage: Eukaryota > Metazoa > Arthropoda > Insecta > Diptera > Drosophilidae > Scaptomyza > Scaptomyza reducta. The sequence goes on along the minus strand of JAWNNV010000251.1, from coordinate 101,966 downwards.
GTAACTATATTACTTCTATTTAATTCTTGACGTACCCTATTCCTAATCCTCTCAACGTCTAAATTATTCATTATTCCTGCACTCTCTTTGAGAAAGTGTGTTTATTCACTTTTTCCTGCTCTGTATAGTTCGGATCGAGACCTATTTCGAGACCTATTTCACTGTGACCTACTCGTTGCTGATAGACTAGGCATGGTTAGTAAAAATGTCAAGTATGCGAAAAAAAAAATTATTGATATATTTAGCTGTAAAAAACAATAATATGTGTATTTAAAATAAATAATTTTAATCATAAAAAAGTCTTGAAAATAATATTAGATATTTGGAATAATGTACAAAAAAAAACTTGCGATTTTTTAAACTCCTTGGTGACGAGAAAATTAACAATTAAATATTAAGAAAATTAGGTAGTTGTGCTACTTTTAAACAATTACGTAAAGAAACACAGAAAGTATCTCGATACAATCACAGTATAACCGATCGATTTCGAAGTTTGTAATCAACTAACTCAACGAAAGCCGTAATTACATTCAAGAAGTCAAATATTTAACCATTTTTACTAAGAGGGAAAGTTTTGACCTTTTCTTATTGACAAAATTACCCTAAAAAGTATTTCAGTGCCAAAATTCCCCATTACTTGGCTCAATTTCTGCAGGTAGCTTAGGAAGTGAAACTGTTGTTGAAAATTTTTTTGGCGAAGGTACTAGAAGCTTGTCGAAAAGGTATGTAAACATTCAAACCCATTTGCCTAAATAAATCATGAGCAAAAAAAAGGAAAAAGTAATCGCCTCTTTTTAGCATCTTTCAGATTATAGGCCAACTGTTATTTTTTAAAAGAAAATAATAACTAACAATTTCATTTAAACATTATTTAATCAATTTATCAGTGTTATACCTAGTAATAAATAAAATAATTGTAATATAAGTTGAGGAAAAAAATTGGCTTCTCTGACGAAAATTATAGACCTGATATTTCGATTTCTTTATAACATTTTAAGACCCATTGGGGTACAAAAGGGATCACAATTTGGGGTACTGTAACAAATTATAATAATAATAATGATGGTACAGACAAAATTATAATTCAAAAAATTATTTGTACATATTCTTCTGCCTGTAGATATTATTTTATGTCATATCAATTTTCTTCTGGGTCTTCAACTTCTTCATACAACCGAAAATGAACCTTTTGAATCTGTGCCCATAGATTCCTTATGAGCTCTAATGATGCGTGCTCAATAGGGGTGCTTTGGTGCAATGTGCGATGTAGTGATGCTATCATTGCCCTTTGTCGTCGGCACAACGCAATCACCTTGGGTTCTAAGGTTAATTGCTGACGCTGTCCATAGTCATCACAAGTTTCTTGCTTGTGGCTTGATTTATTGTTTCAGCGTCGTTTTTGATTACTTCTAATAATTTCATAACTCTTGTTTTTATGTCCTCGTAAAAAGTGAAATATTCATGATTTTTCGGTAGACTGCCAGATTTTCTTATGATTTCATCATTTTCTTGTACAGCATTCCATTTTTCATTGAGCGAATCTGCTTTAATTTTGTGACAGCCGGTCTGAAATTTTCTCTCAGTGGAATCCTTTTTATAATTAGATATCAGCCGTTGAATCTCATTCCTGATATCTTGCTGGACATCGAGTAACTCATTCATGGACAAGTTATCTGATGCCATTTCTAACTGATTTTTATCGCTAGTTGAACTTTTACAGATGCATTGGTATATCTGTTCTAATCAGTTTTTATTTTTGTCGCTTGATCGACTTTGTTATAAGTGCTGTGGTCGTTTAGTTAACGAGAGCACACTTTTATCCTGATATGTCGCCTAGTTGACAACTTCAGATCATTGTTAGGAGATTGCAGGTATCCTTTTGGTTGTCGCCTTGTTGACAACTTCAAATGTGGATTTTTTTAATTTGTGTTTGATTATCGTTTGTCGCCTAGTTGACAACTTCAGAACATCTTGTCGGGGTTACCAAAATTGTTGCGTGTATAGTAAGGGAAGTATTCAGCACATAAACTGACTACTAAAAGGCGTCGCAACTAGCACTTGTAACTAGTTGGACTTACGGAGAGGGAGGTCCTTCGTTGCGCACAGTAAATGCGATGATGGAGATGAGTGAATACACTTGTAATTATTTTGCTAAGACTCTAGAACACTGACTTTATTGAATACAAATGCATGCCTTATATACAGAATTCTTAGACGATAATGTTTGCTAAGGACTAGTTCGGCTATCTATAATTTGACCTAAACATACTTATCTTATTTAAGACGCTGCCTGTGACACCATCTGCTAACTGCAGGCCGCTCGACAGATGGTGTGAAAAATATATTCTAATCTCAACCCATGGATTGGGTGCATCTTGTATGCTGTGTGTCTGCGCTATCTGCAGCGTACGATAAATGGCTTATGATTTAAATGAGTGTTTTACTTATGTAGGATTGGCAGCTCTAGCAGCTGATGCCGATAACTATCTATAAGATATAATATTAAGTTACAATAATCGATAGTATATCGTAGTATAAACTCATCACTCAAATATGTAAGAGGGTGGTAACTGAACCGGCGATGTGTTAAGACGTACAATTTAAGAACTTGGCAATTATGTCCGATGGATAAATGTTTTTCACTTATTATTTTATAATTTAATCAACGAAGTCAAGAAGTTGTTTTTATTTTTGTGGCTTCAAAAGTTCAGTCCTACAATTTTGGGGGCTCGTCCGGGATTGTAACATAATGATGAACAAATTAACAAGTGAATGGTGAACTTCGGTGACAAAAAGTGCGTTTTAAGTTGTAGAAAAACGCGTTCAAGTTAAGCGCAGTTAACCCTATTTAATTGCGTTGATGGAGAAGATTGCAGTTTATGTATATTAAATGCAACGTGTTTAAGTTCTACGCAGCCGGTATCGCCTGACTGCGTAGATGTAAAGGTGGCAGAATAGCTGACATTCTGCAAAAGTATTCAGTTGCTGGCGAAAACTTTGTAAGTAGTCGTGACTAGAAGGCCGAAGTGGCAGACGTGACTATTGTAACGTTTGTTATTTTCATCATTAAAAGTTTTATCGCAATTTGTTCTTGACAAATTTGTCGCCTGCGATAAAATTCATAAATAACAGCTTTGATGCTGCAATGCTTTTTTTCCCTCAGTAGTGAGATTGCTTCCAGAGCTTAGGAGTTAATCACAGCTAACTTCATACTCTCCAATGGAAAGCTCTGGAAAGAACGACTATAAAAAGTGCATGCGTATTAGATCGCTCGCCTCTTCTTTTTTGTTCAGTCTGCTAATTGTCACGCCGGACCGTCGAGTCGCGAGCTGAAAAAATTTTAAACACGTGATCGAAACGCACAAGTTGGTGCACCGAGAAAAAAAATGTTAAAAGAAAAAAAACGGAAATAAGAAGATCGATCGCTAATAATAAAATACATAACAGTGCCAAATTAAACCATAATTAAGAACAAAAAACTATACGAAGTTATCGACCAGAACACGTGCACGACATGAGCTAATGGCCATGACCTATAAGTGACCTTAACCTTAAAGACACAACCACATCAACATGCGTTTGTCTACGCAGGTTTAGAAGTATCGGTCTATTATATTATTGGACCAAATCCCGTCCCGAATTTCGTTCAGTGCATCCCCGCACTCAATCGCAGTTCTGCCAAGAGCAAGCGCAATTTTCGTGCTCTTCGCCCTTGCATGGCCTGCTCAGTCCATAAAAGCCTCGGATCAGCTTCTTTTGTTCGTATCCAAAAAAAAAGGCAACAACCCAGGAAGATCAGCAGTTTAAAAAATCATATATACAAAGACTTTGAGTTATAAGTATTTTTTTTAAACAATGTATTAGTTTATAGATGTTAATGGGTTAATACAGTTAATGAGTGCAGTGCAAAATTACATTAACAAAGAGAAAACGATCCCCTCTTCGCGAACACAGGTAGCTCTCTCTTAATCTGTATGTAGAGCACATGTATATATATATGTATATCTGCGTTCTCTGTATTCGATATGCATAAGTATTAGACCACAGCTGATTAGAAAATGTGTTAAGTGACAAAAATAATTTAAAGTAACAAAAACAAACACAAAATTAACATCAAAAGCAACGATGGACTCTCTCGCTGGAAGGCCTTTCATCGTCGGAGCAGTACATATGTAAGTACATAAAAGCTATAAAAAAGCAACTCTCTTTTATTGTTTCTCTGACATGTTCTAATCACAGTCTAATTTCGACCCTATATTACCGTAGATCTTTCGGGGTGGGGTGGATTTTTCTAATTCCTTAACTCTCGCTTACAAAATTTTATTAAGGATACATACGGAAACTAAAGAAAAAAAATTCGCAAAATACCGTCAACAAAATAAAGAAAAGAAAACAAAACGAGGCAGCTAGACGAGCTGTAACTCACAGACCGATATGAAAAATGGGTGACTTCTCTTATTAACTGGCTTTGGCGTTGTCTGAAGTTGGTGGTTGACAACCGCATTCTATACCCTACCCAACCATGGACTTTACTAGTGGGATGTTTTTAAAGTCCCCAAAAACAATTAGGTTACTACTGTTACGTTACCATGTCAATAGGACTAAATCAATTTAGTCGAGCATACTCGAATTTATGAAAAAATTAAAGAATAACAAATTCCGTTTCATTATATTCATGATAGGTGCCTTACTTATTTAACAAAGATTTCTCGGTAAGAATATATTAAAAAAATTATGCTAACATTTAAAAATAAGGTAACTTCAAATAACAATTTTAATACTTTAAATAATTTTAACAGTGTATGCCTATAATGGTTCTAACAAATACATGTCGTTTAACTAGCAATAATTTGAATAATAACGATCCCGATTAAATTAAATAAGAGAAGGGTCAGAAAACTGTTTTTTGTGTTGTTTTTTTTTTTAAACTGTGTTTCCTGCGGACTCATCAATATGTATAATATATATATATAGTTTTAATTTTTTTTTCATTGTTTTTTTTTCTTTTACTATTTACTTCTTCTGAAATTAGTTTTATTAACAAAATTAATTGCTCTAATTTTAATTTAATTCAAGGTGACCAACAAATATACATCTTTGATTAGAACATGTCAAAACAAGTAAGAAGGCTCTAGTCGAGAAATCCCTAGACTATACCCTTAACCCGATACTTTACGCATACAGTCAGTGCTTGCAAGTATGTGTGAGTGTGTGTATGTATACGCGTATAGTGCATACTTTCTTAATTTCAATACTCCATATCTCCAGTCTTTCTCAACCGATTTCAATAAAATTTTCACAGATTGTCATTATTTAGTCTAATCTTTCAAACTACATCAAAAAGTTTTCTAAATTCAAGATTTTGTTGTTATCGATTACATGTGTATATCGGAAACGGAAAAAGTTATCGAAAATTTAAAACAAACTTGTACTGCCTAGGGATTAGGCGAGCTTATGTACCAAATCTGGAGTCTCTAGCTCTTATAGTCTCTGAGATCGACGCGTTCATACATACGGACGGACGGACGGACAGACGGACAGACGGACAGACGGACATGGCTATATCGACTCGGCTGTTGATGCTGATCAAGAATATATATACTTTATGGGGTCGGAGATGCTTCCTTCTCCCTGTTACATACTTTTGCACAAAACCATTATACCCTTTTTACCCATTTTCAATGGGTTAAGGGTATAAAAAACAATAGAAGAGAGTTGCTTCTTCATAGCTTTTATGTACTTAAATATGTACTGCTCCGACGATGAAAGGCCTTCCAGCGAGAGAGTCCATCGTTGCTTTTGATGTTTGTTTTTGTTTGTTTTTGTTACTTTAAATTATTTTGTCACTTGTAATCTTTGCTAAAATTATCTGTAGACTTTGCTCCACGTTGGGCGCAAAAAAAATGTAGGTAGCCTATGCCACAATTTTCTGTAGACTTTACGCCACGTCTGGACAACAAAAATGTACAGAATCTAGCCAACGTCTGCATGTACTGACCAGATGTTAACGGATTGGTCAATCGCATTCGTCCAGGGAGTCGAAGGAGGTATAGCGGAGTGGGACCCTATATTACCGTAGCTCTTTCGGGGTGGGGTGGGTTTTGCTAATTCGTTGACTCTTGCTTACAAAATTTTATTAAGGATCCCTTCAGAAACTAAAGAAAAAAATTCGCAAAAATATCGTCAACAAAATAAAGAAAACAAAACAAAACGAGGCAGCTAGACGAGCTGTAACTCACAGACCGATATGCTTAAAAAAAATGGGTGACTTCTCTTATTAACTGGCTTTGGCGGTGTTTGAAGTTGGTGGTTGACAACCGCATTCTATACCCTACCCAACCATGGACTTTACTAGCGGGATGTTTTTAAAGTCCCCAAAAACAATTAGGTTACTACTGTATAATACCATGTCAATAGGACTAAATCAATTTAGTCGTGCATACTCTAATTGATGAAAAAATAGAAGAATAACAAATTCCGTTTCAGGTGCTTAATTTATTTAACAAAGATTTCTCGGTAAGAATATATAATCATAAAAAAACAAGCTTTTCCATATTGCTTTTAAAAAAATTTATGCTAACATTTAAAAATAAGGCAACTTCAAATAACAATATTAATACTTAAACTTTTTTTAACAGTGTATGCCTATATTACTTTTAATGAATACATGTCGTTTTACTTTTGCTTTCGTGCGCGGATACGTTCTTTCCTAAGAAAGTCCGATGTATAGTCTTTATACTGTTGTCTTAAGGACATACAAAAATCAGACCAGATAATACGAGATACTCCTTTATGATATCTCCAAAACCAATCTCGTGCTTTGCCTGCAAACAATATATGCAAGTGCTTGCAAAAGCCTTGAAAATCACTTTCTAAAGTTTCATCGGTTAGCGATAAATAAATTCTTCTACGGTTAAGCCTTGCTCAGTTCCCTCAAAAGTTAAGTTAATATTAGCAATTTGACTGCTAGGTACTGACGATTGACACGGTGATGATATTGGCTCATTATAATGTACTCGGGTATTTCTTATGGGTGATTTGACTTCGTTTGTTTATATTTAGACTGGATACCAAACGAGAAACGGTCTGCTCTATCATATTCTGTATTAAAGAGTAATCTATACTTAGCTCTCTCGATACATAATTGGGCCGAGATCCGTTTGGTCTCGCTCACCTTTTAGAATTGGATTGAGCAGCAACAGAATTATAACTATTACTACTGTTCTGCACATCTCCTTGCAGGTTACGAGTCTGTGCTGGTTCTTCATTTAGGGATCTTGTCAAGCTGCGCGTGACAGTACGTCGATTTTGCGATTGCGGCATGCCTGTAGCTTCTGTTTGTCGTGTTGGCGAACAATTTCCTACTACTAGTTTTAACTGGTTCGTTTCAATAATCTGAAAACAACTTGGACAGTCTTTGTGAGTCGTCAGCCGACTCTCTAGGCATTGCCTATGGTACATATGATTACAAGGTGTGACATAGCATGGTTCTGTATCCGTTAAGACTTGAGAACAAACTAAACAGTTTTGTTCTACATCAGTACTTGGCTGTCGAGCTTGTACAGGCGAATGTCTTTTTTTTTTTATTAGCTTTTACCCTTTTATGACATTTTTTTGGTAACATACACAGTAGTAACTTAATCGGCCAGTTTTAAATAAGAAGAAGCAATTTATTCACTGGGCTATTTCAACTAATTATTCAGATAAATAAAAATGGTTAAAGCTCTTTTTAGTTTTTAACAGTGTTTCCAGAAAGCGGTACAATTACACTCTCGCATGATGTGCAGATCCAGCCTAAATTCAACATTGCCTATAACCTTATAAACTAATATCCAATTTGATCCTACTAGCGATATACTTTGGACTTTTGACTGTGTTTAACAAGTGCTATTCAAGAAAAAGGCTATTTTCATAACTTTGCTCCACGTTGGGCGCAAAAAAAATTTAGGTAGCCTATGCCACAATTTTCTGTAGACTTTACGCCACGTCTGGACAACAAAAATGTACAGAATCTAGCCAACGTCTGCATGTACTGACCAGATGTTAACGGATTGGTCAATCGCATTCGTCCAGTGAGTCGAAGGAGGTATAGCGGAGTGGGACCCTATATTACCGTAGCTCTTTCGGGGTGGGGTGGGTTTTGCTAATTCCTTGACTCTTGCTTACAAAATTTTATTAAGGATCCCTTCGGAAACTAAAGACAAAAATTCGCAAAATATCGTCAACAAAATAAAGAAAAGAAAACAAAACGAGGCAGCTAGACGAGCTGTAACTCACAGACCGATATGCTTAAAAAAATGGGTGACTTCTCTTATTAACTGGCTTTGGCGGTGTCTGAAGTTGGTGGTTGACAACCGCATTCTATACCCTACCCAACCATGGACTTTACTAGCGGGATGTTTTTAAAGTCCCCAAAAACAATTAGGTTACTACTGTTATGTTACCATGTCAATAGGACTAAATCAATTTAGTCGTGCATACTCGAATTGATGAAAAAATAGAAGAATAACAAATTCCGTTTCATTATACTCATAATAGGTGCTTAATTTATTTAACAAAGATTTCTCGGTAAGAATATATAATCATAAAAAAACAAGCTTTTCCATATTGCTTTTAAAAAAATTTATGCTAACATTTAAAAATAAGGCAACTTCAAATAACAATATTAATACTTTAACTTTTTTTTAACAGTGTTTGCCTATATTACTTTTAATGAATACATGTCGTTTTACTAGCAATAATTTGAATAACTATTTGGGTTATGATTACACTTTACTTCATGTGTGCGCTGCAAAAACAGTTAAGGAAACGATCCCGTTTAAATGAAATAAGGGAAGGGTCAGTAAACTGTTTTTTTTTTGTTTTTTTTTCTTTTACTATTTATTTGTTCTGCAATTAGTTTTATTAACAAAATTAATCGCTCTAATTGTAATTTAATTCAAAGTGACCATCAAATATACAGCTGTGATTAGAACATGTCAAAGAACCAATAAAAGAGAGTTGCTTTTTTATAGCTTTCATGTACTTACATATGTACTGCTCCGACGATGAAAGGCCTTCCAGCGAGAGAGTCCATCGTTGCTTTTGATGTTAGTTTTTGTTTGTTTTTGTTACTTTAAATTATTTTCGTCACTTTACACATTTTCTAATCAGCTGTGGTCTAATACTTATGCATATCGAATACAGAGAACGCAGATATACACATATATATACATGTGCTCTACATACAGATTAAGAGAGAGCTACCTGTGTCGCGAAGAGGGGATCGTTTTCTCTTTGTTAATGTAATTTTGCACTGCACTCATTAACTGTATTAACCCATTAACATCTATAAACTAATACATTGTTTAAAAAAAATACTTATAACTCAAAGTCTTTGTATATATGATTTTTTTAAACTGCTGATCTTCCTGGGTTGTCGCCTTCTCTTTGAATATGAACAAAAGAAGCTGCTCCGAGGCTTTTATGGACTGAGCAGGCCATGCAAGGGCGAAGAGCACGAAAATTGCGCTTGCTCTTGGCAGAACTGCGATTGAGTGCGGGGATGCACTGAACGAAATTCGGGACGGGATTTGGTCCAATAATATAATAGACCGATACTTCTAAACCTGCGTAGACGAACGCATGGTGATGTGGTTGTGTCTTTAAGGTTAAGGTCGCTTATAGGTCATGGCCATTAGCTCATGTCGTGCACGTGTTCTGGTTGATAACTTCGTATAGTTTTTTGTTCTTAATTATGGTTTAATTTGGCACTGTAGTGTATTTTATTATTAGCGATCGATCGTTTTATTTCCGTTTTTTTTTTCAGATTTCATGAACAATTTCTCACTTACAACGGACGCTAGTAATTATGCGTTAGGAGCAGTTTTATCACAAGTTCCAATATGTTATGAAGTACAAAAAGTATTATTCGCAATAATATGGGCAACGAAAAATTTCAGATCACATTTATTTGGTATAAGTTTCGAAATACTTAGCGACCACAAGCGTCTTCAGCATAAAAGAACCAATCATGAAGCTATAAAGGTAGAAGATAAGACTAAACGTATTTGATTATGAAATCAAATACATACCAGACAAGGGAAACTACGTAGCTGATGCACTTTCACGAACTAAAACAGAAGAAAATAGCATAGAAGAAACTTTCATTGGGAATACTCAAGATAATGTAGTAGAGACAATACATAGCGGAAACGAAGATAACCAAATTGTATTCAAATCACAGAAAGACCATTGAATAATTATAATCATCAAATATAATTTATAAAAGGAAATACCGAAGAAATAAAGAAAGCTTAAGCTTTGGGTCCATTAAGACACCCAAATCTTCAACCCATCCAATCCGATCAAGTGGTTGGTTATCCAGAATATATGTATTAAAAAAGGGCATTCGTCTATAAAAAGACATAACTTTACATTTACTGCAATTGAGATGCAATAAATTTACTCTGCACCAAGTTTGAAAGTTGTCTAAGTCGTTTTGCAGATTTTGACCAGACAGAAGAGTTGCAGCCGACATGCATAATTTTCCATCATCGGCATACATCAGCACCCGAGAGTGATTTATTACGGATGGAAGGTCGCTTATGAATAGAGTAAATAATAACGGTCCAAGGTGACTTCCTTGTGGAACACCAGAAGTGACCTGAACCGCTTTGGAAACTGAGTCATTAAAAAAGACTCTCTGAGTTCGAAAAGTTAAATAATCTTTAATCCAAAGAATAAGATTATTAGGAAAGCCCATAAGTTTAAGTTTATAAATTAAGAGGAAGTGATTTACAGAGTCGAAAGCCTTACTGAAATCAGTGTAAATAACATCAGTTTGCATTTTATCTTCAAAGCCTTTAATAACAAATGATGTGAAGTTAGTAGTGGTAGATCTTTGTTTCATGAATCCGTGTTGGCACGGTGAAACCATAGATTTACAAAGATGTTGAAGATGAGATGTTATTACTTTCTCAAAAATCTTAGGAATAGCAGACAACTTGGAGATACCACTATAATTTTGAGCATTAGATTTGTTTCCTTTTTTATGCAAAGGAATAATATATGACTCTTTCCAAATTTTTGGGAAAGAGCATAACTCCACGGACAAACTAAACAATTTGTGCAAAGGCTTTGAAAGGCCCTGAGCGCAGTACCTAAGCACACAGCTTGGTACTCCATCGGGTCCTGGAGAAAATGTTGGTTTAATAACCTGAAGATCACAAAGTAGGGAACTCTCTGTGATTTCCGGTACAAAAATGCAATTAGAGCCAATTAGCTGATAGGGGTAAGGCACGACGACTGGTTGAAAACAAGGGCTGTAAGTCGTTTGAAAAAATTCAGCAAACAGATCGGCAATGGCCTGATCTGAGTTGGCTTTCATTTCATCAAAATATATGTTTGATGGAAGTGTCGATGACTTGCGCTTCGTATTAACGAAATCAAAAAACCTTTTCGGCTCCTGCTGAAACTGTAGTCTACACCTAGCCAGGTAATTCCTATAACACTGGTTATTGAGGACTGAGAAACTGGAACGAGCAATCAAGTATGCAGAATAAGCTAACTCGATTTTTAAGAATTGTCAACTCTTTGGTAAACCACACAGGTTTATTTGACCTGTTTGGCTTACCATAAGGGACACACAAGTCTAGTAATGAGTTTAAAATGTTATAAAAAATACTGATTGCCACGTCCAAATTGTCAGACCCGTAGAGTGGGGACCAGTCAGTCAGGGATAAAAGCTGAGTAAGTTTTGTAAAATCGGTCTTCCGAAATTGACGAACTCGGCTTAAATGTCTTCTACTGGGGCAAAGCACCCGGTAGGGTAAAGTGATCGACACCTCCAACGTTGGGTGGTATAAATCTTCTGGAGAAGAAATGGGTTGTGATCGGATAATGGATGAGGAGGATGAATCCAAAACAAAAACCAGATCAAGCATTTTATTAAGAGAATTTGGGATATCATTGATTTGACTCAATGACATTCCAAGTAGTTTAATTAAAAATTCGTTCTGAGCCGAGGGGGTCAGAGCACCAGAGTCGGGACAAGAAATCCAGGTAACTTCAGTAATATTGAAATCACCAATAACTACAAGGAAATCGCGATCAGAAAGCATGCAAGAAACAGACAATATAGCGTGAGAGCCAAAGGTCGTGACAGAACGGTTTAATGCACAGAGAGCGCGCACAGAAAAAACTAGAAGAGCGCAAGTGCAAAAATACAAAAACAAAATATCAGCAGGCAACAAGCGAACTGAGCACAATAAGCAGTAAGCTTGGACTGCAAAATCGTTGTTGTTTTTGGGCACTTGGCAAATAAATGCAAATAAAGTATTTAAATTATTGTTCAATTTGGGATTTCAATACCGATGAAACCCAAAGTCACAAAACTTTTTATTTGCACAGAGTCGCGAAATTTTTAAGGAAAATAAAACGCACAAAAATAAAACAAAAGCGGGGAGCACAAAAAAAACACGTCCGTTGCTAAGCGAAGAGAGCACGAATTAAATCAAAAACCACACAAACCCGTTTAGAAAAACAGGTATAGTAAAGCAACTATATAGTAATTATTTCGAAGAACCGAATAGATGAAGAAAAATTATACATTACAAAACTAAGTTTAAAAAGAAAAAGAAAGTATTATTTTATTGTTCACTGGCATTTTTCTTGCGATTTCGATTTTTAATTTTTTTATATATATTTAGTGACATATTCGGATCAGATTCAACGAAGATCCCACACATGTTACACGCACATCACACTCACGCGTATCTTAAGTCCATACATGCAGCATACAATAAACAAAATCAACCCATACGCACTCACTATAAATAAAACCATCTCGCACATAAGAACCAATCGCATAAAATAACAAATAAGATTATAGCCTAGCAACACTTATAATAAGTAATACAAACATAATAAAAAGTAAAATATAGCAATACATAAAAACAATCGCGACACTGGTATGAAAAGATTAATGAACTCTAAACAAAGAATCCAACTGTTAACAAGTAAGAGGCTCTAGTCGAGAAATCCCGACTAGACTATACCCTTAACCCTATAATTTACGCAAACAGTCAGTGCTTGCAAGTATGTGTGAGTGTCTGTATGTATACGCGTATAGGGCATACCTTCTTAATTTCAATACTCCATATCTCCAGTGTTTCTCAACCGATTTCAATAAAATTTTCACAGATTGTCTTTATTTAGTCTAATCTTTCAAACTGCATCAAAGGTTTTCTAAATTGAAGATTTTGTTGTTATCGATTACATGAGTATATCGGAAACGGGAAGAGTTATCGAAAATCTAAAACAAACTTGTACTGCCTAGGGATTAGGCGACCTTATATACCAAATCTGGAGTCTCTAGCTCTTATAGTCTCTGAGATCGACGCGTTCATACATACGGACGGACAGACGGACAGACGGACAGACGGACGGACGGACAGACGGACATGGCTATATCGACTCGGCTGTTGATGCTGATCAAGAATATATATACTTTATGGGGTCGGAGATGCTTCCTTCTGCCTGTTACATACTTTTGCACAAATCCATTATACCCTTTTTACCCATTTTCAATGGGTTAAGGGTATAAAAATGAGGGACAAAGTAATAAAACGGATCAAGACGCCAGATTCATGTGCGAGATTTCTTTATCACTTAAGCCACTAGCATAAGTAGACTTACATATTGAAATAAGAATTCTATTTTTTTAAAATGAAACCGTTGCTCAACTCTCAATTGGCGCAGCCGGTAGAATAATAAACAAGTAAGAAGGCTCTAGTCGAGAAATCCCGACTAGACTATACCCTTAACCCTATAATTTACGCATACAGTCAGTGCTTGCAAGTATGTGTGAGTGGCTGTATGTATACGCGTATAGGGCATACCTTCTTAATTTCAATACTCCATATCTCCAGTGTTTCTCAGCCGATTTCAATAAAATTTTCACATGTTGTCTTTATTTAGTCTAATCTTTCAAACTGCATCAAAAAGTATTCTAAATTGAAGATTTTGTTGTTATCGATTACATGTGTATATCGGAAACGGGAAGAGTTATCGAAAATCTAAAACAAACTTGTACTACCTAGGGATTAGGCGAGCTTATATACCAAATCTGGAGTCTCTAGCTCTTATAGTCTCTGAGATCGACGCGTTCATACATACGGACGGACAGACGTACAGACGGACAGACGGACGGACGGACGGACGGACGGACGGACAGACGGACATGGCTATATCGACTCGGCTGTTGATGCTGATCAAGAATATATATACTTTATGGGGTCGGAGATGCTTCCTTCTGCCTGTTACATACTTTTGCACAAATCCATTATACCCTTTTTACCCATTTTCAATGGGTTAAGGGTATAAAAAGTGTCGTTGGACGTCGTACTGCTTTCTGGGAAACGTAGTAGTGGTCCGCGAATAAGCTGCTATCCGCATAAGGACCCATGATACTTGAACATTTTTTATTTATTTTAAAAGTGAACATAATACGCGAGGCAGACGACGAAGATATTTTTTTTGTTTTTTTTTTTTTTGTGTGTGCAATAAACTCTCACTGAAAAGAAAATGTTGTTGGAATCAAATCCGTTGGTACCAACCTTCATAGTAATGATAGACTTCATAAAGGAACCTCTGACGCAATGCAAATTTCAATATTGTATAGCGCAATCCAGCTGCAGCTACAGAAGGAATGATAACATCACTACGACATTTACCAGGAGAGAGGGCAGCACTACGGAGCATACTAATCGCCACCTTCAAAACACAAACACCATGTGATAAACTTCTAAGGAGAGTATACAACACAATACATGCAGTTAGCCAGATGTGATATATTAATAACCGATAAACTAAAAGCAGTATCCCAAGAATAAGGTTTATACGAAGACCGTATATTAGAAAAACCAAAACCTGCAAATAACACACTTTACAATAAATTTGACAATAACAAACAATATCCAAAAAGTTAACAAAATCACAAACCAAATTCTAATCTGAGTTCCGGGAATCAACAAAAGTGTAATTCAAATTGTAGAAATCAAAATTCACAAAACGAACCAATGGTTAATTAACAGTTGTTGTTGTTGAAAAACTGAATCAAGGCAGAATGAAAAATCCAAGCAGTCAGAGAGAAATAACACCAGACCACCTAATCAACCCACGAAAAGACAAAG
The DNA here is from genome assembly GCA_035044485.1 of Scaptomyza reducta. NCBI lineage: Eukaryota > Metazoa > Arthropoda > Insecta > Diptera > Drosophilidae > Scaptomyza > Scaptomyza reducta. The sequence goes on along the minus strand of JAWNNV010000251.1, from coordinate 86,793 downwards.
ACCTAGTAATTGTGGAAATCAAAAATGTAATGGACCGAAAATTTGCATCAAACAGCATCTGAAACAAACACACAACACCATTCATAAGAATAATTATGAATAACCAAGAAATGCGATGCTTAATAGAAACAGGGTCATCAATAAATATAATAAATACAAATTTCTTTAATTACAAAACTGCCAAAGAGAATATTACTTGTCAAACCATAAGTGGAGAAATAAAATTAAATACAAGCATATCATTAGCCAAGAGCAAACTTTATTCAACAGATCAGAAATTTAACATACACAATTTTTGGAAAAAAATTTAACATCCTCTTGGGCCGAACGTCCCTTAAGGATTATAAAACCGAGATCAATTACGAAGATAAGTTTGTTAATCTTAATTATTTTAAATTTTTTTTAAAATATAATAACGAAAATAAGGAAGAAGAATATGAAGAAAAAAAAGAAGATGCATCAGGAGAAAAGAAATATAGAATAGTCGTAGACTATTGAAGACTTAATGAAAATCTTAGACAAATTAGGAAAATGTCAATATCAAATCCTTCAGCCAAAGCAATGGCTGTGAAAAAAGGATTTGATCAAATTCAGATGAACCAAAAATCTATAGCAAAAACAGCATTTTCAACCAAAGTAGTACATTTCGAATATACACAAACAAAATAGTTTACATGGATGACATTATAGTGTATTCCACTTCATTGGAAGAACACATATTATTGTTTATTAAAGTTTTTAGAAAGCTTAGAGAATCAAATCTATAAATGAGTTTCTAGGACACATAATAACAACGGAAGGAATAAAATAATTCAAAATAAAAGCTGTTAAAGAATCATCAATCCAAAAGAAACCAAAAGATTCCTAGGATTATGTAGATTTTACAGGAAAGTCAAACCCAACTTTGCAAAAGTTGTGAAAGCTAACGAAAGGAGCAAAAGTCAACGAAAAAGAAATGAAGTACATATAAGCCTTTAAGAAATTAAAGTTACTCATAATATCAGATCCAATATTGGTATACCCAGATTTTATGAAAAAATGCTCACTTACAACGGACGCTAGTAATTATGCGTTAAGAGTTTTATCAAAAAATCACATATTGGTTTGTGCCAGTAGAACTTTAAACGAACATCAGATGAAATGCCCAGCGATAAAAAAAGAATTATTCGAAATAAAATGGGCAACGAAAACTTTAAAATACTTAGCAACCACAAAACTCTTCAACATAAAAGAACCAATCATGAAGCTATAAAGGTGGAAGATAAGACTAAACGTATTCGATTACGAAATCAAATTTATACCAGGCAAGGAAAACTACGTAGCTTATGCACTTTCAAGAATTAAAACAGAAGAAAATAACATAGAAGAAACTTTCATTGGGAATGGTAGAGACAATACATAGCGGAAACGAAGATAACCAAATTGTATTCAAATCACAGAAAGACCATTGTATAATTATAATCATCAAATATATTTTATATAGGATATACCGAAGAAATAAAGAACACTAGATATTTTTACAAAACTCATTTTATAATATTTTACATAGAAATGACAATGGAAAATACATCCCAACAGTACATCCCCTTATTCAATCGCAGTGCTGACAAGAGCAAGCGCAATTTTCGTGCTGTTCGCCCTGGCATGGCCTGCTCAGTCCATACAAGCCCCGGAGCAGCTTCTTTTGTTCGTGTCCAAAGAGAAGGCAACAACCCTGGAAGATCAGCATTTAAAAAAATAATAATATATATACAACGCCTTTCATAGTTATAAGTTTTTTTCTAAACAATGTATTATTTATAGATACGGTAATGAGTGCAAACGCCAGTTCACAAGAGATGTCACAAATTTTTTTTTTAAGCATATCGAACCTTGAGCCACAGCTGTCTAGCTGTCTCCTTTACTTTTATTTTTCAAAATGTTTTTTGGGACGATATTTTGATTCTTTTAGTGACCGTCCCCGAAAGAGGTACGGTAATATAGGGTCCCGTTCCCCTTCGACACACTGGACGAATGCTATTGACGAACTCATTAACCTCTGATCAGTTCATGCACGCGTATGAATGGAGAAAGTATTGTATAGCGGTCACAATTGACTGTAACGTTCTGGCCAGTTAAACGAATTAATTGCTCTGATGGACTTCTTACAAATTAGCGGTAGTGCGATCTTATTTAAAAAATGATCAACCAGATTGGGACCAGAATCTCACAGGAATCTCATGCGCCTTAAGATCTACGCTACATCAGTCATTGAGATGTTCGCTCTGTTTGGTATAGATATGATAACCCACGGATCAGACTATCGGCTCTTAAATGAACTGTCACTGCTAGAAGAACAAATAGTTCCCTTATCTCGAAGCGATAACCTTACAATGTTGCGCAGTGATATCAAATAAAATATACGTCAGACATTAGAGCCTGATTCCCGCTAATCATTCCATCTAGCAAAGTCAGATTATCGGGTGGTGTAACGTTTGTTATTTTCATAATTAAAAGTTTTATCGCAATTTGTTCTTGACAAATTTGTCGCCTGCGATAAAATGCATAGATAACAGTTTTGATGCTGCAATGCTCTTTTTCTCTCAGTAGTGAGATTGCTTCCAGAGCTTAGGAGTTTAATCACAGCTAACTTCATACTCTCCAATTGAAAGCTCTGGAAAGAACGACTATCAAAAGTGCATGCGTATTAGATCGGTCTCTTCTTTTCTGTTCAGTCTGCTAATTGTCAGACCGGACCCTCAAGTCGCCAGCTGAAAACAAATTTTAGAACGTGATCGCAACGCAAAACTTGGTGCACCGAAAAAAATGTTAAAAGAAAAAAAACGGAAATAAAACGATCGATCGCTAATATTAAAATACCTAGCGCAATTTACTGGATCAGCTCTTGTGAGACGGGCCTTGTCATTGAAATTTTAATTTCTACTTTGTTAACGTTTTTTGAAAGCAAAACCAAAAGTTCCGTCCATCTAGTTTCAGCTGCGGAGAACGTTCTACAAAATGTCGAACGACCAAACTGTTAAGAAATAATTTATCAATTCTTCTATCAAAATTCCTATTCTCGAACCTAACTATAGTTGTAAAACTGTCGGTACATTTTCTTTTAATGCCAGCGAATATTGTTGGAAAGGCTAGTTACTCGGAGTCGCAATCTGCAATCATATCCAAAGGACGCTGGCCTTCTCCAGGTGCCACTATAATTCTCTGCATCGCTTCATTTTCAGTAGGGACGTTTTTTAATAACGTTTGGTGATCACCGGGATTCAAACATTCATCTTCTAAGGCCTAATGGATTCCGCTATATGGCTCTATCAACCTACGCTTCACGTGTATCTGAACAACCTCGGCTTCATTGAACGCCCGTGTAAGTGAAGTTACAACATTGGCTAAGGGAATTGGGACATTGACCACTGCTCCCTTAATGGCGTTTTTATGGCCATATTCTAAAGCAGCGTCGAGGTACTTTTTTAATCATTACCCAAAAATATATTTGTGTAAATGATAATGAGCAAAAAAAAGAAAACGTAAATCGACCCTTTTTAGCATCTTTCATATTATAGGCCAAATGTTATTTTTTAAAAGAAAATAATAACTAACAATTTGATTTAAACATTATTTATTCAATTTATCAATGTAATACATAGTAATAAATAAAAATAATTGTAATATAAGTTGAGGAAAAAAAAATTCGCTTCTCTTACAAAAATTATAGACCTGATATTTCGATTTCTATATAACATTTTAAAACCCATTGGGGTACAATTAAGGGCTCACAATTTGGGGTGCTGTAACAAATTATAATAATAATAATGATGGTACGGATAAAATTAAAAATTTGAAAAGAAGGATAATTGAACACATACTTCCATCACGTTTTGAAGAAATTATGTTGTTTCATGTTCGATCCAATTGCTTTAAAATTGGGACTTTTTGATGTAAGATCAATATGAACACAGTCTTCGGCGTTTAATCGATTTCTGTTCTTCGTTTTTATTTATGTTTTAAATATGTTGTTCCAAATGGCTAAAATTTTTAACCGCCTCTTCATGTGCAATTTTGAAAGCTTATGCCATCCAAAAAGACGACCGATTTGTTTACTCTCAAATTGAATACGCGCTTCAGTATTAGATCGAAGATCAAGAACTTCTTCTGCCAAACCTAAAGGTTCTTCTAGTATCATAGCAATTTAACATTTAAAAGGATCAACAGTCCAACAGTAATCTGAAAATGGCTTTCTGAGAGTGATAAGCTGTCTTACTATTGTATCCTTGATGTCAGTAAAAAAAGTATTTCCGCAATCTTCCAAAAACAAAACCAACCTTGAAAAATAAGATATCTTGTTCTGTTCTATTTCTCTCGCTGAAATGATATTAATATTCTTTCCTTTCAATCTCTGTTTAATGTATTTATACTTTAAAAAATGTTAAATGCTAAATATGCGAGATATGCAACTCTTGGAGGGTGTTATATGAGAATATTTTTATGATCAACCATAAAAATTTCGACTTCAGTTTTGAGAGTCCACACTCGATTAAATACATTTCCGCGAGGGAGCATTCTTACTTCTATATAATAAAGTAGGTCCGTATATTCAGCTTCATCGTCCTAATTTACGAAATAGCCGCGTATTTAGTGCATGTTGATAAAATTTACAATCTCGATGACATAATGCATGACGGCTTCCATTATTTGACCATAAGGACCTGGCGATTGATCATACAGTGAGAACTTCAATCTTTGGGTTATTTTTTTACGAAAGCATTAATTCATTTTGTTATACTGCACATAATTCCAATCAAACTAAAAGGTAATAAATATAGGTGTCCTATACTTAAGCATATGTACGCTCTTATGAAGTGAACGAACGAGGTAACATGTGCGCTAAACACAGACAAGAGAGCGCTGCATTTGAATTTTTAGCGCAGATCGTTTTCTCTTAATTGTTTTTTTTCTTGATTCTGCACTTCACTTGACTCACGACTTTACATATACACTACATAGAATAATACATATTTTAGAAAGAAAAAAACTTTTATAAGTAAAACAGGCGCTGTATATTTTTTTTAAATGCTAGTCTCCCACTGTGTTGTTCTCATTATCTGGATAAGATCAAAAGTAGCTGCTCCAGAACTTCAAATGACTCAGCATGCCAATATTGTGTGAAGAGCACTAACATGGGACTTGCTCTTTTAGCATGTTTCATACGCATGCACTTTTTATAGGAGTTGTTTCCAAATTTTTTTCTATTGTAGAGTATGAAGTTAGCTGTGATTAGACTTAGAAGCTCTGGAAGCGATCTTTTTGCTGAGAGAAAAAGAGCAGTGCGGCATCCAAACTATTATATATGCATTTTATCGCAGGTGACAAATTTGTAAAGAACCAATAATGCGATCAAATTTTTAATTATGAAAATAAAAAACGTTACACTCTGCGCCTCATTCGTCGCGAAGCATCACCCATTTGTTCAAGTTGCCTAACAATATTACTTCTATTTAATTCTTGACGTACCCTATTCCTAATCCTCTCAAATTCTAAATTCTTCATTATTCCTGTACTCTCTTTGAGAAAGTGTGTTATTCACTCTTTCCTGCTCTGTATAGTTCGGATCGGCCCTATTTAACTGATTTCGAGACCTATTGCTCTGAGACCTACTCGCTGCTGATAGTCTAGGCATGGTTAGTGAAAATGTCAAGAATGCGAAAAAAAATTATTGATATTTAAAGATGTACAAAAACAAAAATGATATATGTATTTAAAATAAATAATCATTTTAATCATAAAAAATTCTTGAAAAATACTATTAGATATAAATGTTCAAAAAAGACTTCCGATTTTTCAAAATCCTTGGTGAAGAGAAAATTAACAATTAAATATTAAGAAAATTAGGTAGTTGTGCTAATTTTGAACTATTACGTAAAGAAACACAGAAAATATCTAGACACAATCACTTGTAGATACACAGTAAAATTTCTATACTCAACGACAGTAATTACATTTAAGAAGTCAAATATTTAACCATTTTTACTAAAGTGGCATTGGTTGACCTTTTCTTATTGACAAAATTTCCCTAAAAAGTATTCCAGTGCCAAAATTCCCCATTACTTAGCTAATTTCAGCAGGTGGGCAGGTTAGGAAGTGAAAGTGTTGTTGAAAATGTTTTTTGGCGAAGGTACTAGATGCTTTTCGAAACGGTATGTAAACAGTCAAACCCATTTGCCTTATAACAACAGCTACTAAATCGTCATATAAAGCAGACCACAATTTAATTCATAACCAAAAACAACATATGTTATAACAAACTGAATAACCCAGATCTTTTCAATGTCCATATACCTGCCCACAGATAATTTAAGTTCTCTGCCCAGCAGTTGTGTTTTGCACGCGTATGTTGCACACGGACATTAATTGAACTGAATATCAGTGTTGGCTCATTGCAGTTGAAAAAGATGAGTATTGTAAACGTTAATCCTAATAGCCACAAGCGTTCGCTTTAAGAGTATTTTGGGCGTCTTAATACTCGACCTAAGTGCTTTTATATAGCAATCATAACTGAGGTTAATTTGATCGTAGGACAAGAAGTTATTGAAATCACTAAAACGCTCTATACTTTCGCGGTCGAACGGAAATTGATCGTAGGACAAAAATTTATTTAAATCACTAAAACTCTTTATACTTTCCCGGTGAAACGGAAATTCTAATAGGGTCTGAATTTTTGCGAAACGCTTCTATATTTTCAGCATCGTCTTCTAACGGACAAATAATCTCTGGTTGGGGCATGGGACGGTATGGAATACCGAATCTACAAATTTGGTTCCTCCTAATTTCGCGCCTATATGAGTGCCCATGATTGTGGGTCTTGCGCTCTAAAAATAGTTCCACATCCGGGTTAGTTGTATCAGTTGTGATAAACTGATTAATAAATGCCTTTACTGGGGAAATGCTTGATTCTTCATTGATGTCAAGCTTAGAGGCGTCTTTCAGCCAATACATGCCATAGATATGTGGTCAGCCTCTTTGCTTAAACTTTTATGAACCTATAACTACCGAATACTCCGCCCACAGTTAAAAACGTGTTAAATGCATTAAGTTGCCAGGTCACTGATGCTGCCTTTGCCTTGTAAAAGTCCTAGTCAGAGGGAGGAGCCGCGTGTGAATTATGCTCGTTTACAGACATTTCAAATTATAGTCACGATTGACTCACGCGATCAGCAATTCTTCCTTACGCGAAAACACTTTCTTGACAGACTGTATGTATGTTTTGGCGAAACAGCTGGCAAGAGAAATGCAGAATATATCAACGGAAAATATAAGTCACTGACCGCTGCCAACCGCTGCGTTACCGAAAGTTTAAGCGCAGCTTAACCACTAAAGTGTTGAGCGTTTACCGATAAGAGAACGGCTGCACCGTTTACAAGCATGCGCGAATGCAAGAAGCGGGCGGGCAGGCGGAGACGAAAAAGAGTACACGCGCATAGTTAAACCGAGATCAAAAATGTTCTAATGTGTGTGTGTGCGAGAGCGTAAACGTTAGAGTACGAGTGCGATTGTGGTCTTTGCATCGAATTATGCAGAAGACGCATAGAATAATTATTAACACAATAGTTTATAATTTTCACCATTACACTTTAACAACGACACAACACCATGAAAGAATGTAAAATAATCACGTCGGGGTCACCAAATGTTTAGAGGAGGCACTTTTTGTGTTCACCTATGTTCGAATTGTTTTAAGAAAGTTGTGTGACTATTTTACTAAATGTAAAACACGATAGCTTTACATTATTTTCTTTCATTGGTTTATTTCACAATTAACAATTTTGCAGAATTAATTAACGAGCGTATGTATTTGTATGTTTGATTTTAACTATATGTGACAATGTTATGCTAGCGCGCAACCGTAGCAGACGAGAGGTAAAAAGCGATAGATAAAGAAGAGATAAAGCTTTGCCAAACAGCCGGACGAAAGCTTATCTATGCAATTAGATGCAAACGAATGTGCAAAGCAAATATGATAATTAGTGCTGAGTAAATTTCGAACTACTTATGAACTACGTTAGCTTCTGATTATATATTGAGCTTAAATTATTAAATTATTGTTTAGCTGCTGCTGCCTCCGACATGCTCCCCCCGTTGGAAGTGCGAGGGTTTCAACCGATTTAGTCTCAAGGGGCAGCACAGCGATCTTGGCAATGGCTCTTTTGACGGTGCCAGCTGCAGTTTTGATGATTGCAACTCGGGATACGCCGTCTGGTCCAGTAAACGTGCTCTTGACTCGACCAAGGCGCCATTGAAGGGGTGGCACGTTTTCGTCCTTCAGGACAACGATTGAGTTGTCCATCAGGTTAGTCATCGATGAACGCCACTTTGAACGTTCCTGAAGCAGCGATAGGTAGCTGGTGCTCCATTTGCGCCAGAATGTCTGCTGCATTTGACTGACGCGCTGTCATCGACTTAGGCGATTGATATCGATATGCGCTATGTCGAGATCTTCGATTGTGGCATATGGGGCTCCAATCAAGAAGTGTCCAGGAGTAAGAACGTCTAAGTCGCCTGGATTTTCTGAAATTGCTTTGCGGATTTTACAGCCGCCTCCCACAAACCACCAAAATGAGGAGACCGAGGGGGAATAAAGTTCCAGTTGATTGAAATCGACAGGCAGAAGTCCGAAAGCTCCTTTATATGAGGGTCGCTTGAAAATAGCAGCCTCAACTCTCTCAGCTCATTCCGCGCTCCAACGAAGTTAGTTGCATTGTCAGACCAGATTGAAATCGGTTTGCCTCTGATGCCGATGAATCGCCTTAAAGCAGTGATAAAGGATGCGGTTGACAAATCCTCCACCAATTCCAGATGTAATGCCTTGGTGGAAAAGCAAACGAATACGGATATGTAACATTTTGTGGGTGGTCTGTTCCTGACTTCAGACTTGACAAGGAATGTGTTTGGTTACGCATGTCTCCTCACCAAACAACCACTAAATTAGTTTCGCTCTTAAATATTTAACCGTATGATAAGTTATGCTCTGCGCAGCATAAGAGCAAGTTTAACGTAACTACAATAAGAGAGAGGAAGACTCCCCGATGGGGAGCAACAGCCGCTGCAATTCGGCAGCTAATTAGTCGTTAGTTGATCGTCAAAGGTTCTTGTTTGATTTCAAGAGCAAGAGTAGCTGCAATTCGGCAGCTAATCGGTTCTATTTTTAGCAACAGCAACAGCAGCTGCAATTCGGCAGCTGATAAGTTGTGTTAGATCGATCGGAATAAAAAGTCGCGGCGCGGTATTCGACATCGCTTGCCGATTAGTGTAATTAAAGCTGCAATTCGGCAGCTAATAAGTTCAATTCGGAGCTTATTATTAACAATTATAACTCGTTTTAAGTTTGGCCACGAAGGCAAATAAATTATATTTATATTAATGCAAATTTCGTGCATTTTTATTTTTATTTTGAAAAACTCGATAGCTATTGAAAAAGCTCATTAGCTCAACATTTGGTGACCCCGACGTGATTCGTTCGTTTAAATAAACACAAATTTTTTAAATTATAAAGTTAATAAACCTCGCCCTCGCGCTCTTGCATCGTCTTCGTTATCAACGGTTCGTTTTGTGCTCACTTTCGGTACGGTCGATGCCCTTATCTCGTTTGCTTAAACAGTTGCAGCAGCCGTTTCTGCATTGTTATTGCTTTTCCTGTTTCGTTTTGCTGCGCTTGTGAATAAATTTTGACCTCAAATTGACATTGCATCGGTCGAACGTGTGTGTTAAAGCATTAGTGGAAAATTGATTGACTCCTACAAAAACATTTAAAAATGCATAATTCTGCTGCCGCTCAGTCTCCTGGTGCCCCGTTTTACAAAGCCAAAGCCAAGGCTATTGATGAGCAAGTAAAACGGATGGCCAAAGTACTTGCTCCGGAGCAAATTGTGCATCTTAGCGAACAAGAGTTGGTTGTTCGGCTTAAGGCGTTGGAAAGTGCTCAGCAGGCATTTTACCGCATGCATGACTCATTGGAGGAGCTGGATTATGATGAAATCGGGAGTGAGTTACGTGCAAGTTTTGATGACTTCTCAATATTAGCTGAAACCGGCTTGCGACGCGAAATTGACAAGCGAAAGTTATCATCGCCGTTGTGTTCGACTTTGAGGCAAGATACATGTGGTGACAATCACACATTGTCTCAAGGCAGAATCCGGTTGCCTGAAATCAAGCTGCCCGAGTTTAGTGGAGGGTATACAAAGTTTGCAGAGTTCATAGCGATGTTCTCTTCAATCATTGATGCGGACTCAGGACTTTCGGATGTGGAGAAGTTTCAGCACTTGCGATCGTGCCTGAAAGGATCAGCTCTAGATAGTGTTTCTTCGTTGGAAATCAGCAGCGCTAACTATCGAGTTGCATTGGAGCTCCTTAAAAAACGGTTTAACAACAAGCGTCTCATGTTCCAAGCTCATGTCACGGAGATTTTGGGTTTAGATTGCATCGAGTCATCATCAGCAGTAAAACTTCGAGCCCTTTCGGATACAGTTAACGCCAACATTCGCGCTCTACAAAGCCTGGGCAACGTGGAGCAGATTGCGGATTTCATTATTGTGCACAGTTTGCTGCAGAAGGTGGACACGGCAACGCAGACCAGTTGGGAGGAGACAGCACCAATGGATACTATTCCGACCTGTGAGCAGTTCATGGCATTTCTGGATCGACGATGTCAAAAGTTGGAAAATGTGGAACACGCTATGGCAACGTATACGCCTAGCTCTAAGGTGGGGAAAAGTAGTAAAATCGTTAACACCAGTAGAAAGGCCTTTGTTGCTACTCACTCCAACACAAATAAATGCGTGCTTTGTGAGACCTCTGGCCACTTTATTTACAACTGTTCCCGTTTTGCAAATCTGTCTCCGCAACTGCGTCTACAAGAGGTGAAGAAGCTCAACCTTTGCATCAATTGCTTGCGTAAAGGTCATCGGTTAAAGGAGTGCAGCTCCACTACCTGCTACCGTTGCAAGGCCAAGCATCATACGCTTCTGCATTTCGAGAATCAGATTGACGGCTCTCAAGTTAACGTTGCTCCGCATCCGCGTGCTGCAAACCCTTCTGCAACACTTGTAGCCCAAAATCGTAGTCAAGACATGGTGCTCTTGGCAACTGCTGTAATCAACGTTAGAAGTCGTACTGGAGTTTTAGTCCCTTGCCGAGCGCTACTTGATTCTGGTTCGCAGGTGCACATTATTACGTCTCGTCTAGCTCAGCACCTCCAGCTGCGAAGGCATCGCTCACCTACTTTGATTTCAGGATTGGGGGAGTCTACTGTTGCCTCAGAAGGCTATTCAGCCGAGATAAGTTTTCAATCTCTAGCATCTGCGTACTCTGCCAACATCTCAGTTCTCATAGCTCCGTCTATAACTGGAAATCAGCCTAGCTACGATATTAGCACTGAGCTCTGGAACATACCCTAAAATATTCGCTTGGCTGATCCAGATTTCTTTAAGGCGCACAAAATTGATTTGTTAATTGGAGCTGGCCTGTTTTTTGAATTGTTGTGTGTCGGTCAAATCAAAATCGCGCCTGGTTTGCCTATTCTTCAAAAAACTCAATTGGGCTGGATAGTGACAGGAGGAACTTCTTCAGCGAGCCCTGCCTCATTGATGGTCACTAGCTCGGTTCCGATGCCAAATCCTAGCCCAGATCACAGGCTTGATGAAATCGTTCGTCGGTTTTGGGAGGTAGAATCGTGTTCTCGTTTAGTCAACGAATCTACCAAGGAGGAACTTGATTGTGAAGCGCATTTTAAACAAACTTTTGCTCGTTTGGACACTGGCGAATATTCGGTTCGCCTTCCAGTTAAGCATACTGTGGATCTACTTGGAGATTCACATCAACAAGCATATCGTCGTTTTTGCAACCTCGAGCGCAAATTAGAGCGTCATCCTGGGTTGAAGTCACAATATTCAGCATTTATCAAGGAGTATGTGGATTTGAACCACATGTCTCTTGTGGAGTCGCACATGCTAAGTCGCTGCAAGTATTATCTTCCTCATCATTGTGTTCTCAAGGAAGATAGCTCAACAACAGGAGAGTGCGACTGGCCCGCATCATGTTTACCGGCCCGTACGCTTCCTGAGCTGCGGCAAAAGGTGCTAGTTGCTATCCCTAGATGCTTTGATGTCAGCTTAGGATGCAAGTTTGCAAATTCCTTTCATAAGCTGCGTCGTGTCTTCGGACATATATATAAATTTCGGAATCGCATCAGGCATCCCAGTCTAACAGTAGATTGGATACACAAGGGCACTCAGCTACTCCTGCGGAGCATCCAGAAGGCGAATCTGAGTGATGAGTATAGGGCTCTTCAAGACGGACGGACGATCGCATCATCCAGCTCTATTGCCTCGCTTAACCCATTCATCGATGAGTTTGGACTTCTTCGTGTTGGTGGCCGTCTAAAGCACTCGAATCTGGATTTCGATGCGCAGCATCCCATTATACTGCCGAGCCATCATCCTGTCACACGCGCCATCATCATGCATTTTCACAGGCGTCAGCTGCATGCCGGACCTCGTTCTCTGCTTGCGCATATTCGGCTCCACTATTGGCCTATTGGGGGGCGTAAGACTGTCTCCAGCGTAACAACAAAATGTATCATGTGTTTTCGAGCTAAACCGGTCCTGGTTGAGCAAATCATGGCGGATCTTCCCCGCGATCGTGTTCGCGGCTCGCATCCTTTCGCTGTCACTGGAGTGGACTACTGTGGACCGTTTTACTACAAGAGCGAGAGTCGTAACAAAGGACCAGTAAAGTGCTACATCTCGGTCTTCATTTGCTTCGCAACAAAGGCAGTACATCTTGAACTGGTTCCTGACCTTGTCAACAGCAGCCTTTCTTAATGCGCTTAAGCGGTTCATTCTGACTCGATGCAAACCTGTTCGCATATGGTCGGACAATGCGACAAATTTCGTCGGAGCCAAGAATGACCTGGCTGAGCTCAAGCGACTCTTCCTCAGCGAGAAGCACATCGACTCTGTCCGAGAGTTTTGTGTCTCTGACGACATTGAATGGAAATTCATCCCACCTCGCTCCCCACACTTTGGTGGACTTTGGGAGGCAGCTGTGAAGACAGCAAAATACCATTTTTATCGGTCGGTCGGACCCTCGGTTTTGCCCCTGGATGATCTGCGCACACTCGTCTGCCACATTGGGGCAATAATAAATTCTCGACCTCTATTTCCACTTTCAGAGCACCCTGCAGATCTGGATGTGTTAACTCCTGCGCACTTCCTTGGCACTGCGAAACTGGCAATTTATTCGGAGCCGGATGTAACCCAGCTAAACGTTAGCCGCCTAGATCGCTGGCAGCGTATAGCCTATTATCAACAAATTTTCTGGAGTCGTTGGCGTGACGAATATCTAACGCTTCTTCAGCAACGGTCCAAATGGAGAACAGCTTACCCGGGCGTTCACATAGATGATGTGGTCCTTGTAAAGGACGAAAACTTGCCGCCCCTTAAGTGGCCGCTGGCTCGTGTGGTCGAGCTTGTTGCTGGTGCTGACGGCGTTTCCCGGGTAGCTGTTCTCAAAACGTCAACAGGAACTATAAAGAGAGCTGTGCGCAAGTTGTGTGCGCTTCCGAAGGAGGATGCTGTTGAAAGCCCGTGTCTTTCAACGGGGGGAGAATGTTTGGTTACGCATGTCTCCTCACCAAACAACCACTAAATTAGTTTCGCTCTTAAATATTTAACCGTATGATAAGTTATGCTCTGCGCAGCATAAGAGCAAGTTTAACGTAACTACAATAACTTTGTTTTGCATATGAGAGGGAGAGAGAGGAAGACTCCCCGATGGGGAGCAACAGCCGCTGCAATTCGGCAGCTAATTAGTCGTTAGTTGATCGTCAAAGGTTCTTGTTTGATTTCAAGAGCAAGAGTAGCTGCAATTCGGCAGCTAATCGGTTCTATTTTTAGCAACAGCAACAGCAGCTGCAATTCGGCAGCTGATAAGTTGTGTTAGATCGATCGGAATAAAAAGTCGCGGCGCGGTATTCGACATCGCTTGCCGATTAGTGTAATTAAAGCTGCAATTCGGCAGCTAATAAGTTCAATTCGGAGCTTATTATTAACAATTATAACTCGTTTTAAGTTTGGCCACGAAGGCAAATAAATTATATTTATATTAATGCAAATTTCGTGCATTTTTATTTTTATTTTGAAAAACTCGATAGCTATTGAAAAAGCTCAATAGCTCAACAGAATGGTCCACAAAAATCTACTCCGGTTGTGCAGAATGGGCGGCCTGGTTGCCCTCGATTGGCTGGTAACGGAGCCATAATGTGCTCGATCATCTTGGGCTTCATACGAAAGAAACGAATGCATTTTCCAATGACTGTTGTTACAGTTTTTCGCCCGCCAATGGGCCAAAATCGTTGTCGGAGTGCGGCCAGCGAACTTTGTGGTCCACTGTGCAAGAATTTGCGGTGAAAGTGGTCGATGATGGCGATGGTGACGGGGTGCTCAGCTGGCAGAATTATTGGGTGCCTTGCCTCGTAATCCAGAAATCTGAAGACATCCACCAACGCGAATAAATCCGAAGCTGTCCATAATCGGATTTAACGATATGAGCTTCGATTTTGACGATACGCTCTTCCCTTTGAGCAGATCCTTGTAACAGCGTTTGCCTATAATGGTTATAATCGTTACATGTGTTGGCATATTATTGTTCGCAATAATAAGTGAGCATTTAATTAACTTTGAACTTATTTCTTTTTGGATTATTTTTTTTTACGAAAGCCGAAATTAATATGACTCAGCATAGCTGGAGCTCCATCCAAAGATACAGAAATACAGTTTCCTTATTTTAAACTTTACGTTTTATATGATATGCATTTGAATGGTTTTATTCCTTACGATAATGTATATTTTTAATGAGTTGTTTCACTCTAATTGAAATTAATTTTTTTTTTTTTGTAACCAATGAACTGTTGGTCCTAATGGAACATATGTATGTGTTGAAATTGTATCCATTGTGAGTGTATACATTGAGTGTTTCACATAATGCGAAAGACCATATTAACAGTTAGGTTAAGAACACGGACTCGATCAGAAAGCACTGGCGATGATTACACTGAGCATTAAGGCGACACAGTTGTGTTATCTCAAGGGCTGTACAACAGCGATAGCAGCTTGGGAGAAATTCAGGGATGTACATCGTCCAACTGGCCCGGTAAGGAAAGGGTTTCTATATAGAAAACTACTGGGATTGCGAATGGCAGAGGATGACGATATTAGTGCGCATATTAATTCATTTTGCTCATTCGTGGGTCAGCTTGCAGAGGTCGATATAAAGTTAGCTAACGAGTTAACAGTTATTAGATTGTTGTCAAGTCTGAATAAGCATTTTGAAAATTTCCTCACAGCCATGGAAACGCACGACAACTTGCCCTCTCTAGATGCATTAAAAATTAAGTTGCTAGTGGATGGTGAGCGCAGGAGCTGCGAAGGGCTGCTCAAAGCAGGTAGTGAGCAGCAGGCATACACTGTCACAGCGGCGCCTTTAAGAGCGCGAAAACAGAAGATCGACAAAACGTATGTCGAATATTACAATTGCGGGCGACGTGGCCACTACAAAAATGAATGCAAAAGTAAGCACAAAGAAGAAAGAACAATGCAGCAGCAACGGTCGTATACAGATCTAACGGAGAACAAGACGAACGATCTGGATTTAACCGGTTGGTGTCTGGATAGTGGCGCGACAGCACATATGTCTGCAACGCGCGGTATATTTGCAAATTACGTTTCGCAAATAGAAGATGTTGTGTTAGCTGACAACAACGTAATGCGAGCAGTTGGCAAAGGCAACCTAAGGCTCGAGACGGGATTTTGCGTTCTTACACTTGAGAATGTTTTGCATGTACCTGATATAAAGGGTAATTTTATGTCAGTGAGTCGGGCAGTCAAGCAAGGCTGTACAGTTACATTTTGTAGAGATAAAGCAATTTTTTTTTTCCTTCACTGTTTTTGCAGCGCACACATGAAGTAAACTGTAATCATAACCCAAATAGTTATTCAATTATTGCTAGTTAAACGACATGTATTCGTTAGAAGTATTATAGGCATACACTGTTAAAATTAGTTAAAGTATTATAATTGTTATTTGAAGTTACCTTATTTTTAAATTTTAGCATAATTTTTTTTTTAAAGAAATATGGAAAAGCTTGTTTTTTTATGATGATATATTCTTACCGAGAAATCTTTGTTAAATAAATAAAGCATCTCTCATGAGTATAATGAAACGGAATTAATTATTCTTCTATTTTTTCATAAATTCGAGTATGCACGACTAAATTGATTTAGTCCTATTGACATGGTAACGTAACAGTAGTAACCTAATTATTTTTGGGGACTTTAAAACATCCCGCTAGTAAAGTCCATGGTTGGCTAGGGTATAAAATGCGGTTGTCAACCACCAGCTACGGTAACATAGGGTCCCACTCCGCTATACCTCCTTCGACTCCCTGGACGAATGCGATAGACCAATCCGTTAACCTATGATCAGTATGCAGACGTTGGCTAGATTATGTAAATTTTTGTCGCCCAGACGTGGCGTAAAGTCTACAGAAAATTTTAGCAAACGCTACATAAAATTTTTGGCGCCCGACAACGTGGGGCATCTATCTATCTTTATGAACCAACTGTGTGTAGCCTCGGTCTTTAGGTGAAGCCGTACATAAGTTTTTGGAACCAACTGTCTTTTTCGGTAAAGACCAGGAATTGTGTTTGGTTACATAATTTGTGGAGGTCAAGCTTAAGGCTACTGGGAGATAAAGTTTGAAGGCTTACGTTACAGAAAGATAGTAGAGTACACACCTGGTTTGTAAAGAGCATATATATGTTGTCTACTTTTTCCTAATCTATGGTGCTTATAGGATTCCTGATTTGAATTGCCACAGGCCGAAGCATCAGATTATGAAAAACATGACGTTATTTTTTTGTCGTTTTGGATTCTTATAATTAGATTCAGTTCGATTATCTGCCAAAAGCTTAAACTAATGGGTCATGTATGAGATAAAAAAGTCAAAGCTATTGTTGCCACCTGATAGTTGTAGAGATACTCATAAAATCTTAGCTCAGATATTTTTTTAATTTTGGACACAAGATGTGCTTAAAGTAGTAGAAGCTAGAAAATACTTTTCAAAGCTTAAACCATTTTTTTTATCTGAATAATTAATAATAATAATAATTAATTAGATTCAGTTCGATTATCTGCCAAAAGCTTAAACTAATGGGTCATGTATGAGATATAAAAGTCAAAGCTATTGTTGCCACCTGATAGTTGTAGAGATACTCATAAAATCTTAGCTCAGATATTTTTTTTAATTTTGGACACAAGATGTGCTTAAAGTAGTAGAAGATAGAAAATACTCTTCAAAGCTTTAACCATTTTTTTATCTGAATAATTAGTTGAAATAGCCCAGTTAATAAATTGTTTCTTCTTATTTAAAACTGGCCGATTAAGTTACTACCGTGTATGTTTACCAAAAAATGTCATAAAAGGGTAAATTTAAAAAAAAATTAAAATTAATTTATTAAAATTTTTAAGAAATGTTACAAATGTTGTCCTGTACAGCCAAGTACTGATGCAGTACAAAACTGTTTAGTTTGTTCTCAAGTCTTAATGGATACAGAACCATGCTATTTCACACTTTGTAATCATGTGTACCATAGGTAATGCCTAGAGAGTCGGCTGACGACTCACAAAGACTGTCCAAGTTGTATTCAGATCATTGAAACGAACCAGTTAAAACTAGTAGTAGGAAATTGTTCGCCAACGCGACAAACAGAAGCTGCAGGCATGTCGCAATAGCAAAATCGACGTACTGTCACGCGCAGCTTGGCACGATCCCTAAATGAAGAACCAGCACAGACTCATAACCTGCTAGGATATGTGCAGAACAGCAGTAATAGTTATAATCCTGCTGCTGCCCAATCCAATTCTAAAATGCGACGGAGACCAAGTATAGATTACTCTTTAGTACAGAATATGATAGAGCAGACCGTTTCTCGTTAGGTATCCAGTCTAAATATAAGCCAACGAGTCAATCACCCATCAGAAATAACCGAGTACATTATAATGAGCCAGTCAAATTTATAATATTTTGCAAAAGTGGAACTTAACTTTTGAGGGAACTGAGCAAGGCTTAACCATAGAAGAATTGATTTATCGAGTTAAATCACTAACGGATGAGACTTTAGAAAGTGATTTTCAAGGCTTGTGCAAGCTCTTGCATATATTATTTACAGCCAAAGCACGAGATTTGTTTTGGAGATATCATAAAGGAGTATCTCGTATTATCTGGTCTGATTTTTGTATGTCCTTAAGACAACAGTATAAAGACTATACATCGGACTTTCTTAGCAAAGAACGTAATATGAATTAATGAATCTTTTGAATCTTTTTTTGATGCCATCATGGGGATTACATCTCGTATGTCAAGACCTATAGAAGAAGCGAAACTGTTGGAAACATTGACCAGAAAACTTGTATTTGAGATAAGGCAGGAATTATTGTATGTTCGATTTATTGTACATTCAGTTGCTCATCTCAGAAAAACAATTCAAATGAGAGAAAATTTAATGCAAAATTATCAAGGAAACGGGTTGTAAAAATTTGCACAGCTACTGTTATTCCAAAGCGAATAATTGCTGCTGTTGAGGAAGAACAATTGAAGGATCCCAATTTATTAGTAGAAGCTATTCAAGCACCAAAGTGTATAGATGCTGGAACTGTGACGAAGTAGTTTGCAGGAACGGAAAATATTTTGTTCTGGTTGTGGCGCAAAGAAAGTGTACAAACCAACTTGTCCTGTATGCACTGCAAAACGAACGGGAAACTTGCAGGTGGGTCCATTTGGCAACCAGAGTCGAGTGGCCCCGAAACAGTAATTAAATGTAAAACTCAACAAACAGTAGTTAAGATCAAAAAAACCAGTTACAGTAAAACCGGACGTGTCAGATTTAATGCCAAAAGCGGATATTAAGCAGGAAGGCGTTAAAATTTCCAATTTGTGTCAAATTCGTCCCTATCATGAGCGTTTACGCGCATATATGCAAGTGAGGGATAGAATATTTACAGATAAAGAACTGGGGAGGTTCGTTAACGCACCAAAACGTTCAACACAACGTATTCGTGACTTTTATAGCAAAATCAATATATTCAAAAATTTGTTGGTATCATCAGTTGTTAATTCATCGACTGACGGAAGATTGTATGCTGAAGTTAAGTTCTTAAATTTTTCTGAACAGGGGTTACTTGACACAGGAGCAAATATTAGTTGCGTGGGGTCGGGTTTAGCAGCCTAAATACTCACAATTTCATCGCGTTTCATCAACTGTGAAAACAGCAGAAGGTCGTGCGCATCCTGTCATAGGATACTTTTGTGCAGATGTCCACTATAAAAACCTAGTGAAATCGCTGACCCTACCATAATGTAATTTAAACAGCGCACCCCCGACTAAATAAGTTAAAAGTAAATTAAATGCTGAGTTATTATTGCGAACAATAATATGCCAACACATGTAACCATTATAACCATTATAGGCAAACGTTGTTACAATTAATTATACAAAAAAATCTTTTTTTTGAAATTACTATTTTTTTTTAGCAAAATGAAAAAGGCTTTCTCTTATAATGTATTCCTCCAATTAAATATTAGCGATATAATTTAAGAATCTATATTGAGTATAATGAAACTGAATTACTTATTTTTATATTTTGCCATAAATTGCACATGCACGACTAACTTGATCTTGTCCTGTTGACATGGTAACATCTACGGTAGTAACTATTATTTTCTGACTCCCTTCCGATGACAGCAAATAGAAACGTAACATACCAATTACTGATTACAGGTACTGACTTTAGATTATTTGCATTCACACCTGTCTTCTAAACCGCGAGAATACTTTGCAAATTTAGAAATATCTGTTAAAAGACAAAGATTGAATAGCAATTTTTTTGGTACATTTGATTAGCGTTCAGCAAAACTTAAAAATTTAAGTTCTCACTGTATGATCCATCGTTAGGTCCTTATGGTCAAATAATAGAAGCCGTCATGCATTTATGTCATCGAGATTGTAAATTTTATCAACATGCACTAAATACGCGGCTATTTCGTAAATTAGGACGGTGAAGCCGAATATACGGACCTACTTTATTATCTAAAAGTAAGAATGCTTTCTCGCGGAAATGTATTAAATCGACTATGGACGACTGAAGTCGAAATTTTTATGGTCGATCAAAAAAATATTCTCATATAACATCCTCCAAGAGTTGCATATCTCGCATATTTGGCGGAAATTTTTGAGAGTATAAATATATTTAACAAAGAATTGCAAGGAAAGTATATTAATATCATTTCAGTGAGAAAAATAGAACAGAACAAGATAGCTTATTTTTCAAGGTTGGTTTTGTTTTTGGAAGATTGCGAAAATACTACTTTTGCTGACATCAAGGTGTTGTGTTCACCTATGTTCGAATTGTTTTTTGAAAGTTGTGTGACTATTTTACTAAATGTAAAACACGATAGCTTTACATTATTTTCTTCCAATGGTTTAATCACAATTAACAATTTTGAATAATTAGTTTATGCGTATTTCTTTGTATGTTTAACTTTTAACTATTTACAATTATATTACGAGCGTATGTATTTGCATGTTTTACTTTAACTATGCGCGTGACAATTTTTATGCTAGCGCGCAACCGAAGCAGTCGAGAGGTAAAAAGTCATAGATAAAGAAGATTAAGCTTTGCCAAACAGTCGGACGAAAGCTTATCTATGCAATTAGATGAAAACGAATGTGCAAAGCAAATATGACATTGCATTTGCCATATGAGGGTACGAAGTTCATTGAATGCGAGATATGCATAAGTATAAGAAGCATATAGACCACAGCTGATTAGAAAATGTGTAAAGTGACAAAATAATTGAAAGTAACAAAAACAAACAAAAACTAACATTAAAAGCAACGATGGGCTCTCTCGCAGGAAGGCCTTTCATCGTCGGAGCAGTACATATGTAAATACATAAAAGCTATGAAGAAGCAACTCTCTTTTATTGATTTTTTGACTTGTTCTAATCACAGATGTATTTTAGTTGGTCACCTTGAATTAAATTACAATTAGAGCAATTAATTTTATTAATAAAACTAATTTCAGAACAAGTCAATTTTTTAATTTTAATTTTTTTCTTTAGTTTCCGTAGGGATCCTTAATAAAATTTTGTAAGCGAGAGTCAAGGAATTAGCAAAGCCCACCCCACCCCGAAAGAGCTACGGTAATTTAGGGTCCCACTCCGCCATACCTCCTTCGACTCACTGAACGAATGCGATTGACCAATCCGTTAACCTCTGGTCAGTACATGCAGACGTTGGCTATATGTAAATTTTAGTCGTCCAGACGTGGCGTAAAGTCTACATAAAATTTTAGCGAAGGATACATAAGTTTTTGGCGCCCAATGTGGGGCATCTGTCTATCTTTCGTACACACCTATCTGTAGAGTACACACCTGGTTTGTAAAGAGCATATATATTTTTCCTAATCTATGGTGCTTATAGGATTCCTGATTTGAATTGCCACAGGCCGCAGCATCAGATTATGAAAAACATGACGTTATTATTTTAGGCGTTTTGGATTCTTATAATTAGATTCAGTTCGATTATCTGCCAAAAGCATAAACTAATGGGTCATGTATGAGATAGAAAAGTCAAAGCTATTGTTGCCACCTGATAGTTGTAGAGATGCTCACACAACCTTAGCTCAGATATTTTTTTTAATTTTTGGACACAAGCTGTGCTTGAAGTAGTAGAAGCTAGGAAATACTCTTCAAAGCTTTTTGGATTCTTGCATGTTTTGGCTCAGCTCAGACATCCTGCCAATTGCTAAGAAAAGAGCCTTTTTCTTGAATAGCACTTGTTAAACACAGTCAAAAGTCCAAAGTATATCGCTAGTAGGATCAAATTGGTTATTAGTTAATAAGGTTATAGGCAATGTTGAATTTAGGCTGGATCTGCACATCATGCGACAGTGTAATTGTACCGCTTTCTGGAAACACTGTTAAAAACTAAAAAGAGCTTTAACCATTTTATTTGATCTGAATAATTAGTTGAAATAGCCCAGTTAATAAATTGCTTCTTCTTATTTAAAACTGGCCGATTAAGTTACTACCGTGTATGTTTACCAAAAAATGTCATAAAAGGGTAAAATTAATTTTTTTGAAGAAATGTTACCAAGACATTCACCTGTACAAGCTCGACAGCCAAGTATTGATGCAGGAAAAAACTGTTTAGTTTGTTCTCAAGTCTTAACGGATACAGAACCATGCTATGTCACACCTTGTAATCATGTGTACCATAGGGAATGCCTAGAGAGTCGGCTGACGACTCACAAAGACTGTCCAAGTTGTTTTCAGATTATTGAAACGAACCAGTTAAAACTAGTAGTAGGAAATTGTTCGCCAACACGACAAACAGAAGCTACAGGCATGCCGCAATCGCAAAATCGACGTACTGTCACGCGCAGCTTGACAAGATCCCTAAATGAAGAACCAGCACAGACTCGTAACCTGCAAGGAGATGTGCACAGTAGTAATAGTTATAATTCTGTTGCTGCTCAATCCAATTCTAAAAGGTGAGCGAGACCAAACGGATCTCGGCCCAATTATGTATCGAGAGAGCTAAGTATAGATTACTCTTTAATACAGAATATGATAGAGCAGACCGTTTCTCGTTTGGTATCCAGTCTAAATATAAACAAACGAAGTCAATCACCCATAAGAAATAACCGAGTACATTATAATGAGCCAATATCATCACCGAGTCAATCGTCAGTACCTAGCAGTCAAATTGCTAATATTAACTTAACTTTTGAGGGAACTGAGCAAGGCTTAACCGTAGAAGAATTTATTTATCGCGTTAAATCACTAACCGATGAAACTTTAGAAAGTGATTTTCAAGGCTTTTGCAAGCACTTGCATATATTGTTTGCAGGCAAAGCACGAGATTGGTTTTGGAGATATCATAAAGGAGTATCTCGTATTATCTGGTCTGATTTTTGTATGTCCTTAAGACAACAGTATAAAGACTATACATCGGATTTTCTTAGCAAAGAACGTATTCGCGCACGAAAGCAAAAGTCAGGAGAAACGTTTGCAATGTTTTTCGATGCTGTGGCAGCACTGATGGATAACTCATCTGTCCAAATAGACGAAGACGAAATTCTAGAGATTCTTAAAAATAATCTCTTACCCGAAACGCGTCAACAGTTATTATATCAGCCAATCAGAACCATTAGCGAGTTGAGAAAACTAGTTCAAATGAAAGAAAATCTAACTCGTGAAATAGGTTCATGTGTAGAAAGTACAAAAGCAAAAGTACCCATATATCGTCGTACGGTACACGCAATAGAAATAAATGATCATCAATATAATAATCAAGAAGAAATTGAAAGTAAAATTGCAGCAGTTCGCGCTTCCCACGCAAAGCTCGTGTGTTGGAATTGTGATGTCATAGGACACGCGTGGCAAGACTGTTTAGCAGAGCGTCGCATATTTTGTTATGGTTGTGGGGAACCTAATGTATATAAGCCCCAATGTCAAAAATGCATCCGTCGCAAATCGGAAAACCGAATACAGGGTGCATCCAACACCACCAGGTTGCCCCCGTCGAATTAAAAGTTAACAAAAATGAAAATAAAATCAAGATTGCTCAGCCAACGCAAATCTCACCAAGCAGGCAAGACGCGTCTCAGCAAACTTATAAAAAGTCACATATTAATCGGTTACAAAATTAAAAATGATAAGATAAGAAACAACCACAGATTATTGGTGTCTGCTATAGTAAATAATAAGAATGATTTAAGAAGATTACTGGATACTGGAGCAAATGGCAGTTGCATAGGAGCTAGTTTAGCGAAAGAAAATTTTAATGAATGCCCAGAGTTTACAGCGTGTGGGTCATATGTTAATGGTCGATCACATACGGTCTTTGGAGTTTTACATGTTTTACATGTTTTATTGACTTACAACGGCGTTCAGAAGCCAATGCAATTGTACGTGATCCCCTCAATTCAACAGAAACTGATTCTTGGCATAGATTTCTGAAGAATTTTTGAGCTTGCACCTAAAATAATTCATACCATAGATTTGTCCCAGAGTACTGATAACTCAGATGATATCTATCCTTTAACTTTAATGCAAAGGCAACAGCTTGAAGTGGTGAAAAAACTGTTTCCTAACTGTGATACTGGCTTGGGTCGCACGAATTTAATTCAGCATCATATTGACATCGGAGATGCAAAGCCAGTAAAACAACGATTCTACCCTGTCAGTCCCGCGGTCGAAAAGGTTTTGTTTGCGGAGATTGATCGAATGCTCTGTTTGGATGTTATTGAACCTTCAATTAGTGCTTGGAGTTCAACCATGAGATTAGTTCTCAAACCCAATAAAATAAGGCTCTGCCTTGATGCTCGAAAACTTAACGATGCATATCCGTTACCCAGCATCGATGGAATTTTAGCTCGTTTACCCAAGGCAAATTTAATCTCGAAGCTAGATTTAAAGGATGCCTATTGGCAAATTAAGTTGGATGAGGAGTCAAAGCCTTTAACAGCTTTTACTGTTCCGGGTAGACCCCTTTATCAATTCAAGGTAATGCCATTTGGATTGTGTAATGCACCATCCACAATGTGTCGTTTAATGGACGAGATTATACCCCCTGATTTACGATATTGTGTTTTTGGTTATATAGACGATCTTTGTATCGTATCAGAAGACTTTGAATCACATTTAGCGGTTCTGATCAGACTGGCCGATCCGTTTAGAAAAGCTAATATAACACTAACTATTGGAAAAAGTAACTTTTGTGTTACGAGTATTAACTATTTAGGTTATACTATTGCATTAAAATTCTGCGTAGATTTACTAAGGGCAAAATTGTTTCTAAAAATTTCTTGTCGCTCTCTAAACGTAACTGGCTTTGAACGACGATTGTATTGTTTTTCATTCCTTTCAAATGCTTAACGGATATTTGATTTAATATCACTACGCAACATTGTAAGGTTATCGGTTCGAGATAAGGGAACTATTTGTTCTTCTAGCAGTGACAAATCTTTTAAGAGCCGATAGTCTGATCCCGTGTTATCACCATATACCAAACAGGGCTTTATATGGCGAACATGTCAATGACTAATGTTCCGAAAATCTTAAGGCGCATGAGATTCCTGTGAGATTCTGGTCCCAATCTGTTTGATAATTTTTTAAATAAGATCGCACTGCTGCTTATAAAGATCGGTTAACTTGCTCCGCATCGGTTAACTTACTCTGAGGCGAGTATAAGGTTGTATAAACATGTCTTATTCCAAACTTTGTAAGGAATGCAATAAAATCATTTGCTTTGAACTGCGATCCATTGTCGCTAACACAAACTTTAGGAACCCCAACTACATGAAAAATACTATGTAATAGATAATCTTGAATTTCAGCAGATGTAAACTTTTTCAAAGGTTGAAGCCAATGGTATTTGCTAAAGTGATCGAGCACAATAAAAATACCAATATGTCCTCTTTTGCTACGCGGATAGGGTCCTAATAGATCAATATATAAGCGCTGGAAGGGCCTGCATGTCGGACTAAGAGTAGGGTATAATTAGGTGCCTTCATTTGCTTACATATTTCGCACTGTCTTTTGTATTTTTGTACGTCACTTGCCAAATCTGGCCAAAAGAGATTTCGACGAATTTTCTCAATAGTTTTTTGCATACCTCCATGTGAAGAGACTAAACCATCATGTGCTTGTTTTAGCACCGCTGATCGGAGACGTTCTGGAATCCATAACTTCCATTATATTTTGTCTTGCTCCAACTCGCCTGACATATGTTCTCTCTGTATATACAGATATGGTTCAACTATTTTTACAGTCGGAAATTTATCTTGATTTGCCTTAAACTTTATTTTAAGCTTTTCATACTCTTCATCATTAAAAAAAATCTGATTTTAGGTCTATGACTGGTTCTAAATCCAAGTTTGCAATTTCTAGCTCTTCAAGGCGAGATAACGCATCAGGAACAACATGTTCCCTTCCTTTGCGATGGGAAATAGTAAACTTAAACTGTTGCAGCTTGAAAATCCAACGAGCTAATCTTCCTGAGACATTTTGTTGGCGCATAAGCCAAAGAAGACTCGAATGGTCAGTAACTACTTCAAATTCTTGCAGCTCAAGATAGCATCTATACTTTTCTACTGCAAGGATTACCGCTAAGCATTCACGTTCAGTAACGCTATAGTTTTTTTGAGAACGGCTTAACTTTTTCGACATAAATGCGATCGGTTGCTCGTGCTCAATATCAGATAATTGAACTAATACAGCTCCGATTCCAACATCACTTGAGTCACAATGCAAAAATAATTTCTTTGACAAATCTGAATTTTGCAAAACGTGAGCAGTTGTTAGAATGGCATTCAATTGATCAATTGCCACTTGGGCTTCAGGAGTCCAAATGAACTTTTTCTTGTTTTTCAACAATTTGGTAATTGGACAAGCAAGCTCTGCAAAGTTTTGTAAAAACCGACGGTACCAATTACAAACTCCAAGAAAACCACGAATCTGTTTAAGATTCTTGGGTGCTGGCCAGTTAACAAGACAAGAAATTTTGCCGGGATCTGTGGAAATTCCTCCACAGCCAATAGTATAACCTAAATTGTCGATACTCGTAACACAAAAGTTACTTTTTCCAATATTTAGTGTTATATTAGCTTTTCTAAACTGATCGGCCACTCTGATCAGAACCGCTAAATGTGATTCAAAGTCTTCTGATACGATACAAAGATCGTCTATATAACCAAAAACACAATATCGTAAATCAGGGGGTATGATCTCGTCCATCAAACGACACATTGTGGATGGTACATTACACAATCCAAATGGCATTACCTTGAATTGATAAAGGGGTCTACCCGGAACAGTAAAAGCTGTTAAAGGCTTTGACTCCTCATCCAACTTAATTTGCCAATAGGCATCTTTTAAATCGAACTTCGAGATTAAATTTGCCTTGGGCAAACGAGCTAAAATTCTATCGTTTAAGTTTTCGAGCATCAAGGCAGATTCTTATTTTATTGGGCTTGAGAACTAATCTCATGGGTGAACTCCAAGCACTAATTGAATGTTCAATAACATCCAAAGAGAGCATTCGATCAATCTCTGCAAACAAATCCTTTTCGACCGCGGGACTGACAGGGTAGAATCGTTGTTTTACTGGCTTTGCATCTCCGATGTCAATATGATAGCATAGAATTAAATTCGTGCGACCCAAGCCAGTATCACAGTTAGGAAACAGTTTTTTCACTACTTCAAGCTGTTGCCTTTGCAATAAAGTTAAAGGATAGATATCCTCTGAGTTATCAGTACTCTGGGACAAATCTATGGAATGAATTATTTTAGGTGCAAGCTCAAAAATTCTCCAGAAATCTATGCCAAGAATCAGTTTCTGTTGAATTGAGGGGATCACGTACAATTGCATTGGCTTCTGAACGCCGTTATAAGTCAATAAAACCTGTAAAACTCCAAAGACCGTATGGAATCGACCATCAGCAGTTTTAACGTATGACCCAAATGGTGTAAACTCTTATTCCTAATTTTTTTATAATTTTGTAAACGATCAATATATGACTTTTTATAAGTTTGCTGAGACGCGTCTTGCCTGCTTGGTGAGACTTGCGTGGCTAAGCAATCTTGATTTTATTTTGTTTTTTGTTAACTTAGGGGCTTATATACATTTGGTTCCCCACAACCATAACAAAATATGCGGCGCTCTGCTAAACAGTCCAACACACGAGCTTTGCGTGTGAAGCGCGAACTGCTGAAATTTCACTTTCAATTTCTTCTTGATTATTATATTGATGATCATTTATTTCCATTACGTGTACCGTACGACGATATATAGGTACTTTTGCTTTTCTACTTTCTACACATGAACCTATTTCACGAGTTAGATTTTCTTTCATTTGAACTAGTTTTCTTAACGGTTCTGATTGGCAGATATAATAACTGTTGATGCGTTTCTTTGCATAATATTAGCAATTTGACTGCTAGTTACTGACGATTGACTCGGTGATGATATTGGCTCATTATAATGTACTCGGTTATTTCTGATGGGTGATTGACTTCGTTGGTTTATATTTAGACTGGATACCAAACGAGAAATGGTCTGCTCTATCATATTCTGTATTAAAGAGTAATCTATACTTGTCTCTCTCGATACATAATTGGGCCGAGATACGTTTGGTCTCCGTCGCCTTTTAGAATTGGATTGAGCAGCAGCAGGATTATAACTATTACTACTGTTCTGCACATTTCGTTGCAGGTTACGAGTCTGTGCTGGTTCTTCATTTAGGGATCGTGCCAAGCTGCGCGTGACAGTACGTCGATTTTGCGATTGCGGCATGCCTGCAGCTTCTGTTTGTCGCGTTGGCGAACAATTTCCTAATACTAGTTTTAACTGGTTCGTTTCAATGATCTGAATACAACTTGGACAGTCTTTGTGAGTCGTTAGCCGACTCTCTAGGCATTACCTATGCTACACATGATTACAAGGTGTGACATAGCATGGTTCTGTATCAATTAAGACTTGAAAACAAACTAAACAGTTTTGTTCTGCATCAGTACTTGGCTGTCGAGCTTGTATAGGAGAATGTCTTGGTAACATTTCATAAAAAAAATTTATTTAGTTTTTTATTAATTTTACCCTTTTATGACATTTTTTGGTAAACATACACGGTATTAACTTAATCGGCCAGTTTTAAATAAGAAGAAGCAATTTATTCACTGGGCTATTTCAACTAATTATTCAGATAAATAAAAATGGTTAAAGCTCTTTTTAGTTTTTAACAGTGTTTCCAGAAAGCGGTACAATTACACTCTCGCATGATGTGCAGATCCAGCCTAAATTCAACATTGCCTATAACCTTATAAACTAATAACCAATTTGATCCTACTAGCGATATACTTTGGACTTTTGACTATGTTTAACAAGTGCTATTCAAGAAAAAGGCTCTTTTCTTAGGAATTGGGAGGATGTCTGGGCTGAGCCAAAACATGCAAGAATCCAAAAAGCTTTGAAGAGTATTTTCTAGCTTCTACTACGTTAAGCACAGCTTGTGTCCAAAATTAAAAAAATATCTGAGCTAAGGTTGTATGAGCATCTCTACAACTATCAGGTGGCAACAATAGCTTTGACTTTTTTATCTCATACATGACCCATTAGTTTAAGCTTTTGGCAGATAATCGAACTGAATCTAATTATAAGAATCCAAAACGACAAAAAAATAACGTCATGTTTTTCATAATCTGATGCTTCGGCCTGTGGCAATTCAAATCAGGAATCCTATAAGCACCATAGATTAGGAAAAAGTAAACAACATATATATGCTCTTTACAAACCAGGTGTGTACTCTACTATCTTTCTGTAACGTAAGCCTTCAAACTTTATCTCCCAGTAGCCTTAAGCTTGACCTCCACAAATTATGTAACCAAACACAATTCCTGGTCTTTACCGAAAAAGGAGGCCACAGACAGTTGGTTCCAAAAACTTATGTACGGCTTCACCTAAAGACCGAGGCTCCACACAGTTGGTTTAAAAAGAGATACAGATGCCCCACGTTGTCGGGCGCCAAAAATTTTATGTAGCGTTTGCTAAAATTTTCTGTAGACTTTACGCCGACAAAAAATTTACATATAGCCAACGTCTGCATGTACTGACCATAGGTTAACGGATTGGTCTATCGCATTCGTCCAGCGAGTCGAAGGAGGTATAGCGGAGTGGGACCCTATAGCGGGATGTTTTAAAGTCCCCAAAAATAATTTGGTTACTACTGTTACGTTACCATGTCAATAGGACTAAATCAATTTAGTCGTGCATACTCGAATTTATGAAAAAATAGAAGAATAATTAATTCCGTTTCATTATACTCATGATAGGTGCTTAATTTATTTAACAAAGATTTCTCGGTAAGAATATATCATCATAAAAAGCAAGCTTTTCCGTATTGCTTTAAAAAAAAAATTATGCTAAAATTTTAAAATAAGGTAACTTCAAATAACAATTTTAATACTTTAACTAATTTGAACAGTGTATGCCTATAATACTTCTAACGAATACATGTCGTTTAACTAGCAATAATTGAATAACTATTTGGGTTATGATTACAGTTTACTTCATGTGTGCGCTGCAAAAACAGTGAAGGAAACGATCCCGTGTTTTTTTGGGTTTTTTTTTTTTTGAAATTGTGATATTCTGCGGACTCATCAATATGTATAATATATATGTATATTTTTAATGGTTTTATTTTGTTTTTTTTACTATTTACTTGTTTTGCGATTAGTTTTATTAACAAAATTAATTGCTCTAATTGTAATTTAATTCAAGGTGACCAACAAATATACAGCTGTGATTAGAACTTGTCACAAAAAACAATAAAAGGGAGTAGCTTCTTCATAGCTTTAATGTACTTACATATGTACTGCTCCGACGATGAAAGGCCTTCCAGCGAGAGAGTACATCGATGCTTTTGATGTTAGTTTTTTGTTTGTTTTTGTTACTTTAAATTATTTGGTCACTTTGGCATTGTAGTGTATTTTATTATTAGCAATCGATCGTTTTTTTTTTTTTTTTCTCGGTGCACTAACTTGTGCGTTGTGATCACGTTTTTAAAATTTGTTTCAGCTCGCGACTCGACGGTCCGGCGTGACAATTAGCAGATTGAACAAAAAGAAGAGACCGATCTAATACGCATGCACTTTTTATAGTCGTTCTTTCCAAAGCTTCCAATTGGAGAGTAATTGTGATTAAACTCCTAAGCTCTGGAAGCAATCACACTACAGAAAGAAAAAGAGCATTGCAGCATCAAAACTGTTATCTATGCATTTTATCGCAGGCGACAAATTTGTCAAAAACAAAGTGCGATAAAACTTTTAATTGGGAAAATAACAAACGTTACATGTAAGATTTGAATACAGTCTTAGGCGTTTAATCGATTTCTGTTCTTCGTTTTTATGTTCATTAGAACGGAAATCCCTTGTTCGCACAAATATGTTATTCCAAATGGCAAACACTTTTAACCGCCCCTTCATGTGAAATTTTAAAAGCTTATGACATCCAAAAAGAAGGGCTTTCTGAGAGTGATAAGATGTTTTACAATTTTATCCTTGATGTCAGCAAAAGTAGTAAAAAAGTTAAGTCAAGTATGCACTATAGGCGTACACTCACACATACTTGCAAGCAGTAATTGTACGCGTTAAGTATAGGGTTCAGGGTATAGTCTAGTCGGCATTTTTCGACTAGAGCCTTCTTGATGCTGAACGCTAATCAAATGCACCAAAAAAGTTGCTATTCAATCTTTGTCTTTTAACAGATATTTCTAAATTTGCAAAGTATTCTCGCGGTTTAGAAGACAGGTGTGAATGCAAATAATCTAAAGTCAGTACCTGTAATCAGTAATTGGTATGTTCTTTTTCTATTTGCTGTCGTCGGAAGGGAGTCAGAAAATAATAGTTACTACCGTAGATGTTACCATGTCAACAGGACAAGATCAAGTTAGTCGTACATGTGCAATATATGGCAAAATATAGAAATAAGAAATTCAGTTTCATTATACTCAGTGCAGAAATAAAAATAAAAACAATTATGTGAAAACGATCTGCGCTAAAAATTCAAATGCAGCGCTCTCTGTGTTTAGCGCACATGTTACGTCGTTCTTTCTCTTCATATGAGCGCACATATGCTTAATTATAAGAAACCTATATTTCTTACATTTTAGTTAGATTGGAAAATATGTTAAGTATAACAAAATGAATTCATTTAATTAAACTAGCATACAAATTTAAATTACTAAAAATTATGACAAAAATATAAAAGATAAACATTAAAAGCAACGATGGACTCTTTCTCGCTGGAAGGCCTTTAATCGTCGAAGCAGAGTACACATGTAAGTGCATTAAATTATAGAGCAGCAGCTCTCTATTTTGTTCTACATATTTTCTAACCAAAGCTTTAACTTCTTTGGAATTATATTGGTGTGTTTATAATTATGTATATTGATGAGAAATGAGAAAGAATCCCGTATCCAGTGGCGTTGCTACTGGCCTGCATTGCTCCATCTTATGCCGCTGCAGCTATCCGTGATGTACAACGCCTGGTTCATATTTATGTCACCAGTTTCACCGTCTCGCTCGATCTGCATGCCCAGGAACATTTTTATTGGACCCATGCCGACACATTCGAACTTCATTGCTATCATTGACTTGATACGCAATAATAATAAGCCCATGTTTATTGCCCATGTCTATATATCCTTCTGGCTGTTTCATATAGACCACATCACTTAACTCGCTGTTAAGATACGCCGTGCAGACGTCCATTTGGTTCAGATACAATTTAAGCTGAATAGCCGGAGCGAAAATTAGTCGTATTATTTCTTATCGGTAGCTTTTCTTTGGTCGCCCTGGTTTGCCTATGCGATCCAAACTTGGTCTACCTGTACCAGTCCTGACAGCTTCTGCTTGTGTGTTCGCTGCCCTCATCTTGTTCGGACTCATCTGCGCTGATATACTCCTCACTGAGTAAATTGCAACTGCAATTTAACCACATCTGGATTAGATGTGTCCGACGATAATTCAGACCAACTGCCACTGAGCCAAAAATTCTCATTTGCTGCACATTGGGCTTCCGGCCACTCCAATTAAAACTATGTCAAGATCATACACATTACCATATATTTATTGACATAATTAACTTGTAACCAATACTAAATGTCAGAAAAAACTCTTAGCGACAAAATGTCGCTGACTACACTGAATACCGCTGACTGCACACAATTATAAACACAATTAAAACTATGTCAAGATCATACACATTACCATATATTTATTGACACAATTAACTTGTAATCAATACTAAATGTCAGAAAAAACTTTTAGCGACAAAATGTCGCTGACTTCACAGAATACCGCTGACTGCACAATATGTGCTATTAAAGGAGCGGTCAACCAACCCGGTAGTTGCCAAATATGCTATTCTGCATTAGCAAGCATTTGCTGAGAACACAATAACCCAATTTAAGTGACACCACAACTATGTTAACCTAAGTTATTTTTACCTATAAAGATTGTGACTCTTCGTTAATAAAATCAGTGTTTAAGTACAACAGATACAAGACTAATCACTCAGGACTCCCTCTCCGTAAGTCCAACTAGTTACAAGTGCTAGTTGCGACGCTATACTAGTAGTCAGTTTATGTGCTGACTGCTTCCCTTCATAAAATATACAAACATTTTGGTGACCCCGACGTTGGAATTCTGAAGTTGTCAACCAGGCGACAAAAGGATAACCAACATCATCAACTGATGTTGTCAACTAGGCGACACACAAGTGTCATAACTGTGCTCTCGTTACATAAAACGACCACAGCACACCTGGAAAGCCCATCAAGCGACTGCAATAAGCAAACATTTTTGCAAACTGATTAGAAACAGATATACCGATACATATCTGTAAAATCAGTCAAAATGGCATCAGAAAAAGTAACCATCGAGGAGTTACTTGATGCTCAGCAAGATATCAGTCATGAAAATCTACGCCTGATATCCAATTATAAAAAGGATTCCACTGAGAGAAAATCTCAGACCGGCTACCACAAAATAAAAGCCGATTCTCTCAATGAAAAGTGGAATACCCTTGAAGAAAATGATGAAGTCGTAAGAAAATCTGGCGGGCTGCCGACTAATCATACATACTTCACCTTCTATGAGGACATAAGAACAACAGTTATGAAGTTCTTAGAAGTACTTAAAAATGACGCTGAGTCCAGAAATCAAGCCACAAGCAAGAAGCTTGAGATTGGCGAGGGACAGCGTCAGCAATCAACCTTAGAACAAAAGGTGATTGCATTGTGCCGGCGAAAAGGGCAATGATTGCATCACTACATCGCACATTGCACCAAAGCACCCTCACTGATCACTCTGCATTAGAGCTCATAAGAAATCTTTGGGCACAGATTCAAGAGGTTCATTTTCGGATGTACGAAGAAGTTGTACAAAGGGCACTAGCTTCACGAAACAATAAGCAATGCACCAATGACATAAACTTGCCTCGTATTACTATCCCTAAATTTGATGGGGATATATTAAAATGGACACAATTCTTTGATATGTTTGTGTCCATGGTTCACTATAACAACATGCCAACCATTCAAAAAATGTGGTATCCCAGCGTGATCGGTGAGGCGGAAAGATTAATACGCCAAATCGACTTGAAAAAGGATAACTACCTCCACGCATGGAACATCTTGGTTGACGAATACAACAATCCAAGAGACATAGCATCAACGGTATTGAACCGATTTTTAATGCAACAAGCCATTAACGACAATGTAAAATCGCTTAAGGAACTATACATAGTCACTGTGGAATCCCTTGCATCTCTTAAGGGACTCGGATTAGACATCTCAACGTGGGACCCAATTTTAATAGCGGTCATACGAAATAAGCTTGACAGCACAAATAAGACGCTGTACGAGCAATCACTAAGCAACTCGAAGGAAATCCAAAAACTGGACACCATGCTCCAGTTTCTTGAACAAAGAGTTCGGGTTTTAGCCAGCGGATGCAAACCACAGAGCAACACCAAAAGAGATTCGTTGGGAGCAACTTGTGCATCTTCTTCAACGGCCAGGAAGGATTGCCTATTGTGCAATAAATCTAATCATCTGATATTTCGGTGCGACGACTTTCGTGCGAAGACAGCCGCTGAGCGATTAAATTGGATTCAACGACAAAAGTTGTGCGTCAACTGCCTCAAAGCAGATCACATGGCAAAAGCTTTCCCAAGTCGTTTTAAATGCTTCAAGTGCCAAAAGAGGCACAACACTCTGCTTCATTTGGAAAACTCTTCAATGGAGCAACAAAATCCAATTGTAGCTTCAGCAAGTAGCAAAAATATAAATCTACTTGCAACAGCAAAGTTAATAGTCCAAGGAAATAATGACCAACAAGCCACGTTCAAGGCCTTGCTAGATTCTGGATCACAAATCAACGTAATATCAGAACGACTCGCTTCATTACTATCTTTAAAACGACACAACTCCACACTACGAATCGAAGGCATCGGTGGACAACCAAAGACAGGCAGAGCTCGTGTAAATCTATTAGTAAAGTCATTACACAACGACTTTACAATGCGGATCGAAGCATTTATTCTACCGCACATCATTACGGATCAGCCAGGCCAAAGCATAAATAATAAAGATTGGAACATGCCTGCAACCCTACCGTTAGCCGATCCCCAATTCAACAAACCGGGCAAAATCGACATGCTCATCGGTGCGGAACATTATTATGCACTATTACTCCCACAACAACACAAAATTCCCTCCGGTTCAATCATGCAAAAGACCAAGTTGGGATGGGTTGTGGCTGGAAAAATAAAGGAATCAACGATTTCAGCAGCCATTTGCGCCGTAGCTACTGGAGAAGAAACCAATACATTAGTGGAGCGATTCTGGACCCTAGACAATTTGGAATCACGAGAAAGGCATCGTACACCAACTGAAATGGAATGCGAGAACCATTTCATTGAGAACCTGCAGACTGCTGCAGATGGGAGATTCATCGTAAAATTGCCGTTTTCTGAACATTCTTCAGCCCTGGGGTCCTCGTTGGAGACTGCAGAAAAAAGATTCCTCGCACTGGAAAGAAGGACAGAGACAGGAACATGGAAAAAATATGTAGACTTCATGAACGAATATGAAGCATTAGGTCACATGTGGTCACTGTGCCACGGAAACTCCTTCCAACAATACATTATTTCATCCCTCATCACTGTGTGCTGAAACCTGAGAGCAGCACCACGAAGCTTAGAGTAGTCTTCGATGCATCATGCAAGACGTCGACGGGAAAATCTTTAAATGACATACTGCAAGTAGGACCCACTGTGCAAAGCGATCTTATGTCCATCCTACTTAGATTCAGAACACATAAGTATGTATTTACTGCGGACATAGAAAAAATGTACCGCCAAATATGGATCAATCCAGACAACCAATTTCATCAGATGATAGTTTGGAGAACTAATCCGAATAATGAATTAAAATACTATCGACTTAAAACGGTAACCTATGGCACAGCATCGGTGCCATTTCTCGCAACTAAGTGTCTAAATCACTTAGCCTCACTTCATAGAAGCAGATCACCATTAGGATCCTCTGCCTTGAAGGATGATTTCAATGTGGACGATTGCCTCACAGGAGCAAACTCGATCCACGAAGCAACCCAAATTCGACTTACTTCGAATTACAAGCCGTATGCAACGGAACACCGTCCACTATACAACTAAAAAACACCGGACTACTGT
Source organism: Scaptomyza reducta (assembly GCA_035044485.1). Lineage (NCBI taxonomy): Eukaryota > Metazoa > Arthropoda > Insecta > Diptera > Drosophilidae > Scaptomyza > Scaptomyza reducta. The sequence continues at coordinate 50,371 of JAWNNV010000251.1, read as the reverse complement.
CGCTGTCAGCAGGCTGTACTGCACGCAACTCCGAAATTGGCATCAGCACTTTCAACATCATTGTAAGTCAAGTGCAAAAGGGCTATGCTCATTTTGGGAACATAATCGAGCCAAACACCAGTCAAGGATCTCTGACGAAACTCAACATATCCGATAACAAGGTACAAGAAGATAAAGATCTTGACGACTTGCAGCTAAAATTGAACGCTCTCAACAAACAAGAGCTGCCCGACCAAATTAATTCAGTACAACACCATCATATCGCCGCTTATGCCGCGTTAGTGGTATCCGTATTTGTGCTACTTGCCTATGCACTACGAAGGCTACGCTTCTGGAATTTGCAACCAACAGCTACAAGGAATGAAGCTGCAATCACACCCGTGCCATCAGCATCACCAAGACGAGTCACACTGGATCTAGATGATGGTTGATCACCGATTCAACGGCCGGGAGAATGTTTAGATGCATATAAATTAACACAAAATGAAATAATAAAACCCAGAAAACAATGGATACAATTTCAACACCCTTCATCAATGTGAGTCGGTATACATTGTCACAATTATTTCAAATTCATTATATTTAGAAAATTACAATGTTTCTGCTTTAGCAGATTTTTTGTAAGCACATCGGCAATCATATCATTAGTTGCAACATACTTCAACTCCACACTGCCTCTCAGGATGGCTTCCCGGACGAAATGATACCTTATGTCGATGTGTTTCGACCTCGCATGGTAAACCGGATTTCTAGCCAAATTATTGGACCCATGTCGACAATATCGAACTTCATTGTTATCATTGACTTGATACGCAATAAGTCTGTTTTCTCCTGGCATGCTATAAGCAGATCATCAACATAGATTAGTACCAAACATAAATTACCTTCTATGTTCTGTTTATATAGACACGGCTCGGTCTTGCATGGGATAAAACCGATTCCTTATAGTACAGAATCTAATTTCTGGTTCCATTCCCTTCCTCCTTGTTTAAGACCATAGAATGCCTTATTGAGCAGCAATAAATTGTGATTTATTATATCTGTTGAGCTATTGAGCTTTTTCAATAGCTATCGAGTTTTTCAAAAGAAATAAAAATGCACGAAATTTGCATTAATATAAATATAGTTTATTTGCCTTCGTGGCCAAACAGAACTTATCAGCTGCCGAATTGCAGCTGCTGTTGCTGTTGCTAAAAATAGAACCGATAGCTGCCGAATTGCAGCTACTATTGCTCTTGAAATCAAACAAAGGCCTTTGACGATCAAAAAACGACTAATTAGCTGCCGAATTGCAGCGGCTGTTGCTCCCCATCGGGGAGTTTTCCTCTCTCTCCCTCTCATATGCAAAACAAAAGTTATTACAGTTACGTTAAACTTGCTCTTATGCTGCGCAGAGCATAACTTATCGTACGGTTAAATATTTTAAGAGCGAAACTAATTTAGTGGTTGTTTGGTGAGGATACATGCGTAACCAAACAATATCCTCCTGTCTGTTTCATATAGACCAGATCACTTAACTCGCTGTTAAAATACGCTGTGCAGACGTCCCTTTGGTGCAGATACAATTTAAGCTCAACAGCCAGAGCAAAAATTAGTCGTATTGTTTCATATCGGCACGGGTGAGAATGTCTCATTGTAATTCACGTTCATCCAAGCGGGTTTTGTAGCGCTCAGGCTCGCCGTTGCTGTCCCTTTTTATTGTGTACTCCCACCTGCAACCAATAGCCTGTTTCCCTTTGAGTAAGGCTACCATGTCCATGTTCCATTTGCCACTAATGCATTATACTCTGAATCCATGGCGGCCTGCCAAAATGATTTTTCATTGCAGTTTTAGTTTTTCTTTGGTCGCCCTGGTTTGCCAGTGCGAACCAAACTTGGTCTACCTGGACCAATCCTAACAGCTTCTGTTTGTGGTAACTCCACATCCTGCGATGGCTCCTGATCGCTGCCCTCATCTTGCTCGCACTCATCTGCGCTGATATACTCCTCACTGAGTAATTCCTCATTAACCTCGTCGTCTTTGAATTGCAATTGCAATTTAACCACATCTGGATTAAATGTCTCCGACGATAATTCAGCAACTGGAGTTACTGAAATCGGCGCATCCGTGCAAGTTTCGTCGAATAAAACATCGCGTTTTATGACGATCTCTTGTTTCCTTTCATCATATAGCCTGTATGCCTTAGAAACGTCTGAATATCCAACGAAGCGATATTCCTGCCCTTTGGGCTTAAATTTGCCATGACGTCTCTTATCGAGACCAACTGCCACTGAACCAAAAATTCTCATGTGCTGCCCATTGGGCCTCCTGCCACTTCATGCCTCGAATGGAGTCTTACCTACCAGTGCAGTAGTTGGTGACCTTTTACGAATATAGCACGCTGTATCCACTGCCTCTGCCCATAGGTACTCCGGCATCTTTGCATGCACAAGATAACTCCTTGCCATCTCAGCAAGAGTTGGATTGGCCCGATCTGACACACCATTTTTCTGTGGGCTATATGGTACCGTAAGCAGACGTAAAATGCCATTTTGCTTGAAAAACTTATCAAACCGTGCATTAACGTATTCGCGCTCATTGTCGCTGCGTACAGCTTTTATCTTACGCCCAGTATGGCGATCTACCATATTTTTAAACTCAACAAATATTTGGTACACCTCGTCTTTGGAAAATATGTGAATATGCGCCGAGTCAGGTCATCGATGAATGTGCAAAAATATGCTGACCCGCCAAGTGATCTTTTCTCAAACGGCCCACATACATCTGTATGTATTAATTCCAGCAGGTGCCCTGCGCGATTTCCCAACACTGGAAATGGCTGTGTGTGAATCTTACTTTTCATGCATGTTCGACACTGAAACTTATTTTAAAAGTCCACATTTTCAACATTGTACCATTTTATTTTTCACCAAGTTCATCAAATATGTGCACTCGTCTGAGCTACACCCAAAAAAACGTTTCCCTTATTTTTGAAAATAAATAGTTTGTTTCTTTTCTGGGCTTCTAATACTTTTCCGCATTCAATTTCTTTATCTCTACAAAATGTAACTGTACAGCCCCGCTCGACTGCACGAATTACTGACATAAAATTACCCTTTATATCAGGTACTTGTAAAACATTCTCAAGTGTAAGAACGCAAAATCCCGTCTCGAGCCTAACACAACATCTTCTATTTGCGAAACGTAATTTATCTAGACCAACGAGAATATAATGGATAGAGAGGTAACAAGAATACCCCTCCACTGTTAAAAAAAAATCGTAGACGTACGCTTAAGGTCGTCTCCCCCCTTCTTTTTTGTGCTCGTTTATCACTTGTGTGCTTATAATACTGGTCCCGCGGCCATATTTGATTTAGTTTTTGTTTCGATTGCTCATCTGTTCTATTGTATTCGGCACTGTCTGTCTATGCTGAAGGCCTAGTACATATTTCGAAGCATGAACTCTTATAGTTATGAATACTTTGTGACTTGGGTGTGAAGAAATTGTTAAATAATACGTATAATATAGAATTAAAATTTTTTTTATTCTATTTAAGTAAGAAATTAAAACAATAAAAATAAGTTATGTCAATATAAATTATTAATTATATAAATTAATATATATAAATTTTTGAATATATTATATTTATTAATCATTCATTAATTTCATTTTAGAAGCAAATTTGTTTGCATTATACTAATTTGTTCTGTCGACACCAAAAAGTCTGCAAATGACCTGCTGCATGTGTGTGCACTATGCTTCATCGCAGACCTATGGTTAAGCTCGTCTCGCTCTTTCTGCTTAATGTCTTGTTTGGTTAGATTTCTGGGCCTGCCTCAATATCGAATTCGTCCGTCTTTTTGTGTATGCATGTGAACAATTCTAACGGGAATTGGCAAAACGTCTGCAGATATGCAACCCTGGGAGAGTGTTTATATGAGAATATTTTTTTGATCAACCATCAAAATTTCGACTTCAGTTTTGAGGGTCAGCAAAATCTTGTGTATTTTAATATATTATCTTGTTTTTATATGATATGCATTTGAATTGTTTTATTCCTTACGATAATGTATTTATTTTAATTTTTTATTTAATTATCCTCTAACTAACAAAATGATTTTGTTCACTATACACCAATATAATTTGTGAGGAACAATTATATTATTAAGTTAATTACATATACTAAATGCAAAGTGGTGCAGTGCAGAGCGCAGCATAGAGGGCTCCGCAGAACACAGCTGATCATATTGAATTCTAATTGGCATACATACATGTACTTGATCTGCAGTGGGTAGTGGTGGACACAGGAGAGTCTCGCTTACAAGCCCAAATGCAAAGAAACAGGCAGGAATTAAAAGTCTTGGGAACTGTAGAAAAGGAAATTAATTCATTTTGTTACACAAACTAATAGGTAATAAATATAGGTGTCTTATACTTAAGCATATGTACGCTCTTATGAAGTAACATATTATGTGAGGTAACATGTGCGCTAAAAACAGAAAAGAGAGCGCTGCATTTGAATTTTTAGCGCAGATCGTTTTCTCTTAATTGTTTTTTTTTTTTTGATTCTGCACTGCACTCATGACTTTACATATACACTAAATAGAATAATACATATTTTAGAAATAAAAAAATATTATAAGAAAAACGGGTTCTGTATATCGATCATGTGATAACATTTTTTCCGACACCGAACGGAAAACAAAAGATAGAGAGCTATTTCATACGCATGCACTTTTTATTTCAGTTGTTTCCAAAGTTTTTCTATTGGAGAGTATGAAGTTAGCTGTGATTAGCCTTCAAAGCTCTGGAAGTGATCTTACTGCTGAGAGAAAAAGAGCAGTGCAGCATTCAAACTGTTATCTATGCATTTTATCGCAGGTGACAAATTTGTCACGAACCAATTGCAATAAAATTTTTAATTATCAAAATAACAAACGTTACACTCTGCGCCTCATTCGACGCGAAGCATCACCCAATTGTTCAAGTTGCCTAACTATATTACTTCTATTTAATTCTTGACGTACCCCCTTCCTATTCCTCTCAACGTCTAAATTCTTCACTATTCCTGCACTCTCTTTTGGAAAGTGTGTTACTCTTTCCTGCTCTGTATAGTTCGGATCGGCCCTATTTAACTGATTTCGAGACCTATTTCTCTGAGACCTACTCGCTGCTGATAGACTAGGCATGGTTAGTGAAAATATCAAGTAGGCGAAACAAAAATTGATATATGTAAAAAACAATAATGATATATGTATTTAAAATAAATAATAATTTTAATCATAAAAAAAGTCTTGAATACTATTAGATATTTGGCAAAATGTTCAAAAAAGACTTCCGATTTTTCAAAATCCTTGGTGATGAGAAAATTAACAATTAAATATAATTAATTAAATAATTACATGTAAGAAGTCAAATATTTAACCTTTATTACTAAAAGGGCAAGTTTTGACATTTTCTTATTGACAAAATTTCCCTGAAAAGTATTCCAGTGCCCAAATTCCCCATTACTTGGCTAATTTACGTTGTTGAAAATGTTTTTTGGCGAAGGTACTAGAGGCTTGTCGAAAAGGTATGTAAACAGTCAATTCCATTTGCCTTATAACAACAGGTACTAAAGCGTCATATAAAGCAGACCACAATTTAATTCATAACCCAAAACAACATATGTTATAACAAACTGAATAACCCAGATCCTATCAATATCTATATACCTGAACACAGATAATTTAAGTTCTCTACCCAGTAGTTGTGTTGCACACGGACATTAATTGAACTGAATATCAAAAAAAATTCGCTACTCTGACGAAAATTATGGACCTGATATTTCGATTTCTATATAACATTTTAAAACCCATTGCGGTTTTGTAGCAAATTATAATAATGATAATGATGGTACAGAGAAAATTAAAATTCAAAATATTTGAAAATGCATTGCTTTAAAATTGGGACTTTTTGATTATAGAGCGATTTGAATACAGTCTTCGGCGTTTAATCGATTTCTTTTCTTCGTTTTTATGTTCATTAGAATGGAAAAGTCTTGTTCGCACAAATATATTGTTCCAAATGGCAACCATTCATGTGCAATTTTGAAAGCTTATGACATTTTTTATTGAATACGCGCTTCAGTATTTGATCGAAGATCTAGAACTTCTTCTGCCAAGCCTAAAGTTTCTTCTAGTATCATACACATTTAATAGGATCAACAATCCAACTGACAGTACGTGTATCAAGATCTCGAAAGTATTCTGAAAACGTCTTTCTGAGAGTGATAATATGTCTTACAATTGTATCCTTGATGTCAGCAAAAGTAGTATTTTCGCAATCTTCCAAAAACAAAACCAACCTTGAAAAATAAGCTATCTTGTTGTGTTCTATTTCTCTCGCTGAAATGATATTAATATTCTTTCCTTGCAATTCTTTGTTTAATATATTTATACTCTCAAAAATGTCCGCTAAATATGCGAGATATCCAACCCTGGAAGAGTATTTATATGAGAATATTTTTGATCAACCATAAAAATTTCGACTTCTATATTATAAAGTAGGTCCGTATATTCGGCTTCACCGTCCTGACATAATTTACGAAATAGCCGCGTATTTAGTGCATGGCCCTTGATAAAATTTACAATCTAGATAACATAACGCATTACGGCTTCCATTATTTGACCATAATGACCTGGCGATGGATCATACATTGAGAACTTCAATTTTTGGGTTATTATACCCTGAACCCATTGAAAAATTAACAAGTAAGAAGGCTCTAGTCGTAGAAATCCCGACTAGACTATACCCTTAACCCTATAATTTACTCATACAGTCAGTGCGTGCAAGTATGTGTGAGTGTGTGTATGTATACGCGTATAGTGCATACCTTCTTAATTTTTATACTCCATATATCCAGTGTTTCTCAGCCGATCGGAGATGCTTCCTTCTCCCTGTTACATACTTTTGCACAAAACCATTATACCCTTTTTACCCATTTTCAATGGGTTAAGGGTATAAAAAACAAAAACGTATATGAAACTAAACTGGCGTGTGTTATTTTGTATTCTGATTCATACACAATTCCAAAATATTCCTTACGATATTGTATATTTTTTTTAATTTTTATTTAATTCTCTAACGAACAAAATTATTTGGTTCACTCTAATTTAAATTAATTTTATTTTTTTTTTTGTGTAACCAATAAATTTATACATAGATATTATTTTATGTCATATCCATTTTCTTCAGGGTCTTCAAATTCTTCATACAACCGAAAATGAACCTCTTGAATCTCTGCCCATAGATTCCTTTGTCGTTGGCACAACGGAATCACCTTGGGCTCTAAGGTTGATTTCTGACGCTGTCTATAGTCAATCTCAAGTTTCTTGCTAGTGGCTTGATTTATGGTTTCATCGTCGTTTTTGATTACTTCTAATAATTTCAGAACTCCTGTTTTTATGTCCTCGTAAAAAGTGAAGTAGTCATGATTTTTCGGTAGACTGCCAGATTTTCTAATGATTTCATCATTTTCTTGGACAGCATTTCATTTTTCATTGAGCGAATCAGCTTTAATTTTGTGATAGCCGGTCTGAGATTTTCTCTCAGCGGAATCCTTTAGATAATTAGATATCAGCCGTTGAATCTCATTGCTGATATCTTGCTGGACATCGAGTAACTCATTGATGATCAATTTATCTGATGCCATTTTTAACTCATTTTTGTCGCTAGTTGAACTTTTACAGATGTATTGGTAGATCTGTTCCTTAATCAGTTTTTATTTTTTTCGCTTGATCGACTTTGTTATAAGTGCTGTGGTCGTTTAGTTAACGAGAGCACACTTTTATCCTGATATGTCGCCTAGTTGACAACTTCAGACGGTTGTAAGGAGATTGCAGGCATCCTTTTTGTTGTAGCCTTGCTGACAACTTCAAATGCGGATTTTTTTATTTGGGTTTGATTATCCTTTGTCGCCTAGTTCACAACTTCATAAAATCACGTCGGGGTCACCAAATTACTTGCGTCTATAGTAAGGGAACTATTCAGCACATAAACTGACTACTTAAAGGCGTCGCAACTAGCACTTGTAACTAGTTGGACTTACGGACAGGGAGGTCCTTCGATGCGCACAGTAAATGCGATGATGGAGATGAGTGAATAGACTTGTATATCTTTGCTAAGACTCTAGAACACTGACTTTATTGAATACAAATGCATGCCTTATATACAGAATTCTTAGACGATAATGTTTGCTTTGGACTAGTTCGGCTATCTATATTTGTGACACCATCTGTTAACTGCAGGCCGCTCGATAATCTCAACCCATGGATTGGGTGCATCTTGTGTGCTGTGTTATCTATCTGAAGCGTACAATAAATGGCTTATGATTTAAATGAGGGTTTTACTTATATGAACGTAAACATTCTCCCGTCCGTTGAATCGGTGATCAACCATCATCTAGATCCAGTGTGAATCGTCTTGGGGATGCTGGTGGCACGGGTGTAGTGGCAGCCTCATTCCTTGTAGTTGTTGGATGCAAGGTCCAAAAGCGTTGCTTCCGTAGTGCATAGGCAAGTAGCGCAAAGATGGATACCACAAAAGCAGCATAAGCCGCGATATGATGATGTATTTAATTTATCATTTGTAATTCGTCATACAACTGAGGAGAGTGCTGAGATATGGAGATATATGGACATAAGTGATTAATATTTAATTCTGGGCATATGTGAATTTAAATGTTTTTATATCACGCCAGTATGGTTCCAATTCATAGTATATTACTATGGTCCAGACGGATACTGCTCTCTTCGTTGTTCCAATTTTTTCGTAAAAAATTCCAGGTTCATCTCGAACCGTGTTTCAGAACTGAGTCTGTCAGTACCAAGGGTAACATGAAGAGCAGGATAAGATAAGACGAGGTTATGGCGCATCATTTTTATCTGTTTCCTCAGTTTCTTTCATGGTACGTTTTTTGGTCATCTCTTCTGGAAATATTGGTGCAAGCCTGGTTATGGGGCGCTAGTATGTGCCTCAGGCTGTTTTAATATCAACTACACGAACGTGATTATCTTGGCCTGGATATGTGTTCACAATCCGTCCCATTGGCCAACTCATCACAGGTATGTTGTCTTCTTTGACTAGAACAAGCATACATTCTTTGATATTGGGATTGACTGCCTTCCACTTATGTCTGGCTTGCAGCTCTTGTAAATACTCCTCTGACCATTGCTTCCAAAATCCTTGCTTAAGTCTGGATACTAGTTCCCACCGTTTTAGTAGGGATTTTTCGTTGCGGTCTGCGTTGACATCGGCGCTAGCAGTCAGAGTGTCACCAATCAGCAAAATGTGCTTAATGAGGGCTGTGTTGTCCTACTATTTGACATCGGTATAATCGGCCGAGAGTATTTGTCGTGGTAACCAGAAGTCGTTTTGCAGACTTCACCTCAGCTTCCCATAGGCCTCCAAATGATGGAGCTCGTGGCGGTATAAATTGGAAGGTAACTTGTTTTTTGTTGCAGTGATTGATGATCTCTGCTTGAGCCTTCTCGCCAAATATTGATCCTTCCAGTTCCTTTATTTGGTTTTTTGCTCCAACAAAATTGGTGGCATTGTCACAATGAATCGTTTGACATTTGCCGCGGCGGCTTAGGCTCCTAAAAAGGCATTTGTAGTCAGGTCGCTAACCAACTCGAGGTGGACCGCCTTTGTAGAGAAGCAGCAGAATACGGCTATGTAAGCTTTATTTGGTCTTTTTCCACGAAATTTATGATGAATCCAGATTGGTCCGCAATAGTCTACGCCTGTAGTGAGAAACGGGCGTGTTGGTGTTACTCGATCGGCTGGCAAATTTCCCATAATTTGGTTCATCAACTTTGGTTTTGCCTTGTTGCATGTTACACAGTTGTGAACGATGTTTCATGACATAGTTTTGTCGTTCAGGATCCAATATTGTTGTCTGACAGTTGCTCGTAAGGCTTGGGCACCGCAGTGCATGTTGTCTTCGTGCAGCTCTCGTAATATTATTTTCACTATTGGATCGTTGTAAGGCAGCAAAATCTGGTGTCTAGCATTGTAAGGGAGTGGGGCTAACTCCAACTCGCATGAGTCCGTCTGACCCTTGTATTGGTGAGAGTGATGAGATAGCACTTCTTTTGTGTTCAATATTGTGACGCTTCAAACCATTAAGGTCATTTGGGAACTCAGCTTGCTGTATCGTCTTCAAAATTGAATTGCGAGCGCGGTCCAGTTCCTCTTTACACAGCGTGGTAGTCGCTGACTTATACCTTTTGTAGCAGAATCGCAACATGTAATCTACAATGCGTTGTAGCTTGTGGAATGAGTTGCTGTGTCGGCAGGAATTCAACTCTTCGCCTATTGTTGATTTAGTTGCAACTAGGTTGATATGCTTTGTTTTCCTTTCCAGTTTGCTGGGAGAGATGATGAGAGCGGCTATCCATTTCTCTGGAGTGCCATGCAAAAAAGTGGTCCATAGATCCATAGACTGTGCTCGTGTAATTTTGTGCAGATATTCATCTTGAAAGCACATCTGTTGCGTTGTTGGCAGATGAAATATGCCGCCAATTATTTTGACTTGTCACTGCCTGAATTTTTGATATTCGATTGGACACAAACGTATGATATGTGGAAGACGGTGCATTGTTCCACGAAAGAACAACAGTAGAATCCGACCAGAACTATCCTGGTACTGTGGTGGAGTCAAGGTTGAGATCTCGACGAATCCTGTCCGCGAGCTCAGCACCCAATAATGCAGCGCATAGTTCGTCTAGAACTAGAAATTGTTTTGCAGTCGGCGCCACTCGAGACTTTGAGCATAGTAAGCGCACAGATATTTGCTTGTTTTTGTACGTAGAGGGTACATATATTGCTGCACCATATGCCTGCTCAGACGCATCTACAAATGTGTGCAATTCCTTCGTGACTGGAGTTTTTCCTGGGAATTTGCATGTTAAGTTAAGACTCTGCAAATCCTCTCGATAGTCCTTCCACTCGTTCTGGAGGTTCGTAGGTAGTTCGTCGTCCCAGTCGAGTTTTGATTCCCAGAGTAGTTGCATAAATATCTTTGCCTTTACCACAACTGGAGCGAACAGGCCTAGAGGATCGAAGACCTGTGCCAACTCCGAACAAACTACACCTTTTGTTATCCTTTTTGCTGTGCTGCGTTGCGTGCGGCCGCACATTTGATTCTGTTTTGGCATCCAAATAAGGCCCAATGTCTTAACACTGTAGTGTTCCAGTGTTTCTTCTAGATTAATGTCGCTTACTATGTCCGCCTTGGGTATTTACTTGAAGAATTTGCTCATTGTTTGAGCATCATTTGCGTAATTAATTTAACGTGGGACTTGCTCTTTTTAGCATTGCGAGTAATTGCGAGGCTCCAGTGCTGGACGGGATTCGGACCAAAACTTGTGTAGACGTACGAGGTTTTCGTTAACAAACGTATTGCGAGTGGATTGCGTCGTGAGGTTATGTTCACTTAGCATAGTTGGGGCTGCTATTCATTTATGCCGGGTGTACGTTTCACTCGATTGATTAATGTTGTTTAGAATTTAGTTCTTAAATTTTTGTTTAGCACTAAAGCTTATTGACGATCAAACGTTATTTCCGTTAATTATAATGTATTTTTTTCTGGGCACCAACTTCTGCGTCGCAATCACGTGTTAACATTTTTGTTCCGACACCGAACGGTAAACAAAAGAGAGAGAGCTATTTCATACGAACGCACTTTTTATAGGAGTTGTTTCCAACGTTTTTTCTATTGGAAAGTAGGAAGTTAGCTGTGATTAGACTTCAAAACTCTGGAAGCGATCTTACTGCTGAGAGAAAAAGAACAGTGCAGCATCCAAACTGTTATCTATGAATTTTATCGCAGGCGACAAATTTGTCAAGAACCAATTGCGATAAAATTTTTAATTATCAAAATAACAAACGTTACACTCTGCGCCTCATTCGACGCGAAGCATCACCCAATTGTTCAAGTTGCCTAACTATATTACTTCTATTTAATTCTTGACGTACCCCCTTCCTAATCCTCTCAACGTCTAAATTCTTCACTATTCCTGCACTCTCTTTGGGAAAGTGTGTTATTCACTCTTTCCTGCTCTGTATAGTTCGGATCGGCCCTATTTAACTGATTTCGAGACCTATTTCTCTGAGACCTACTCGCTGCTGATAGACTAGGCATGGTTAGTGAAAATATCAAGTAGGCGAAACAAAAATTGATATATGTAAAAAACAATAATGATATATGTATTTAAAATAAATAATAATTTTAATCATAAAAAAAGTCTTGAATACTATTAGATATTTGGCAAAATGTTCAAAAAATACTTCCGATTTTTCAAAATCCTTGGTGATGAGAAAATTAACAATTAAGTATAATTAATTAAATAATTACATGTAAGAAGTCAAATATTTAACCTTTATTACTAAAAGGGCAAGTTTTGACATTTTCTTATTGACAAAATTTCCCTGAAAAGTATTCCAGTGCCCAAATTCCCCATTACTTGGCTAATTTACGTTGTTGAAATGTTTTTTGGCGAAGGTACTAGAGGCTTGTCGAAAAGGTATGTAAACAGTCAATCCCATTTGCCTTATAACAACAGGTACTAAAGCGTCATATAAAGCAGACCACAATTTAATTCATAACCCAAAACAACATATGCTATAACAAACTGAATAACCCAGATCTTTTCAATATCTATATACCTGTCCACAGATAATTTAAGTTCTCTACCCAGTAGTTGTGTTGCACACGGACATTAATTGAACTGAATATCAAAAAAAATTCGCTACTCTGACGAAAATTATGGACCTGATATTTCGATTTCTATATAACATTTTAAAACCCATTGGGGTACAATTAAGGGCTCACAATTTGGGGTACTGTAGCAAATTATAATTATAATGATGGTACAGAGAAAATTAAAATTCAAAATATTTGAAAATTCATTGCTTTAAAATTGGGACTTTTTGATTATAGAGCGATTTGAATACAGTCTTCGGCGTTTAATCGATTTCTTTTCTTCGTTTTTATGTTCATTAGAACGGAAAAGTCTTGTTCGCACAAATATATTGTTCCAAATGGCAGCCATTTTTAGCCGCCTCTTCATGTGCAATTTTGAAAGCTTATGACATTTTTTATTGAATACGCGCTTCAGTATTTGATCGAAGATCAAGAACTTCTTCTGTCAAGCCTAAAGTTTCTTCTAGTATCATACACATTTAATAGGATCAACAATCCAACTGACAGTACGTGTATCAAGATCTCGAAAGTATTCTGAAAACGTCTTTCTGAGAGTGATAATATGTCTTACAATTGTATCCTTGATGTCAGCAAAAGTAGTATTTTCGCAATCTTCCAAAAACAAAACCAACCTTGAAAAATAAGCTGTCTTGTTGTGTTCTATTTCTCTCGCTGAAATGATATTAATATTCTTTCCTTGCAATTCTTTGTTTAATATATTTATACTCTCAAAAATGTCCGCTAAATATGCGAGATATCCAACCCTGGAAGAGTATATATATGAGAATATTTTTGATCAACCATAAAAATTTCGACTTCAGTTTTGAGAGTCCATACTCGATTTAATACATTTCCGCTAGAGAGCCATATTACTTCTATATAATAAAGTAGGTCCGTATATTCGGCTTCACCGTCCTGACATAATTTACGAAGTAGCCGCGTATTTAGTGCATGGCCCTTGATAAAATTTACAATCTAGATAACATAACGCATTACGGCTTCCATTATTTGACCATAATGACCTGGCGATGGATCATACAGTGAGAACTTAAATTTTTCGGTTATTTTTTTTACGAAAGCCGAAAAACCATTAATATGACTTAGCATAGCTGGAGCTTCATCCAAAGATACAGAAATATAGTTTCCCTATTTTAAACTTTACGCATTGAAGTATTCATTTACTTTATTGTATTCATCAATTTCACAAGATCTTAACTCGAGCGGAGAACAAAACAGAAATGCGTCTTCAAAATTATCTACACTTTTGTAGCGAACATATACCATTAGCTCTGAATTGCTACTAAAATCAGTTGTCTCATCAAGCTGAATTAAAAAATATTTAGCCTGTTTTAATGCGTAAATAACCTCTTCCTTCTCATTTTCTGTTAATAATGAAATTCGTTCTGTCATAATTTTCGCAGACAAGGGCACTGAATTCAGTTTCTCCGCTTCTTTTTGACCACACATAATCTCTGCCATTTTTACAGCAGTTGGCTTAACCAAATATTCACCATTAGTGTATGGTTTCTTCTTTTGAGGAATCAACTTGCTACTTCAAAGCTAGCTCTTGATGCTGAACGCTGATCAAATGTACCAAACAAGTTGCTATTCAATCTGTGTCTTTTAACAGATATTTCTAAATTTGAAAGTACTCTCGCGGTTTGGAAGACAGGTGTGAATGCAAATTATCTAAAGTCAGTACCTGTAATCAGTAATTGGTTATTACTTTTTTATACCCTTAACCCATTGAAAATGGGTAAAAAGGGTATAATGGATTTGTGCAAAAGTATGTAACAGGCAGAAGGAAGCATCTCCAACCCCCAAGTAAAGTATCTATTTGCAGTCCGTCCGTATGTATGAACACGTCGATCTCAGAGACTATAAGAGCTAGAGACTCCAGATTTGGTATATAGCCGCCTAATCCCTAGGCAGATTACAGAATTTTGTTTTAGATTTTCGATAACTCTTCCGTTTCCGATATACACATGTAATCGATAACAACAAAATCTTCAATTTAGAATACTTTTTGATGCAGTTTGAAAGATTAGACTAAATAAAGACAACATGTGAAAATTTTATTGAAATCGGCTGAGAAAATTCTGGAGATATGGAGTATTGAAATTAAGAAGGTATGCCCTATACGCGTATACAAACAGCCACTCACACATACTTGCAAGCACTGACTGTATGCGTTAATTATAGGGTTAAGGGTATAGTCTAGTCGGGATTTCTCGACTAGAGCCTTCATACTTGTTCTATTTGCTGTCATCGGAAGGGAGTAAGAAAATAATAGTTACTACCGTTGATGTGTTACCATGTCAACAGGACAAGATCAAGTTAGTCGTGCATATGCAATTCATGGCAAAATATAAGAAAAAGACATTCAGTTTCATTATACTCAGTATAGATTCTTAAATTATGTCGCTAATACTTAATTGGAAGAATACTATTATAAGAGAAGAGAAAGCGTTTTTCATATTGCTAAAATAGTGAATTACAAAGAAAATTTTTTTTTATATAACTAATTGTAAGAGCGTTTGCCTATAATTGTTATAATGGATAAATGTGTTTTAATTAGCAATAATATGTGAGCATTTAATTAATTTTGAACTTATTTAGTCGGGGGTATCCTGCAAGTATTAATTAAAGAACGATCCCGGCGTTTAAATTACATTATGGTAGGGTCTGCAAAATTCAGTGTGTTTTCATATATTTTCTTGTTTTTATATGATATGCATTTGAATTTTTTTATTCCTTACGATAATGTTTTATTTTTATTTAATTCTTCTCTAACGCACAAAATTATTTGGTTTACTCTAATTGAAATTCATTTTTATTTTTTTTTTTGTAGCCAATAAATAGCTCGAATGGAACATATACATCATTATAAACACACCAATATAATTCCAAAGATGTATAAAGCTTTGGTTAGAAAATATGTAAAACAAAAGAGAGAGCTGCTGCTCTATAATTTAATGCACTTACATGTGTACTATGTGTGCTATGACGATAAAAGGCTTTCCAGCGAGAGAATCGTTGCTTTTAATGTTTATTTTTTTTTATTTTTATCATTATTTTTTGTAATTTAAATTTGTATGCTAGTTTAATTAAATGAATTCATGTTGTTATACTTAACATATTTTCCAATCAAACTAAAAGGTAATAAATATATATATATCTTATACTTAAGCATATGTACGCTCTTATGAAGATGTTACGAACGAGGTAACATGTGCGCTAAACACAGACAAGAGAGCGCTGCTTTTGAATTTTTAGCGCCGATACGTAAAAAAAAAAGTATTCCAGTGCCAAAATTCTCCATTACTTAGCTAATTTCTGCAGGGAGGCAGCTTAGGAAGTGCAAGTGTTGTTGAAAATGTTTTTTGGCGAAGGTACTAGAGGCTTGTCGAAACGGTATGTAAACATTCAAATCCATAACAACAGGTACTAAAGTGTCATATAAAGCAGACCACAATTTAATTCATAACCAAAAACAAAATATTTTATAACAACCTTAATAAGCCAGATCTTTTCAATGTTTATATACCTGCGTACAAATAATTTAAGTTCTCTGCCCAGCAATTGTGTACTTATTTTGCACGCGTATGTAGCATAGGGATCTTAAATGAACTGAATATCAGTGTTGGAAAAGCGAAAGTTGAAAAAGATGAATATTGTAAACGGTAAACCTAAGCGTTCGCTTTAAAAGTATTTTGAACTTCTTAATACTCGACATAAGTGCTTTTATATAGCAATTATAACTGAGGTTAATTTAATCGTAGGACAAGAAGTTATTGAAATCACTAAAACGCTCTATACTTTCGCGGTCAAACGGAAATTCTAATAGGGTCTGAATTTTTCAGCATGGTATTCTAACAAGGGATGGCAAGGGATGGTATGAAATACCGACTCTACAAATTTGGTTCATCCTAACTCTGCGCCTACCATGAGTGCCCATGATTGTGGGTCGTGCACTCTAAAAATAGGGCCACATCCGGGTTAGTTGTATCAGTTGTGATAAACTGATTAATTAATGCCTTTACAGGGGAAATGCTTGATTCTTCATTGATGTCAAAATTAGGGACGTCTATCAGCCAAAACATGCAATAGAGGTCAGCCTCTTTGCTCAAACTTTTATGAACCTATAAGTACCGCCCTCCTTCTTCATAAATTTTAGAAGCTGCCTAAAATGGACGACCAAAATATCTAGCGCAAGTTACTGGATCAGCTCTTGTGAGACGGGCCTTGTCATTGAAATTTTAATTTCTACTTTGTTAACGTTTTTTTGAAAGCAAAACCAAAAGTTCCGTCCATCTAGTTTCAGCTGCGGAGAACGTTATACCAAAATATCGAAAAAGCACCAAACTATTGCAATTAATTTTTCAGTTCTTCTATCCAAATTTCCTTTTCTCGGACCTCATTTATAGTTTTGAAAAACTGTCGGTACATTTTCTTTTAATGCCAGCGAATATTGTTGGGAAGGCTAGTTCCTCGGAGTCGCAATCTGCAATCATAGCAAATATAAAAGACGGGATGAGAGTGCACATATTCCTTTTTATAGAAATAACTCGCAGGAAGCAGGATCAGAAATGTGCATAAATCAACGTTGAGAGTGCTTTAACCTTAAAATAACCTCGCGATATAACAAGTTAATTACATATACTAAATGCAAAGTGGTGCAGTGCAGAGCGCAGCATAGAGGGCTCCGCAGAACACAGCTGATCATATTGAATTCTAATTGGCAGCACAAGAGAATCCAAAAAGGATAAGGTATACGCGATCAGATTCGCCCCAACCTCAAAAC
Source organism: Scaptomyza reducta (assembly GCA_035044485.1). Lineage (NCBI taxonomy): Eukaryota > Metazoa > Arthropoda > Insecta > Diptera > Drosophilidae > Scaptomyza > Scaptomyza reducta. The sequence goes on along the minus strand of JAWNNV010000251.1, from coordinate 32,838 downwards.
CATAAACACTTGGTGCGAGGAAATACATGTATGGATCTACAGTGGGTAGTGGTGGACACAGGAGAGTCTCGCTTTCAAGCCCAAATGCAAAGAAACAGGCAGGAATTAAAAGTCTTGGGAACTGTAGAAAAGGAAATTAATTCATTTTGTTACACTGAACATATTTCCAATCAAACTACTAGGTAATAAATATAGGTGTCTTATACTTAAGCATATGTACGCTCTTATGAAGTGAACGAACGAGGTAACATGTGCACTAAAAACAGACAAGAGAGCGCTGCATTTGAATTTTTAGCGCAGATCGTTTTCTCTTAATTGTTTTTTTTTTCTTGATTCTGCACTTCACTTCACTTCAATAATACATACTTTAGAAAAAGAAACTTTTATAAGAAAAGCAAGCGCTGTAAATTTTTTTTAAATGCTAATCTCCCACTGTGTTGTTCTCATTATCTGGATAAGATCAAAAGTAGCTGCTCCAGAACTTCAAATGACTCAGCATGCCAGTAAGTGCGAGGCTGCAGAACTAATTCCGGTAGCACAAGAGGTAGAGGTCGTGCTGCCGCAGTCAACAATCAATCAGGTTCTGTTACACGTACCCCAGTTACGAGAGCTGTTATTTGCGTCAACAGGTCACTTCGCAGTTAGGAGGTAATGCAAGCAATAGTGCAGTAGAAAATGTCGAAGTTTCAGAAAATCGTATTCAGCATATTATTACGAGTTCCTTAGAAGGTTTTGGTATTGCTTCATCTGTGGCTGATCAAATCAATTTCGCCATTCCAAATTTGAATTTGTCTTCCTCCGCTGAGATAGAATCGAAGCCGCAGAATAGAATGAAAAAATGACATCCAACTCAGTGGCCGGCGTATGACCTTTGAGCATGGAAACCTTTTGAGAGATAGGAGTGGTCCATCTCGCGAGAATAATAACAACAGTAATTATTCGATAGATCGTCTAGATAGAATTTCTAATGTCATATCGAACCGGAAAATACAATTTTCAGGTGCTGCGAATGACATCCCCATTGAAGACTTTAGTTATCGAGTCAATTGTCTTACCTCTCAATATTTTAATAACAATTTCGAGTTGTTGTACCAGTTCGGGAATTTACTTTTTAAAGGCCCAGCTCTTTCATTCTATTGGCGGGTACACAGAAATGTGGGTCATATGGGATGGCATGAGTTGTGCCACAGCCCAAGATAAAGATATCAAGACCAACGAACTGATTGAGATATCAAAAATGTCAGGCGATGTTGGAAGCAAGGCGTAAATGAAAATGTTGATGAGTTTCTTGACGCGATGCTAGCAATAGAAGATTCTCTTCGAGAACCCATGTCAGAGAGTGATTTAATTATAGAAGTAAGACATAATTTAAACCCTGAATTAATTCATGAACTTCTTTATGTAGAAACTCCAAATCTTGCAATTCTTCGCAAGGAGTGTCATCGTCATGAAAAATTCTTTCGTAATTTACGATCCAAGCCTATAGTTCGTACAAACGTGCCGAAGCGTTATGTCAATGAAGTGGTGAGTGAAACAGCGACTGAAGAGTTGACTGACACTGACATCAATGCTGATGAAATATCTGCACTTCGCTTAAACGACAAACTTAGATGTTAGAACTGTGATGAGCAAGGTCACAGATACCATGACTGTCTAAAACTACGTCGAGTTTTCTGCTATGGATGTGGACAACTAGATATGTATAAGCCGAATTGTGGTCATTGAAAATCAAAATCGTAAAACTCATTGAAGCGAACATCCGACATTAGACTTGGATAGTAAAACAATCTTACCAGACTTACATTTATAGTTACCAGACAAATCTTATTTACCTGATGTACCTATTAAATTATCTGAAATACCAGATCAATCTCCGATTTTTAAACCGTATCATGTACGTTTGCCAGAGCAGAGAGAGCGCAACGCATTCATCCTAAACATGGATGCTGTTAAAGTGCATGAGGAACTTTTGGCATAATAAACATCGCCTTAAGCTCTACACAATATCTTCAATTATAAATAAACATCATGATATTAGACCCTTTACTGCAGCGGTCGGAGAACAGGGGTAAATTACCCCTTTTTGGGTAAAAGTGAAATTTCGAAGGGGTAAAAATGACTTTTGTGAGAAAAACTATTTTGTAAACCTGTTAATAATTTTTCCAAATTAAAGAATTTAGCACGCCATCTCCCATAAATGGAGGAGATGACCTTTTTTTGCATCCTTTACCAATGGGTGCATAATGTCAGTTCCACAAAAATTTTTAATATATTTATATTTTATTTATAAAAAAAATTCCCCGAACGCTGCTTTACTGAAATAGAATTGTTTGGGAAACAATATTTAGCACTTTTGGACAGCGGTGCCAATAAGATCGTAATTGGTGCAGACTTGGGTAAACACCTTATCTCATAGCAGATTAAAGTCGAAAAATTAAATTGGGTGGTTCAGACAGCCGATGGTCAGAAGCAGATAGTGGCAGGTTTAGTGCATATACCTGTAACGTTCAATTCGTAGTGGTCTTGGGGAGACATTTATGGTTGAACATGAGATCAACACAGCAGATGCCAAATCATAAAATATGTTAAGGTTATATCCCTTGTCCCTTGCTAAGGAAAAATTATTATGCGAAGAGGTTGATCAAATGATACAATTAGGTGTCATTGAAGAAGCTCCGACATTCCCATGGTCTTCTCCAGTTACAATCGTTATTAAACCTGGAAAGGTTAGATTTTGTTCAGATGCGCGAAAGTTAAATGCTGTTACTGTAAAGGATGCGTATCCGATGCCAAGTCTTAACGGTCTCATAAGTAGACTTCCTCCAGTGCATTGCATATCCAAAATTGATTTAAAAGATGCATTTTGGCAAATTCGAATAAAAACAGCTTTTACCATTCCAAATCGACCAGTATACCAGTTTATCTATATTTTGATTATATTTTATTATATATTTCCTTGTTATTATTTACTATTTTATATATTTTTTTTATCTAGTACCGATACACGTCTATGTTATATTAGAAAACAAATTTTGAGATTTTTTTTTTTGAGATGGTTTTGTCATATAGTGTCGAAAATTTAACAAGAATCCGGCAAACATTGTTGTATTTGCGCTGAGATAATCGTATATCAAGCTCAATTGTTGGCAACATCGTGTGGGCACAATTTTCACTGATCGTGTTTCCACACCAAAGTTGGCAAAAGGAAAATTTGCCCTGTTTGCAACCAAAGTCTGACTCAACTGACCTCTGCGTCAGCAGAAAATCTTAGTCCTACCGCGCCATCGACTTCCAATTCAAAGCGGCCCAGCTCCCTTCAGTCCCTACAGACTAGATAGCAAGCGAGATGAGATAGTAATTTTGACCAAATTGAAATGCGCAACGCAGAGGAAAACAATATATCACAGGGCTCAGCAAATATACAGCAAGACCTACCGAATATGGCTGAGTTGATCCAACAATCGATAGCTGAAGGCTTAAGATTGGCCATGGTCGAGCAGTCTAGACTTGTTGCGAGCAGTTTAGCCGACCAGACCAATAGACTAGTACAAGCTATAGCCGATGGTCTACGAGCCAGTCCCACAGAAAATTTAGCTCATACCTCTCCAGTGGAAAGGCAACCTGAAGTAGAGCCTCAGACAATGGAGCAATTTCTTCGGTTGCCCATACCAATGCAAGCAAACTCCGGAATTGCTCAAAGTCAATCAGCAAGGAACTCTGAAGCATTCCATAATTCACCCCATTCGGCAAACCATATTAGGTCATATTCCGCAGAAGTCGCGGCCAGTAGAGTGGAAGTAGGTTCAGGTATCCGGCCTGATCGAGTAAGTCAAATAATGGCCAATTGGAAAATTCGCTTTACCGGAAAGGTTACCATGACCATTGATGACTTTATATATCGGGTAGAAGCTTTGACAAAACAGACCTTAGACGGAAGTTTTGATTTGACCGCCAGATATGCGAGCAATTTGTTGGATGACGCCAGTGAGTGGTACTGGCGATATCACAAAAGCGTAACAGAGGTGTACTGGTCAGAACTTTGCGTAGCTCTGCGCGGCCAATTTAAAGACGATCGTACGGACAGGAACATAAGAACCGAGATTGAACGTCGTAAACAGAGACCAAATGAATCGTTTGACGATTTTTATGGCGTGATAGCTTCTTTAGCTGACAGACTGTCCGAACCCATGTCGGAAAAATCTCTAGTAGAAACACTAAGAGCCAACAATATCTTATATAAGGAGGCTAGTTCTGTGAAAGCTTTAAGACATTTAGTGCGTACGCGAGAGATTTTCCTACAATCTATAACCAGAGCTAAACCGTCAGTACCTCCTTCTCGACCAATGATACGTCAGGTTAATGCCGTATCAGAAACTGATGGTGAGGATTTGTCGAACGAAGATGTCGAACCAAGAGTGCATGGCTGAGCGGAAAGTATTTTGCTATGGCTGTGGAAAAGCAGATACATACAAACCTAGTTGCAGTAACTGCAGCTTAAGCGCTCAAAAAAACTCCAGTACGCGTGCACCTCCGAAAAGTGCACGCAGACCGTTGATCAGCAAAGCCACCAACACGGACTAAATCCGCAATTAGCTGAAAATTCCATTCAACCACACATTCCTACTCCCCCTGATTTACATTTCAACACTCGTGTTGACCCATCAAAATTTCAGCAAAAGCGTTCAAAATGTAGACAAATTGATTTTAAAAACAAATGTCGTTTAGAAAAAAATTCGATATTAGCTTCAATAATAGCCGTACCAAACGACTTACGCCCACATGCTCAGGTGCTGCTTTTTGGAAGAACCTTAGTCGGACTAATGGACACGGGGGCTTCTATTAGCTGCATCGGTGGCAAACTTGCGGCTGAACTTATTCTTGACAATTTAAGTTATAAGCCAATGGTCTCAAATGTAAAAACTGCAGACGGGAAAAATCAACCAATTGCAGGTAAACTTTTTACCGAAGTAACGTACCGAGGTGAAACTAAAACTATATGTTTTTATTTAGTGCCTTCTCTAGCTTCAGAGCTTTACCTAGGTATTGATTTTTGGGCAGCTTTTGAACTATTACCCATACACCTTATCGCTCGTAACTTTAATATCTCTTCGCTTGATAATCCTTTCATGAAAGAAATCACGCCTGCTCAGCATTACCAATTGCAAAGAACGATTGAGTTATTCCCTCCATTTTCCAAAAAAGGATTGGGTAGGACCTCGTTAATTGCTCACGCAATTGATGTTTCAAAAGCTAAGCCGATCAAGCAACGCCATTATGCCGTATCACCTGCTACTGAGAAGCTTATGTACGAGGAGTTAGACCGGATGCTACAACTGGGAGTTATTCAAGAATCAAATAGTTCATGGTCATCACCTGTCGTATTAGTAAAGAAACATGGGAAGGTCAGGCTATGTATAGATAGCCGTAAGGTTAATGAAGTAACCGTCAAAGACGCATATCCGATGCCCCTGATTGATGGTATTTTAAGTCGATTGCCGAAAGCAGAATTTGTGACAAGCCTAGACCTTAAAGATGCCTTCTGGCAGATACCTCTTGAGCCAAATTCTAGGGACAAGACTGCCTTTACAGTTCCTGGTCGTCCGTTATATGAGTTCGTTGTCATGCCATTTGGACTGACTAATGCTCCTCATTCTCTATGTCTCGACTTATGGACAAAATAGTCCCTGCGCAACGAGGTGTTCATCTACTTGGATGACTTGTTAATTATTTCAGATACCTTTGAGCGTCACATCGAAGTATTATCAATTATTGCTTTTCATTTAACTCGTGCTAATCTTACTCTCAATGTCGAAAAAAGTAAATTCTGCCGACGAGAAGTTAAGTATCTGGGACACATAATTGGCAATGGCCTTATTAGCACTGATCCTGAAAAAATATCGGCCGTTAAGGATTTTCCGATTCCAAGATCAGTAAAGCAAGTTCGAAGATTTCTTGGTATGACAGGCTGGTACCATAAATTTATAAGGAACTATGCCGCTATTTCGTCGCCACTGTCAGATACCCTTAAATCAAAGCGGAAGTTTGAATGGACTGAAGAAGCTCAACAGACATTCGAGACTTTAAAAAGTCATATGTGTTCCGCTCCAGTTTTGCACAGCCCAAATTTTTCCGAGCCTTTTGCTATTCACTGTGATGCCAGCCATACCGGCGTTGGAGCAGTATTAATGCAGACAATTGGCGAAGGAGATGAGGTACCGATTGCTTTCATGTCGAAAAAACTCAATCGATGTCAAAGGCAGTACACTGTCACTGAGAAAGAATGTTATGCAGCAGTGCTAGCAGTGAAAAAGTTCAGAGCTTATGTTGAAGGTCAGGAGTTTACAGTTATCACTGATCATGCCTCTTTGAAATGGCTTATGACGCAGACAGATCTCAGTTCGCGTTTGGCTCGATGGTCCTTAAAGTTACAAGGTTTTACCTTCAAAATACAACACAAGAAAGGTAGTCAGAACATTGTTCCCGATGCTCTTTCACGTACATATACCGAAGATTTGTCTGCTCTCACACTTAATAGCCTTATAGTGGATTTGGAGTCATCTGAGTTTAAGTCTACTGAATATGAGACCCTCAAAAATAAAATTCGTCAGAACAATTCGTTCTTACCAGATTTAAAAATCGAAAACGAATACATTTACCGCAGAGCAGAACACCCGCCTGACGCCAAAGTTGCCGATGATATGTGCTGGAAACTTTGGGTGCCACAAGCTTTAATTCTGCCCGCTCTGAAAACAGCACATGATGATGTTTTGAATGCGCACGGGGGAATAAATAAAACGTTGGAAAGACTAAGAAGATACTATTTTTGGCCAAATATGGTCACAGACGTAAAGAATTTTATAAATGCTTGCGACATTTGCAAAGCCACAAAGCATTCTAATAAATCATTGAAGCCTCCAATGGGACACACAGGTCAGCCAATGAGATTTTTTCAAAAATTATTTGTAGACTTTTTGGGACCATACCCACGCAGTAAAACTGGAAATGTAGGAATATTTGTCGTATTAGACCATATGTCGAAATTTCCATTTTTAAAGCCAATTAAGAAGTTTACTGCTGAAGCTATCAAAACCTATTTGGAAGAGGATCTTTTCCATTGTTTTGGAATCCCCGAAACCATCGTCTCTGACAATGGGGTTCAATTTAAATCCCATATTTTTAATACCTTGCTTGATAAATATAACATCAGTCACACTTACACCGCGTTCTACTCGCCCCAAGCTAATGCCTCCGAAAGAGTCAACAGATCTATCCTGTCGGCCATAAAAGCCTATGTTGGTGAAAATCAGCGTAACTGGGATGAAAAATTAAGTAGTATAAGTTGTGCTCTTCGCTCAAGCTTCCATTTAGCTATTAACACCTGTCCTTACAAATTATCTTTTGGCCAAAATATGACCAACGGCCAAAGTTATAAATTACTTCGTACTTTAGGCATGCTGGATGATCGTAGTATAAATTTTAGTCGAGAAGACTCGTTTGATCTGTTGCGTAGCAAAGCAAAAATTACTATGCAGACGCAGTATGCCCGCAATGAAAAAGCTTACAATCTGCGAGCGAATGAAGTGTTCTTTAAAGTGGGACAAGAGGTCTTCAGACGGAACTTTCAGCAAAGTAACTTCGTAAAGGGATATAGTGCGAAATTAGCACCGAACTTTGTGAAGGCCCGAGTACGCAGAAGGATCGGGAAGGTATATTATGAGCTCGAAGACCATCAAGGACGTCCTGTTGGCACTTTTCATGCCAAGGATATTAAACAATGATCCTTAAATAACAAGCGCGAATCCCGCTCACTGTGTTTCACACCAAGCGTGATTTTAGTGGGGGGGAAAATGTAGTGCGCTTGACTAAAATATTTTTATAGACTTATGCCTAAAGTTATGCCATGTTTTTTTAACATAGTTTCGTTTTTGGCTTAGTTAAACAGCTGATTAAGTTGCTCTCTCTTAATTAGAGAAAATGCAACACTTGCAATTCTCGAGCCGAGATCGATCGCGAGATGGAGCCTGGTCCGAGATGAAGGTCGTGGGTTCGGTCTCTTTCAATTCGTACCGTCGGAACAAGCAGTACTAACAGCTTGAATAAAAAAATAAAAAAAATGCTGGACTATTTAATATGTCTATAAAATAAGACCCTAAGCTATTAAGCTTTTAAATCAGTTTCCTTTTTAAAACTAATGAGCCGCGCCGCCGTCATTCGCCAAAAAGAAAAGAAATAACCTTTACAACGCGATTCGATGTTAAACAACCACGCGGTGGAGTTACATAACCCCACTACACCTCGCAGTGCAAGATGCCCCTGCAGCCCCAGACTTGTCTATAGGAGTAACCCTACGTAAATCTGAAAAAACAAGTAAGAAGGCTCTAGTCGAGAAATCCCGACTAGACTATACCCTTAACCCTATACTTTACGCATACAGTCGGTGCTTGCAAGTATGTGTGAGTGTATGTATGTATACGCGTATAGTGCAACTTTCTAAACTTCAATACTCCATATCTCCAGTGTTTCTCAACCGATTTCAATACAATTTTCACAGATTGCCAATATTTAGTCTTATCTTTCAAACTGCATCAAAAAGTTTTCTGAATTGAAGATTTTGTTGTTATCGATTACATGTGTATATCGGAAACGGGAAGAGTTATCGAAAATTTAAAACAAACTTGTACTGCCTAGGGATTAGGCGAGCTTATGTACCAAATCTGGACTCTCTAGCTCTTATAGTCTCTGAGATCGACGCGTTCATACATACGGACGGACGGACAGACTTTATGGGGTCGGAGATGCTTCCTTCTGCCTGTTACATACTTTTGCACAAATCCATTATACCCTTTTTACCCATTTTCAATGGGTTAAGGGTATAAAAAGAAAATACCAATTACTGATTACAGGTACTGACTTTAGATAATTTGCATTCACACCTGTCTTCCAAACCGCGAGAGTACTTTGCAAATTTAGAAATATCTGTTAAAAGACACAGATTGAATAGCAACTTGTTTGGTACATTTGATCAGCGTTCAGCATCAAGAGCTAGCTTTGAAGTAGCCTTGTTGATTCCTCGAAATAAGAAACCATACACTAATGGTGAATATTTGGTTAAGCCAGCTGCTGTAAAAATGGCAGAGATTATGTGTGGTCAAAAAGAAGCGGAGAAACTGAACTCAGTGCCCTTGTCTGCGAAAATTGTGACAGAACGAATTTCATTATTAACAGAAAATGAGAAGGAAGAGGTTATTTACGCATTAAAACAGGCTAAATATTTTTTAATTCAGCTTGATGAGACAACTGATTTTAGTAGCAATTCACAGCTAATGGTATATGTTCGCTACAAAAGTGTAGATAATTTTGAAGACGCATTTCTGTTTTGTTCTCCGCTCGAGTTAAGATCTTGTGAAATTGATGAATACAATAAAGTAAATGAATACTTCAATGCGTAAAGTTTAAAATAGGGAAACTATATTTCTGTATCTTTGGATGAAGCTCCAGCTATGCTAAGTCATATTAATGGTTTTTCGGCTTTCGTAAAAAAAATAACCGAAAAATTTAAGTTCTCACTGTATGATCCATCGCCAGGTCATTATGGTCAAATAATGGAAGCCGTAATGCGTTATGTTATCTAGATTGTAAATTTTATCAAGGGCCATGCACTAAATACGCGGCTACTTCGTAAATTATGTCAGGACGGTGAAGCCGAATATACGGACCTACTTTATTATATAGAAGTAATATGGCTCTCTAGCGGAAATGTATTAAATCGAGTATGGACTCTCAAAACTGAAGTCGAAATTTTTATGGTTGATCAAAAATATTCTCATATATATACTCTTCCAGGGTTGGATATCTCGCATATTTAGCGGACATTTTTGAGAGTATATATATATTAAACAAAGAATTGCAAGGAAAGAATATTAATATCATTTCAGCGAGAGAAATAGAACACAACAAGACAGCTTATTTTTCAAGGTTGGTTTTGTTTTTGGAAGATTGCGAAAATACTACTTTTGCTGACATCAAGGATACAATTGTAAGACATATTATCACTCTCAGAAAGACGTTTTCAGAATACTTTCGAGATCTTGATACACGTACTGTCAGTTGGATTGTTGATCCTATTAAATGTGTATGATACTAGAAGAAACTTTAGGCTTGACAGAAGAAGTTCTTGATCTTCGATCAAATACTGAAGCGCGTATTCAATAAAAAATGTCATAAGCTTTCAAAATTGCACATGAAGAGGCGGCTAAAAATGGCTGCCATTTGGAACAATATATTTGTGCGAACAAGACTTTTCCGTTCTAATGAACATAAAAACGAAGAAAAGAAATCGATTAAACGCCGAAGACTGTATTCAAATCGCTCTATAATCAAAAAGTCCCAATTTTAAAGCAATGAATTTTCAAATATTTTGAATTTTAATTTTCTCTGTACCATCATTATAATTATAATTTGCTACAGTACCCCAAATTGTGAGCCCTTAATTGTACCCCAATGGGTTTTAAAATGTTATATAGAAATCGAAATATCAGGTCCATAATTTTCGTCAGAGTAGCGAATTTTTTTTTATATTCAGTTCAATTAATGTCCGTGTGCAACACAACTACTGGGTAGAGAACTTAAATTATCTGTGGACAGGTATATAGATATTGAAAAGATCTGGGTTATTCAGTTTGTTATAGCATATGTTGTTTTGGGTTATGAATTAAATTGTGGTCTGCTTTATATGACGCTTTAGTACCTGTTGTTATAAGGCAAATGGGATTGACTGTTTACATACCTTTTCGACAAGCCTCTAGTACCTTCGCCAAAAAACATTTTCAACAACGTAAATTAGCCAAGTAATGGGGAATTTGGGCACTGGAATACTTTTCAGGGAAATTTTGTCAATAAGAAAATGTCAAAACTTGCCCTTTTAGTAATAAAGGTTAAATATTTGACTTCTTACATGTAATTATTTAATTAATTATACTTAATTGTAACCCTACGTAAATCTGAAAAAAAATATAAGACTATGCCGCCGCTACCCGCAATAAAATATCGCCGCGGAGCAACGTCATTACCCCACCCCGTTTGGAAGTGTGGAGGCCCGCAGCAGTCCATCCAAGATCAGGCCCAGCTTTGCTCGACAGCATATCAAGTGAAAATATAAAAAGAATAAAACACGAAAGAAACTGAAAAAGATAACTTAAGTGCGCTACTGCAAATGAATTTTTTTTATCAATTATTTAATTACTATTTAGTCAAATTACTGAAAAAGAGAACTTAAGTGCGCTACTGCAAATGAATTTTTTTTATTGATTAATGCTTACGTGCGGATACCCTATAATTAATTACTGTTTAGTCAAATTACGCAATTCACCCAGTTAAAGTTTGAGTCAAAGAAAAAAAAAAAATAAGATTTAGTGAATTATTAATAAAAAAAAAAAAAAAAAAATAATAATAAAATAATATAAAAATAAATAAATAATTAAAATAATATAAATAGTAAACAAATATGAAAGTTAAAATTAACTAACCCTCAATTGCATTGAATACACAAAAAGAACAAGTAAGAAGGCTCTAGTCGAGAAATCCCGACTAGACTATACCCTTAACCCTATAATTTACGCATACAGTCAGTGCTTGCAAGTATATGCGAGTGTGTGTATGTATACGCGTATAGTGCATACCTTCTTAATTTCAATACTCCATATCTCCAGTGTTTGTCAACCGATTTCAATAAAATTTTCACAGATTGTCATTATTTAGTCTAATCTTTCAAACTGCATCAACAAATTTTCCAAATTGAAGATTTTGTTGTTATCGATTACATGTGTGTATCGGAAACGGGAAGAGTTATCGAAAATTGAAAATAAACTTGTACTGCCTAGGGATTAGGCGAGCTTATGTACCAAATCTGGAGTATCTAGCTCTTATAGTCTCTGAGATCGACGCGTTCATACATACGGACGGACAGATGGACGGACGGACAGACGGACGGACGGACGGACGGACATGGCTATATCGACTCGGCTGTTATTTTTTAACGGCATCTTCATGCGCAATTTTGAAAGCTTATGACGTCCAAAAATATTTAAAAGAAGATTGATTTCTTCTCAAATTGAATAAGTACTTCAGTATTAGATCTAAGATCAAGAACTGCTTCTGCCAAACCTAAAGGTTCTTCTAGTATCATAGAAATTTCACATTTAAAAGGATCAACAATCCAACTGACAGTACGTGTATCAAGATCTGGAAAGTAATCTGAAAACGGCTTTCTGAGTGTGATAAGATGTCTTACAATTGTATCATTGATGTCAGCAAAAGTAGTATTTTCGCAATCTTCTAAAAACAAAAACATTCTTGAAAAATAAGCTATCTTGTTCTCTTCTATTTGTCTCGCTGAAATGATATTAATATTCATTCCTTGCAATTCTTTGTTTAATATATTTATTCTCTCAAAAAAAATGTCCGCTAAATATGCGAGAAATGCAACCCTTGAAGAGTGTTTATATGAGAATATTTTTTTGATCAATGCATGACGGCTTCCATTATTTGACCATAAGGACCTGGCGATGGATCATACAGTGAGTAACTTTAATTTTTGGGTTATTTTTTTTACGAAAGCCGAAAAACCATTAATATGACCCAGCTGGAGCTCCATCCAAAGATACATAAATACAGTTTCCCTATTTTAAACTTTACGCATTTCCATTTACTTTATTGTAGAACATAAATTCTTTATTATTCTTTTAACAGATATTTCTAAATTTGCAAAGAATTCTCGCGGTTTGGAAGACAGGTGTGAATGCAAATTATCTAAATGTTTATTCAATTGACTTGAACCAAGTACTGGACGGGATTCTGGACCTACGAGGTCTTCGTTAACAAACGCATTGCGAGTGGATTGCGTCGTGGGGTTATGCTCACTTAGCATAGTTGGGTCTGCTACTATATACCCATGCTATTAGTTTATACTGGGTGTAAGTTTCGTTAATGTTGTTTCTTTTAGTTTTTAGTTCTTAAATGTTTTTAGCACTACAGCTTATTGGCGATCGAACTTCGTGCCTAGCGATCGCGTTTTTACATTTTTTTTCGACATCAAAAGGTGAACAAAAGAGAGAGAGAGAGCACTTTTTAAAGGAGTTGTTTTCAAAGTTTTTTCTATTGGAGAGTATGAAGTTAGCTGTGATTAGACTTCAAAGCTCTGGAAGCGATCTTACTGCTGAGAAAAAGAACAGTGCAGCATTCAAACTGTTATCTATGCATTTTATCGCAGGTGACAAATTTGTCAAGAACCAATTGCAATCAAATTTTTAATTATCAAAATAACAAACGTTACACTCTGCGCCTCATTCGACGCGAAGCATCACCCAATTGTTCAAGTTGCCTAACTATATTACTTCTATTTAATTCTTGACGTACCCCCTTCCTAATCCTCTCAACGTCTAAATTCTTCACTATTCCTGCACTCTCTTTGGGAAAGTGTGTTATTCACTCTTTCCTGCTCTGTGTAGTTCGGATCGGCCCTATTTAACTGATTTCGAGACCTATTTCTCTGAGACCTACTCGCTGCTGATAGACTAGGCATGGTTAGTGAAAATATCAAGTAGGCGAAACAAAAATTGATATATGTAAAAAACAATAATGATATATGTATTTAAAATAAATAATAATTTTAATCATAAAAAGTCTTGAATACTATTAGATATTTGGAAAAATGTTCAAAAAAGACTTCCGATTTTTCAAAATCCTTGGTGATGAGAAAATTAACAATTAAATATAATTAATAAAATAATTACATTCAAGAAGTCAAATATTTAACAATTTTTACTAAAAGGGCAAGTTTTAACCTTTTCTTATTGACAAAATTTTCCTAAAAAGTATTCCAGTGCCAAAATTCCGCATTATTTGGCTAATTTCAGCAGGTAGGCAGGTTAGGAAGTGCAAGTGTTGTTGAAAATGTTTTTTGGCGAAGGTACTACAGGCTTGTCGAAAAGGTATGTAAACAGTCAATCCCATTTGCCTTATAACAACAGGTACTAAAGCGTCATCTAAAGCAGACCACAATTTAATTCATAACCAAGAACAACATATGTTATAACAAACTGAATAACCTAGATCTTTTCAATGTCTATATACCTGCCCACAGATAATTTAAGATCTCTGCCCAGCAGTTGTGTGGCACACGGACATTAATTGAACTGAACATCAAAAAAATTCGCTACTCTGACGAAAATTATGGACTTGATATATAACATTTTAAAACCCATTGGGGTAAAATTAAGGGCTCAGAATTTGGGTTACTGTACCAAATTGTAGTAATAATAATGATGGTACAGACAAAATTAGAATTCAAAATATTTTAAAATTCATTGCTTTACTTGGGACTTTTTGATTTAAGAGCGATTTGAATACAGTCTTCGGCGTTTAATCGATTTCTTTTCTTCGTTTTAATGTTCATTAGAACGGAAAAGTCTTGTTCGCACAAATATATTGTTCCAAATGGCAAACATTTTTAGCCGCCTCTTCATGTGCAATTTTAAAAGCTTATGACATTTTTTATTGAATACGCGCTTCAGTATTTGATCGAAGATCAAGAACTTCTGCCAAACCTAAAGGTTCTTCTAGTATCATAGCAATTACACATTTAAAAGGATCAACAATCCAACTGACAGTACGTGTATCAAGATCTCGAAAGTATTCTGAAAACGGCTTTCTGAGAGTGATAATATGTCTTACAATTGTATCCTTGATGTCAGCATAAGTAGTATTTTCGTAATCTTCCAAAAACAAAACCAACCTTGAAAAATAAGCTATCTTGTTCTGTTCTATTTGTTTCGCTGAAATGATATTAATATTCTTTCCTTGCAATTCTTTGTTTAACATATTTATACTCTCAAAAATGTCCGCTAAATATGCAAGATATGCAACCCTGGGAGAGTGTTTATATGAGAATATTTTTTTGATCAACCATAAAAATTTCGACTTCAGTTTTGAGGGTCAGCAAAATCCTGTGTATTTTAATATATTATCTTGTTTTTATATGATATGCATTTGAATTGTTTTATTCCTTACGATAATGTATTTATTTTAATTTTTATTTAATTATCCTCTAACTAACAAAATGATTTTGTTCACTATACACCAATATAATTTGTGAGGAACAATTATATTATTAAGTTAATTACATATACTAAATGCAAAGTGGTGCAGTGCAGAGCGCAGCATAGAGGGCTCCGCAGAACACAGCTGATCATATTGAATTCTAATTGGCATACATACATGTACTTGATCTGCAGTGGGTAGTGGTGGACACAGGAGAGTCTCGCTTACAAGCCCAAATGCAAAGAAACAGGCAGGAATTAAAAGTCTTGGGAACTGTAGAAAAGGAAATTAATTCATTTTGTTACACTGAACATATTTCCAATCAAACTAATAGGTAATAAATATAGGTGTCTTATACTTAAGCATATGTACGCTCTTATGAAGTGAACGAACGAGGTAACATGTGCGCTAAAAACAGAAAAGAGAGCGCTGCATTTGAATTTTTGGCGCAGATCGTTTTCTCTTAATTGTTTTTTTTTCTTGATTCTGCACTTCACTTGACTGACGACTTTATATATACACTACATAGAATAACACATATTTTAGAAAAAAAAACTTTTATAAGAAAAACAAGCGCTGTATATTTTTTTTAAATGCTAGTCTCCCACTGTGTTGTTCTCATTATCTGGATAAGATCAAAAGTAGCTGCTCCAGAACTTCAAATGACTCAGCAGGCTTCTTAATATTCGACCTAAGTGCTTTTATAGGGATCTCAATTGAGGTTAATTTGATATTAGGATAAGAACAAAAAAAAAAGGGTAAATCGCCCCTTTATGACATCTTTCATATTATAGGCCAAATGTTATTTTTTAAAAGAAAATAGTAACTAAACATTTAATTCAAACATTATTTATTCAATTTATCAATGTAATACCTAGTAATAAATAAAATAATTGTAATATAAGTTGAGGAAAAAAAAACGACGAAAATTATAGACCTGCTATTTCGATTTCTATATAACTTTTTAAAACCCATTGGGGTACAATTAAGGGCTCACAATTTGGGGTACTATAACAAATTATAATAATAATAATGACGGTAGAGACAAAATTAGAATTTAAAATTTGAAAAGGATAATTGAACACATAATTTTTTCACGTTTTGAAGAAATTATGTTGTTTTATGTTCGATAGAACTGCTTTAAAATTGGGACTTTTTGATGTAAGAGCGCTTTAAATACAGTCTTCGGCGTTTAATCGTTTTCTGTTATATGTTCTTATGTTTATTAGAACGGAAAAGCCTTTTCGCACAAATATGTTGTTCTAAATGGCAAACATTCTGCTCCCAAGTATTCCATTCAGCAATACATCATAAAAAGTTTAAAGTTTGAAGTTTAATTAAGTTTGCAACTGATCTCTTATATATTCCTGTCTTTGTCTTAACATCTACTATTCTTATTTTTCCATCTTTTGCTGGATATGTTTTTGCACTTATGTCCTTTCACCAATAATTCCTCGGCAGATCAAATTCCAACAACACAACAACATCACCTTCTTTAATAGCATATCCATCTTTTGACAACTTTTAACTACACAATAGGTATTGCCTGTACTCAACTTTCCACAGACAAGGGAACTGAATTCAGTTTCTCCGTTTCTTTTCGACCACACATAATGTCTTCCATTTTGACAGCAGCTGGTTTAACCAAATCTTCACCATTAGTTTCTTATTTCGAGCAATCAACCAGGCACTTCAAAGCTAGCCCTTGATGCTGAACGCTGATCAAATGTACCAAAAAGTTGATATTCTTTTAACAGATATTTCTAAATTTGCAAAGAATTCTCGCGGTTTGGAAGACAGGTGTGAATGCAAATTATCTAAATGTTTATTCAATTGACTTGAACCAAGTACTGGACGGGATTCTGGACCTACGAGGTCTTCGTTAACAAACGCATTGCGAGTGAATTGCGTCGTGGGGTTATTCTTTCTTAGCATAGTTGGGTCTGCTACTATATACCCATGCTATTAGTTTATGCCGGGAGTAAGTTTCGTTAATGTTGTTTCTTTTAGTTTTTAGTTCTTACATGTTTTTAGCACTATAGCTTATTGGCGATCGAACTTCGTGCCTCGCGATCTCGTGTTAACATTTTTTTTACGACATCAAAAGGTGAACAAAGGAGAGAGAGCTATACGCATGCACTTTTTAAAGGAGTTGTTTTCAAAGTTTTTTCTATTGGAGAGTATGAAGTTAGCTGTGATTAGACTTCAAAGCTCTGGAAGCGATCTTACTGCTGAGAGAAAAAGTGCAGCATCCAGACTGTTATCTATGCATTTTATTGCGATACAATTTTTAATTATTAAAATAACAAACGTTACACTTATCGCCTCATTCGACACGAAGCATCACCCAATTGTTCTAGTTGCCTATCTACATTACTTCTATTTAATTATCTTGACGTACCCTATTCCTAATCCTCTCAACGTCTAAATTCTTAATTATTACTGCACTCTCTTTGAGAAAGTGTGTTATTCACTCTTTCCTCCACTGTATAGTTCGGATCGGGCCTATTTAACTGATTTATAGACCCATTTCTCTGAGACCTACTCGCTGCTGGTAGTCTAGGCATGGTGAAAATGTCAAGTATGCGAAAAAAAAGTATTGATATATAAAGCTATAAAATAATAAATGTATATAAAGCTGGAAAAAACAATAATAATATGTGTATTTAAAATAAATAATAATTTTAATCATAAAAAAAGTCTTGAAAAATACTATTAGATATTTGGAAAAGTTTTCAAAAAATACTTGCTACTTGTCAAAATCCTTGGTGACGAGAAAATTCACAATTAAATATTAAAAAATTAAGTTGTTGTGCTACTTTTAAGCAATTACGTAAAGGAGCACAGAAAATATCTAGACACAATCACTTGTAGATACACAGTATAATTTCTATACACAACCGATCGATTTCGAAGTTTGTAATCAACTAACTCAATGACAGCCGTAATTACATTCAATAAATCGAATATTTAACCATTTTTACTAAAAGGTTAAACTTTTTCTTATTAAAAAAATTTCCCTAAAAAGTATTCCTGTGCCAAAATTCCCCATTATTTGGCTAATTTCAGCAGCTAGGCAGGTTAGGAATTTGCCTTATAACAACAGGTACTAAAGCGTTATATAAAGCAGACCATAATTTAATTTATAACCAAAAACAACATATGTTATAACAAACTGAATAACCCAGATGTTTTCAATGTCTATATACCTGTCCACAAATAATTTAAGTTCCCTGCCCAGCAGTTGTGTAGTTATTTTGCACGCTTATGTAGCATAGGGATCTTTAATGAACTGAATATCAGTGTTGGCTCATTGCAGTTGAAAAATATGAGTATTGTAAACGTTAATCCTAATAGCCACAAGCGTTCGGTTTAAAAGTATTTTGGGCTTCTTAATATTCGACCTAAGTGCTTTTATAGGGATCACAACTGAGGTTAATTTGATATTAGGATAAGAAAAAAAAAGAAAAAGTAAATCGCCCCTTTTTAGCATCTTTCACATTATAGGCCAAATGTTATTTTGTAAAAGAAAATAGTAACTAACAATTTAATTTAAACATTATTTATTCAATTTATCAATGTAATATCTAGAAATAAATAAAATAATTGTAATATAAGTTGAGGAAAAAAAATCCCTTCACTGTCGAAAATTATAGACCTGATATTTCGATTTCTATTCAATATTTTAAAACCCATTGGGGTACAATAAAGGGCTCACAATTTGGGGTACTGTAACAAATTATAATAATAATAATGATGGTAGAGACAAAATTAGAATTTAAAATTTGAAAAGAAGGATAATTGAACACATACTTTTTTCACGTTTTGAAGAAATTATGTTGTTTCATGTTCGATAGAACTGCTTTAAAATTGGGACTTTTTGATGTAAGAGCGATTTAAATACAGTCTTCGGCATTTAATCGTTTTCTGTTATATGTTTTTATGTTCATTAGAACGGAAAAGCCTTGTTCGCACAAATATGTTGTTCTAAATGGCAAACATTCTCCTCCCAAGTATTGCATTCAGCAATACATCATAAAAAGTTAAAAGTTTGAAGTTTAATTAAGTTTGCAACTGATCTCTTATATACAACAACATCACCTTCTTTAATAGCATGCTCATCTTTTGACAACTTTCAACTACACAATAGGTATTGCCTGTACTCAACTTTCCACTTGCTCCAAAAAATATCTGCTAATCTCTGAGAAGCCCTCCACATATTTAAATGAATTAAATCCTTATCCGTACTGTCGGTATAAAACGAATCTCTAAAGTTTGGTCCGATTAAAATGTCGTTTGTTTTAAGTGGCTCGGAATCTAATGCATTAGATGGAATATATAAAAGCGGTCGACTATTTATTTTGATCTCGATCTCAGAAAACAATGTCCTTAATACATATTCTTTTGGATATCGCTCCTTTAACATATGGGACAAAAAAATTGTTAATTGACTGAATGAGTCCTTCCGATGCTCCTCCCATATGCGGACTCAATGGTAGATTGAAAATCCATTTGCAGTTCTTTGTCGTAAGAAATTGTGTCATTTCATTTGATGACCACTGTTTTATTACGTCTGTAATATTTTTTTCGCTTTTCGAAAATTCGTTCCGTTGTCAGAATATATCTCTTCGGGAAAACCTCTGCGACCAGAAAATTGTCGCAAGACAGCAATAAAGGCGTTAGCCGACAAATCTTCGGATATTTCAAGGTGAACGAGCCGTTCACTTGACATACAAGTGAAAATAACCCCGTATTTGTTGACATGACTACGATTGACCAAGACTCTATTGGGCCGAAATAATCAAGAAAGGTCTGTCAGTTGGTTCCAATCTACAAGTAGGCAATTGACCTATGATTGGTACTTTTGAAAATATGTAAAACAAAATAGAGAGCTGCTGGTCTATAACTTAATGCACTTTTTATTATTATTTTTTTTTCCATTTTTTTTTTTTAATTTAAATTTGTATGCTGGTTTAATTAATTGAATTCATTTCGCTAAACACAGACAAGAGGGCGATGTATTTTAATTTTTTTTTTTTTGAATTCAGCCTATGGCACTTAATTGATTTCTGTTCTTCGTTTTTATGTTCATTAGAACAGAAAAGTATTGTTCGCACAAATATGTTGTTCCAAATGGCAACAATTTTTAACCGCATCTTCATGTGCAATTTTGTAAGCTTATGACGTCCAAAAATATTTAAAAGAAAAGATTGATTTCCTCTCAAATTGAACTGCTTCTGCCAAACCTAAAGGTTCTTCTAGTATCATAGAAATTTCACATTTAAAAGGATCAAAAATCCAACTGACAGTACGTGTATCAAGATCTGGAAAGTAATCTGAAAACGGCTTTCTGAGTGTGATAAGATGTCTTACAATTGTATCATTGATGTCAAAAGTCAAAAGTATTATTTTCGCAATCTTCTAAAAACAAAAGAATTCTTGAAAAATAAGCTATCTTGTTCTCTTCTATTTGTCTCGCTGAAATGATATTAATATTCTTTCCTTGCAATTCTTTGTTTAATATATTTATTCTCTCAAAAAAAATGTCCGCTAAATATGCGAGAAATGCAACCCTTGAAGAGTGTTTATATGAGAATATTTTTTTGATCAATGCATGACGGCTTCCAGTATTTGACCATAAGGACCTGGCGATGGATCATACAGTGAGTAACTTTAATTTTTGGGGGTTTTTTTTTACGAAATAGGAAAAACCATTAATATGACCCAGCTGGAGCTCCATCCAAAGATACATAAATACAGTTTCCCTATTTTAAACTTTACGCATTTCCATTTACTTTCTTGTAGACATCAATTCCACGAGATCTCAACTCGAGCGGAGTTCTCCTCTTCAAAATTATCTACACTTTTGTAGCGAACATATACCATTAGCTGTGAATTGCTACTAAAATCAGTTGTCTCATAAAGCTGCATAGAAAAATATTTAGCCTGTTTTAATAAGAAAATAACCTCTTCCTTTACATTTTTTGTTAATAATGAAATTCGTTCTTTCACAATTTTCGCAGACAAGGGAACTGAATTCAGTTTCTCCGTTTCTTTTCGACCACACATAATGTCTTCCATTTTGACAGCAGCTGGTTTAACCAAATCTTCACCATTAGTTTCTCATTTCGAGCAATCAACCAGGCACTTCAAAGCTAGCCCTTGATGCTGAACGCTGATCAAATGTACCAAAAAGTTGATATTCTTTTAACTGATATTTCTAAATTTGCAAAGAATTCTCGGGGTTTGGAAGACAGGTGTGAATGCAGATTATCTAAATTCAATTGACTTGAACCAAGTACTGGACGGGATTCTGGACCTACGAGGTCTTCGTTAACAAACGCATTGCGAGTGGATTGCGTCGTGGGGTTATGCTCACTTAGCATAGTTGGGTCTGCTACTATATACCCATGCTATTAGTTTATGCCGGGTGTAAGTTTCGTTAATGTTGTTTCTTTTAGTTTTTAGTTCTTACATGTTTTTAGCACTACAGCTTATTGGCAATCGAACTTCGTGCCTCGCGATCGCGCGTTAACATTTTTTTTACGACATCAAGAGGTGAACAAAAGAGAGAGAGCTATACGCATGCACTTTTTAAAGGAGTTGTTTTCAAAGTTTTTTCTATTGGAGAGTATGAAGTTAACTGTGATTTGACTTCAAAGCTCTGGAAGCGATCTTACTGCTGAGAGAAAAAGAGCAGTGCAGCATCCAGACTGTTATCTATGCATTTTATTGCGATAAAGTTTTTAATTATCAAAATAACAAACGTTACACTCTTCGCCTCATTCGACGCGAAGCATCACCCAATTGTTCTAATTGCCTATCTATATTACTTCTATTTAATTTTCTTGACGTACCCTATTCCTAATCCTCTCAACGTCTAAATTCTTAATTATTACTGCACTCTCTTTGAGAAAGTGTATTATTCACTCTTTCCTGCTCTGTATAGTTCGGATCGGCCCTATTTAACTGATTTATAGACCCATTTCTCTGAGACCTACTCGCTGATGATAGTCTAGGCATGGTCAGTGAAAATGTCAAGTATGCGAAAAAAAAAGTATTGATATATGAAGCTATAAAATAATAAATGTATATAAAGCTGGAAAAAACAATAATAATATGTGTATTTAAAATAAATAATAATTTTAATCTTAAAAAAAGTCTTGAAAAATACTATTAGATATTTGGAAAAATGTTCAAAAAATACTTGCTACTTTTCAAAATCCTTGGTGACGAGAAAATTCACAATTAAATATTAAGAAAATTAAGTAGTTGTGCTACTTTTAAGCAATTACGTAAAGGAACACAGAAAATATTTAGACACAATCACTTGTAGATACACAGTATAATTTCTATACACAACCGATCGATTTCGAAGTTTGTAATCAACTAACTCAATGACAGCCGTAATTACATTCAAGAAATCGAATATTTAACCATTTTTACTAAAAGGTTAAACCTTTTCTTATTAACAAAATTTCCCTGAAAAGTATTCCAGTGCCAAAATTCCCCATTATTTGGCTAATTTCAGCAGCTATGCAGGTTTGGAATTTGCCTTATAACAACAGGTACTAAAGCGTTATATAAAGCAGACCATAATTTAATTTATAACCAAAAACAACATATGTTATAACAAACTGAATAACCCAGATGTTTTCAATGTCTATATACCTGTCCACAAATAATTTAAGTTCCCTGCCCAGCAGTTGTGTAGTTATTTTGCACGCTTATGTAGCATAGGGATCTTTAATGAACTGAATATCAGTGTTGGCTCATTGCAGTTGAAAAATATGAGTATTGTAAACGTTAATCCTAATAGCCACAAGCGTTCGGTTTAAAAGTATTTTGGGCTTCTTAATATTCGACCTAAGTGCTTTTATAGGGATCACAACTGAGGTTAATTTGATATTAGGATAAGAAGAAAAAAAAGGAAACAGTAAATGGCCCCTTTTGAGCATCTTTCATATTATAGGCCAAATGTTATTTTTTAAAAGAAAATAGTAACTAACAATTTAATTTAAACATTATTTATTCAATTTATCAATGTAATACCTAGTAATAAATAAAATAATTGTAATATAAGTTGAGAAAAAAAAAATCGCTTCTCTGAAGAAAATTATTGACCTGATAGTTCGATTTCTATATAATATTTTAAAACCCATTGGGGTACAATTAAGGGCTCACAATTTGGGGTACTGTAACAAATTATAATAATAATAATAATAATGGTAGAGACAAAATTTGAATTTAAAATTTGAAAAGAAGGATAATTGAACACATACTTTTTTCACGTTTTGAAGAAATTATGTTGTTTCATGTTCGATAGAACTGCTTTAAAATTGGGACTTTTTGATGTAAGAGCGATTTAAATACAGTCTTCGGCATTTAATCGTTTTCTGTTATATGTTTTTATGTTCATTAGAACGGAAAAGCCTTGTTCGCACAAATATGTTGTTCTAAATGGCAAACATTCTCCTCCCAAGTATTGCATTCAGCAATACATCATAAAAAGTTTAAAGTTTGAAGTTTAATTAAGTTTGCAACTGATCTCTTATATACAACAACATCACCTTCTTTAATAGCATGCTCATCTTTTGACAACTTTCAAATACACAATAGGTATTGCCTGTACTTAACTTTCCACTTGTTCCAAAAAATATCTGCTAATCTCTGAGAAGCCCTCCACATATTTAAATGAATTAAATCCTTATCCGTACTGTCGGTATAAAACGAATCTCTAAAGTTTGGTCCGATTAAAATGTCGTTTGTTTTAAGTGGCTCGGAATCTAATGCATTAGATGGAATATATAAAAGCGGTCGACTATTTATTATGAACTCGATCTCAGAAAACAATGTCCTTAATTCTTTATTCTTTTGGATATCGCTCCTTTAACATATGGGACAAAAAATTGTTAATCGACTGAATGAGTCGCAAGACAGCAATAAAGGCGTTAGCCGACAAATCTTCGGATATTTCAAGGTGAACAAGCCGTTCACTTGACATACAAGTGAAAATAACCCCGTATTTGTTGACATGACTACTATTGACCAAGACTCTATTGGGCCGAAATAATCAAGAAAGGTCTGTCAGTTGGTTCCTTACTTTTGAAAATATGTAAAACAAAATAGAGAGCTGCTGGTCTATAACTTAATGCACTTTTTATTATTATTTTATTTTTCTCATTTTTTTTTTGTAATTTAAATTTGTATGCTAGTTTAATTAATTGAATTCATTTCGCTAAACACAGACAAGAGAGCGATGTATTTTATTTTTTTTTTAATTCAGTCTACGGCTTTTAATCGATTTCTGTTCTTCGTTTTTATGTTCATTAGAACAGAAAAGAATTGTTCGCACAAATATGTTGTTCCGTATGGCAACAATTTTTAACCGCTCTTCATGTGCAATTTTGAAAGCTTATGACGTCCAAAAATATTTAAAAGAAAAGATTGATTTCCTCTCAAATTGAATAAGTACTTCAGTATTAGATCTAAGATCAAGAACTGCTTCTGCCAAACCTAAAGGTTCTTCTAGTATCATAGAAATTTCACATTTAAAAGGATCAACAATCCAACTGACAGTACGTGTATCAAGATCTGCAAAGTAATC
Organism: Scaptomyza reducta; assembly: GCA_035044485.1. NCBI lineage: Eukaryota > Metazoa > Arthropoda > Insecta > Diptera > Drosophilidae > Scaptomyza > Scaptomyza reducta. The sequence continues at coordinate 8,135 of JAWNNV010000251.1, read as the reverse complement.
TGAAAACGGCTTTCTGAGTGTGATAAGATGTCTTACAATTGTATCATTGATGTCAGCAAAAGTAGTATTTTCGCAATCTTCTAAAAACAAAAACATTCCTGAAAAATAAGCTATCTTGTTCTCTTCTATTTGGCTCGCTGAAATAATATTAATATTCTTTCCTTGCAATTCTTTGTTTAATATATTTATTCTCTCAAAAAAAAATGTCCGCTAAATATGCGAGAAATGCAACCCTTGAAGAGTGTTTATATGAGAATATTTTTTTGATCAATGCATGACGGCTTCCATTATTTGACCATAAGGACCTGGCGATGGATCATACAGTGAGTAACTTTAATTTTTGGGGGTTTTTTTTTACGAAATAGGAAAAACCATTAATATGACCCAGCTGGAGCTCCATCCAAAGATACATAAATACAGTTTCCCTATTTTAAACTTTACGCATTTCCATTTACTTTATTGTAGACATCAATTCCACGAGATCTCAACTCGAGCAGAGTTCTCCTCTTCAAAATTATCTACACTTTTGTAGCGAACATATACCATTAGCTGTGAATTGCTACTAAAATCAGTTGTCTCATAAAGCTGCATAGAAAAATATTTAGCCTGTTTTAATGAGAAAATAACCTCTTCCTTTACATTTTTTGTTAATAATGAAATTCATTCTTTCACAATTTTCGCAGACAAGAGAACTGAATTCAGTTTCTCCGTTTCTTTTCGACCACACATAATGTCTTCCATTTTGACAGCAGCTGGTTTAACCAAATCTTCACCATTAGTTTCTTATTTCGAGCAATCAACCAGGCTACTTCAAAGCTAGCCCTTGCTGCTGAACGCTGATCAAATGTACCAAAAAAAAATGCTATTCTTTTAAAAGATATTTCTAAATTTGCAAAGAATGCTCGCGGTTTGGAAGACAGGTGTGAATGCAAATTATCTAAATGTTTATTCAATAGACTTCAACCAAGTGCTGGACGGGATTAGGGACCTACGAGGTCTTCGTTAACAAACGCATTTCGAGTGGATTGCTTCGTTAATGTTATTTCTTCTAGTTTTTAGTTCATACCTGTTTTTAGCACTACAGCTTATTGGCGATCGAACTTCGTGCCTAGTGATCGCGTGTAAACATTTTTTTTTACGACACCGAAAGGTGAACAAAAGAGAGAGAGAGCTATTTAATACGCATGCGCTGTTTAAAGGAGTTGTTTCCAAAGTTTTATCTATTGGAGAGTATGAAGTTAGCTGTGATTAGACTTCAAAGCTCTGGAAGCGATCTTACTGCTGAGAGAAAAAGAGCAGTGCAGCATCCAAACTGTTATCTATGCATTTTATCGCAGGCGACAAATTTATCAAGAACCAATTGCGATACAATTTTTTCTTATCAAAATAACAAACGTTACTCTCTGCGCCTCATTCGTCGCGAAGCATAACCCAATTATTCAAGTTGCCTAACTATATTACTTCTATTAAATTCTTGACGTACCCTATTCCTAATCATCTCGTCTAAATTCTTCATTATTCCTGCACTCTCTTTGAGAAAGTGTTTTATTCACTCTTTCCTGCTCTTTATAGTTCGGATCGGCCCTATTTAACTGATTTATATATAGACCTATATCTCTGAGACCTACTCGCTGCTGATGGTCTAGGCATGGTTAGTGAACATGTCAAGTATGCGAAAAAAAGTATTGATTTATGAAGCTATAAAATTATAAATGTATATGAAGCTGTAAAAAACAATAATGATATGTGTATTTAAAATAAATAATAATTTTAATAAAAAAAAAATTCTTGAAAAATACTATTAGATATTTGGAAAAATCTTTGGTGACGACAAAACTACTTTTAAACAATTACTTAAAGGAATACAGAAAATATATAGACACAATGACTTGTAGATACACAGTATAATTTCTATACACAACCGATCGATTTCGAAGTTTGTAATCAACTAACTCAATGACAGCCGTAATTATATTCAATAACTCGAATATTTAACCATTTTTACTAAAAGGTTAAACCTTTTCTTATTAACAAAATTTCCCTAAAAGTATTCCAGTGCTGAAATTCCCCATTATTTGGCTAATTTCAGCAGGTAGCTAGGTTAGGAAGTGCAAGTGTTGTTGAAAATGTTTTTTGCCGAAGGTACTAGAGGCTTGTCGAAAAGATATGTAAACCTTCAAACCCATTTGCCTTATAACAAATATTTATAAATTTTAAATTATAAATTTAATTCATAACCGAAAATAATATATGTTATAACAAACTGAAAAACCCAGATCTTTTTAATGTCTATATACCTGCCCACAAATAATTTAAGTTCCCTGCCCAGCAGTTGTGTAGTTATTTTGCACGCGTATGTAGCAGAGGGATCTTAAATAAACTGAATATCAGTGTTGGCTAATTGCAGTTGAAAAATATGAGTATTGTAAACGTTAAGCCTAATAGCCACAAGCGTTCGTTTTAAAAGTATTTTGTGCTTCTTAATATTCGACCTAAGTGCTTTTATATAGCAATCATAACTGAGGTTAAATTGATATTAGGACAAGAATAAAAAAAAATAAAATAAATCGCTCCTTTTTAGCATATTTCATATTTTAGGCCAAATGGTTTTTTTAAACGAAAAAATTAACTAACAATTTGATTTAAACATTATTTATTCAATTTTTCAATGTAATACCTTGAAATAAATAAAATAATTGAAATATAAGTTTATTATAAATTGGGGTTTATATTTATTCAGTGTATATGTCCGCTTCATGCGACTTATACTCCGCGATTTAAGTGACCGTTTGTGGTCTCTCTCTGTGACTCTTACTTCATGAGAGTAGCTTAACCATTGACCATCGAAGAAGGTCTTGAGCATGGGGAACTTACAATTACCGTTGCTCACAGGCAACAGCAGATTACGACTATGAAACGGGAATGCAAGACAAGCTGCAGTGTACAAATAAAATACAGTTATTTCCAACACTTCTTCTCAGTGCAGTTTGTCTTCTTCTTAAACAAAATAAACTTTTACATATTCAGCGCAAACCTATTAAGTTTACAAATTCCTTATGCTTTACTTTACAAAGGTTTTTTGTTAACTCATCAATTTTGACTTCATTATTTTTTACCATATCTCTGATATTATGATATTTAATGTTGATATGCTTACTACGCGCATGGAAGTTAGTTTTTTTTGCCAAGCATTGAGCGCTTTGATTATCGCTAAAAATTCCTTATTCCAGATCCCGCGTTGAAACCCATTTCACGCATGACTTTGCGTATATATGCAGCTTCCTTAGCTGCCAGTGAGAGTGCCACATACTCTGCCTCAGTACTGCTTAATGCTACGACGCTCTGCTTCTTTGACTCCTATGAGAATGCAGCGCCTGCTGCAAAGAATTCCGCTGTGCTAGCTTCGTTACTGAGTGCAATATATCAGGTTGTGTAGTTATGCCTAGATACATTAGCGAACCTATCAACGATTGATAGCTTCGTTCGTTCGGTGGCATTCGTCATTGTCGCATTTAACTTAAAATCCTGCCTCTAGAGATAGAGCATTAGATTTGCAGTTGTGCATACCATACTCACGTAGAAGGTTCTCAATGTAGTACTTATGACCGACAGTAACGCTGCCCGTTTCACCTTCACGATATGTTTCCATACCTAGGATTGGCCTCCATCGACTACGTCGAACTCCTTTGATATGCGCTCCTTCACGTAGTTAAGTTCTTCCTTCCTGGTGCTAGCCACAATAAGATCGTCGATATATACGACTATCACATTTGGTTTGCTGTCTTCACGACGTATGTACAAACTTGGCTTGCTGGGGCAGGGCTTGAAACCAATCCTGATTAGCACGTTGTTCAGTCTCTTGTTCCACTCACGGCCGCTCTGTTTAAGGCCGTACAGCGACTTCTTGAGTTTTACGACTCGGTCAGGGAAATCTTGGTTAGCAAATCCCTCTGGTTGTCGCATATAAACCACATCTCGCAGCTCACTGTTGAGATAAGCAGAAGACACGTCAATCTGATGCATATACATACCATTTTCTACCGCTAGAGCAATCAGTAATCTGATTGTCGAATATCTGGCCACAGGGCAGAACGTCTCATTGTTATTTACGCCATACTGTTGGGCGCATCCTTTGGCCACTAGTCGAGACTTCAAGCGTACTACTTTGTCATGCTCGTCACGCTTCACTGCAAATACCATTTACAGCCAATTGCCTTCTCTCCCTTTGGTTGGGGAGTTGGTTGGGAGGGTATGGAATACCGAATCTACAAATTTTGTTCCTCCTAACTTCGTTTTTATGTTCATTAGAACAGTGTTCGCACAAATATGTTGTTCCAAATCGCAGAAATTTTTAACCTCATCTTCATGCAATTTTAAAAGCTTATGACATCCAAAAAGATTTAAAAATAAAAGATTGATTTACTCTCAAATTGGATAAGTGCTTCAGTATTAGATCGAAGATCAAGAACTGCTTCTGCCAAACCTAAATGTTCTTCTAGTAGCATAGAAATTTCACATTTAAAAGGATCAACAATCCAACTGACAGTACGTGTATCAAGATCTGGAAAGTATTATGAAAACGGCTTTCTGAGTGTGATAAAATGTCATACAATTGTATGACTGATGTCAGCAAAAGTAGTATTTTCGCAATCTTCCAAAAACAAAAAAAAAGCTACCTTGTTCTCAATTTCTCCCGCTGAAATGATATTAATATTCTTTCCTTGCAATTAGCGAAAAAAAAGTATTGATATATGAAGCTATAAAAAAATAAATGTATATGAAGTTGTAAAAAATAATAATGATATGTGTATTTAAAATAAATAATAAAAATACTATTAGATATTTAGAAAAATGTTCAAAAAAGACTTGCGATTTTTCAAAATCCTTAGTGGCGAGAAAATTAACAATTAAATATTAAGAAAATTAAGTAGTTGTGCTACTTTTAAACAATTACGTAAGGAAACACAGAAAATATCTAGACACAGAAAAGTTTGTAATCAACTAACTCAACGACAGCCCTAATTACATTCAAGAATTCAAATATTGAACCATTTTTACTAAAAGGGCAAGACCATAATTTAATTCATAACCAAAAACCACATATGTTATAACAAACTGAATAACCTAGATCTTTTCAATATCTATATACCTGCCCACAGATAATTTAAGATCTCTGCCCAGCAGTTGTGTGGCACACGGACATTAATTGAACTGAACATCAAAAAAATTCGCTACTCTGATGAAAATTATGGACTTGATATATAACATTTTAAAACCCATTGGGGTAAAATTAAGGGCTCAGAATTTGGGGTACTGTACCAAATTATAATAATAAAAATGATAGTACAGACAAAATTAGAATTCAAAATATTTTAAAATTCATTGCTTTACTTGGGACTTTTTGATTTAAGAGCGATTTGAATACAGTCTTCGGCGTTTAATCGATTTCTTTTCTTCGTTTTAATGTTCATTAGAACGGAAAAGTCTTGTTCGCACAAATATATTGTTCCAAATGGCAAACATTTTTAGCCGCCTCTTCATGTGCAATTTTAAAAGCTCGCTTACAAGCCCAAATGCAAAGAAACAGGCAGGAATTAAAAGTCTTGGGAACTGTAGAAAAGGAAATTAATTCATTTTGTTACACTGAACATATTTCCAATCAAACTAATAGGTAATAAATATAGGTGTCTTATACTTAAGCATATGTACGCTCTTATGAAGTGAACGAACGAGGTAACATGTGCACTAAAAACAGACAAGAGAGCGCTGCATTTGAATTTTTAGCGCAGATCGTTTTCTCTTAATTGTTTTTTTTTTCTTGATTCTGCACTTCACTTCACTTCAATAATACATACTTTAGAAAAAGAAACTTTTATAAGAAAAACAAGCGCTGTAAATTTTTTTTAAATGCTAGTCTCCCACTGTGTTGTTCTCATTATCTGGATAAGATCAAAAGTAGCTGCTCCAGAACTTCAAATGACTCAGCATGCCAGTAAGTGCGAGGCTGCAGAACTAATTCCGGTAGCACAAGAGGTAGAGGTCGTGCTGCCGCAGTCAACAATCAATCAGGTTCTGTTACACGTACCCCAGTTACGAGAGCTGTTATTTGCGTCAACAGGTCACTTCGCAGTTAGGAGGTAATGCAAGCAATAGTGCAGTAGAAAATGTCGAAGTTTCAGAATTATTATATTTATTATTATATTCAGCATATTATTACGAGTTCCTTAGAAGGTTTTGGTATTGCTTCATCTGTGGCTGATCAAATCAATTTCGCCATTCCAAATTTAAATTTGTCTTCCTCCGCTATAGAGAATCGAGACGAACCGCAGATAGAATGAAAAAATGACATCCAACTCAGTGGCCGGCGTATGACCTTTGAGCATGGAAACCTTTTGAGAGATAGGAGTGGTCCATCTCGCGAGAATAATAACAACAGTAATTATTCGATAGATCGTCTAGATAGAATTTCTAATGTCATATCGAACCGGAAAATACAATTTTCAGGTGCTGCGAATGACATCCCCATTGAAGACTTTAGTTATCGAGTCAATTGTCTTACCTCTCAATATTTTAATAACAATTTCGAGTTGTTGTACCAGTTCGGGAATTTACTTTTTAAAGGCCCAGCTCTTTCATTCTATTGGCGGGTACACAGAAATGTGGGTCATATGGGATGGCATGAGTTGTGCCACAGCCCAAGATAAAGATATCAAGACCAACGAACTGATTGAGATATCAAAAATGTCAGGCGATGTTGGAAGCAAGGCGTAAATGAAAATGTTGATGAGTTTCTTGACGCGATGCTAGCAATAGAAGATTCTCTTCGAGAACCCATGTCAGAGAGTGATTTAATTATAGAAGTAAGACATAATTTAAACCCTGAATTAATTCATGAACTTCTTTATGTAGAAACTCCAAATCTTGCAATTCTTCGCAAGGAGTGTCATCGTCATGAAAAATTCTTTCGTAATTTACGATCCAAGCCTATAGTTCGTACAAACGTGCCGAAGCGTTATGTCAATGAAGTGGTGAGTGAAACAGCGACTGAAGAGTTGACTGACACTGACATCAATGCTGATGAAATATCTGCACTTCGCTTAAACGACAAACTTAAATGTTAGAACTGTGATGAGCAAGGTCGCAGATACCATGACTGTCGAAGACTACGTCGAGTTTTCTGCTATGGATGTGGACAACTAGATATGTATAAGCCGAATCGTGGTCATTGAAAATCAAAATCGGAAAACTCATTGAAGGATGTTCATCGAGTTCCGAAAGCGAACATCCGGCATTAGCCTTGGAATCCCCGATTTTTAAACGTTTTACTGAAATATAAGTTATATGGAGTATTGAAGTTAAGAAGGTATGCACTATACGCGTATACACACACTCACACATACTTGAAAGCACTGACTTTAAGCGTAAATTATAGGGTTAAGGGTATAGTCTAGTCGGGATTTCTCGACTAGAGCCTTCTTACTTGTTTAATACATATATTTTGGATAACCAACCACTTGATCGGATTGGATGGGTTGAAGATTTGGGTGTCTTAAGAGCTTAAGTTTGACAAGCGTATATGTTCAATAACAAATCGAGCGTCAAGTGCCTTGGGTTTCATAAAACGTTTCATAACTAAAACTCTGTATATGTCTCTTGTACGTCCTATCCTCGAATATGGATCTTGTATATGGTATCCCAAATACAGGATTCATCAGGATACCATAGAATCAGTGCAAAAACAATTCCTGCTTTTGGCACTTCGGGGTCTTAATTGGGATAATAACTTTACCTTCCTAACATAGTAGACTTTTACTAATAAACCTTCCCTCTTTTTCCAATCGTAGAACAACGCTTGAAATAACCGTTTTTCACAAATTAATAAATGTTGAAATTGTTCTCCAGTATAATCAACCAAAATAACTTTGCAGTACCTGATAGAAACACTAAAAATTTTTTTACCAATAGCGCTTCAAACTTGTTACTCTAAATATGCGATCCATAACCCTTTTCAGACCTTATATGAAACATATAAGTATCTTTCCTATTTAATTCATAGTGCCACCCCCACTTGCTCTCTTAAAAAACTAGTCTTGTGTCACTTGTCTATATGTTCGCGATCTTCGTAACCGCACGTG
>JAWNNV010000250.1:0-117919 GCA_035044485.1 Scaptomyza reducta | reverse complement strand
GGAGTCGATAAAGTCTGTCCCTATGTATGAAGGCGTCGATCTCAGAGACTATAGGATCTACAGACTCCAGATTTGGAACATGAGCTCGCCTAATCCCTAGCCAGTACAAGTTTGTTTCAAATTTCTAACTAACTCTTCCCGTTTCCGATATACACTTGAAAAACTTTGAGTGTTTGAAACATTAGACGAAATAATGACAATCTGTGAAACTTTTATTGAAATTGTTAAGTATAGGGTTCAGGGTATAGTCTAGTCATGACTTCTATTTGTTTTCCTTTGCAAATGTTAATATTTTGTAATTTTGTGTAATAGTAAAAGATCACTGGTTAAATAACTTATGGAAGTTATGAACAAAATTAAACTATCACAATTGTTCAAAGTGTGCAAACACTTTGATGCCAAACTGTGTGTGTAAAGTGTTCTATACAAACTATTCTGCTCAGTTGACACACTTGATACATCAATGAACATCGTAGTAGTATTTTCGTCTGCTGTCTGTTGTTGCATTAAAAACTAAGTGCAGCCACTTGAGAAAACTGATTTACGATGATGATTTTATGACGCATATTTATTTCTCTCTTCATTTGTCATTCCCTATCCTGCTAGTCAGGACCCTCGTTTGTGCTTTCATTCGTTTTGGCGCTATTCGCATTTGTTTGGACATGCTGTCTCTGTCTCTCTACCGTTTCGCATGCATGCTTTGACATGTCTGTGAGTCGCTGGCGTCAGTTCACAATGTCATAAGCGCATTCATCGTTTAACGAGCGCCGCTGCCACGCCCACAACACAAAACGGGCGCTGACTGATTGCTGCAGCAGCCATTTGGACATTCGTTGTGTGTGCGTGTGTGTGTGTGTGTGTGTGTGTGTGTGTTGGCCACTTAAATGGGCCAATGTCGATGGTGTCGACGTCGGCGTTGTCGTCGGCGTCGGCGTCGCTGCGTCTCGATAACAATTTTAATAGGCCATTTAATTTTTAATTAATTCCTCAAGCGGTTGGCATTTGGCAAGTCATAAAAATGTTTGCTGTCATGTTGTTGTCTTTTGTGTTGTCGTTTTTTATGACAGATACAGATAAACACATATATATATATAGGGGGGGATGGGGAGAGTGGGCGTTTAATGACATGTTCGTTCGCCATTTGGCCTTTTGTAGCTGCATATCATTATCGTGATGATGATTGTTTGTAATTTTAATGACATTTACAGAATTTACCCCCCACCACACCCTTTGTCCGTCTCTTTCTCGATGACGTTCCATCTCATTTTGGCTACCAGTGTGCTTTTGGTAAGCTTTATTTATCGAATGCTTCTCTATTTTATGTGCGTGTGCTCAAAAGGAAACCGAAACTCAAGCACACACACCCCCACACACACACACACACACATTGATACTAAGAGTTTTGTAATTAAAACGTTTAAAGTGGGAATCGAGCAACACAAGAGAGCCATACAGTAAACAGTCGAGGGAGCAAGCAGAAGGAGAGTCGCTCAACTTGATTGGAACTGTGAAGCATTGCGATTCGACCTCGTCCTGCTAACTGCTACACACAGCAGCCGTTGTTGGTTTGGCTTCAGCTACAGCTTTAATTTCTAACATCTTTTAAGTCTGGCAGCAGCACATTTATGCGCATTGTTTGGTTTTATATTTGAGCCATTTTTATGACTCTCTCTCACTCTCTCTCTCGCTCTCTTAATGGCATTTTGAGAAAATTAATTTCTTAGCTATTATAGACGCTTCTCGCACAGGCGGGGGGTGAAGTAACTCCCCCAACAGTTCCTTTCAAGCTGAAGCTATATGCTTGCTTTGTGTGTATTTTGTAATTACTTTACGCCCGAAAATTGGCGTAGTAAAATATTTCGTTGGCCCAGAACCCTCCACTACAGCCTTTTGCCTTTGTGGCTCGAGGTCACGCCAGCGAGGCCGGACATTGCTCGTTGCTTTGCATTTGTTTTTAGTGCGTTGTTGTTGTGCGTTCTAATCAATGGTCACTAATCAAATCAAACGAGTGTCGTAGCTGCATGCGCAATGTGTTGTAACCAAAACGAAAGGGGGCAAAAGCAGCAGCAAGTAGCCCAAAATTTGTGGATCCCCTGGCTAAAACGGAACAGGGAAACTTTTGCCATCGACCGGAAACTCAAAGTGCCAAAACAGAGAGAGTCCACTTGCCACTTGCCACTTGCCACTTGCCAGCACTTTGATGGCAGCAACAGCAGCAGCAGCAGCACAACAACCGAGAAACCGCTCAACTGTAATCAAACAGCACAGGGTGTTGGGGCGCCGAGTTAATGCATTGCAAATTATGTGATTGCTACTTATAAACTGCGAGAAATGTAGCGCTCCACACCCACACACACACACACACACACACACACACGCATACACACACATACATACACACACGCATACACATTATGATGGGAATGCAAATTTCGATTTCATTATGCGACTCGTGCATACCACCAGAATATGTACTATGTATGTAAATATTTGTAATATTTGTAGTATTTGTCCTGCATGTGTTTAAAAAGCGATGAGATGTCATCATTCTTCCTCTCTTTCTGTTCTTTGATGAGATGTCATGATTCTTCCTCTCTTTCTGTAGTTTTTTTTGGGGCCCTTCGCATTATATTACATTCAGTGAACTTTTGCGAATTGTAAGCAGTGGCATCTTGATATCATATTAACCATTATATATATATTCTAAAGATTTATCTTTAGAAATCTCTTTAAAAAAACACATTGCCAGAAAAATTATTGCAAAGTATACGATTCGCATAAGGTTGGGAACACCAAACTATGTATTCACATCAGGAAATATACGTTAAAATATTCATCTTGAACATTCTCGTTACACCTGACATAAAAGAAAATATATTTTAAATTGTAGGCATGATATATGATTTACCTAACCTTTTCGTTGTTTATATTAAATATACATCAAAATATGTACTTGAATATTCTCTGTCTCAATGGAACAGAACAGAAAACAAAAAGCTTACCCTTTCATTTATGATATGTATTTTGTTGTGTAACAAAATTCGACTTGATGCCCTGGGACATGATTTATGATTCAGCAATCCGGACGAAATACAATCACATATTTCGCAAGTCAAAAATGTCTCAACTCAAATATTCTACTTAAATGTGCATGTCACGTTGCGCATACGACACGTTGTACTCCTACTAGGGTTAAAGTTGTCCCGCAATAATCAGCCTCAAAACACATGGCACAAGCCAACAGAAAGAAAAATACAAACATAATTGTACAACAAGCCATATTTCATATAATTTTACGAGCGAAAACTTGAAAATTTCTACGCATAATTGGCAGTTTTTGCAAGGCGTGCGGCTTGCTTGCGCCCATTACAAATCTTCATGAGTTGATAGGTCCAAGGATTGCAGTTCCGGACTTTGGGATTAAATTGGGCAACGTGCGGGGGTAGGAGGAAGAACGAGAGGCCGACATGTGCAGCCGTTAGTTAGTTAGTTATAACCACATACAATTTAATGTAGACCATATTGCAAATGTTATAATTTTCAGCAGCAATTTTTCCGAAAGCTGGCTGCGGGTGAAAATTCATGAGCTATGCCATGACACGGGTCCGGACAGGGCCTCTATGTGTGTGTGTGTGTGTGTTGGGCGTGTCTATGACCATAGGGCAGTGGGCCTGTGTTCATGTTGGTCGTTTAGCTTGGGCCAATGCGGAATGAAGAGGGAAAGAGCTGTAACATGATGAGATGGAACAGGATGATGATAATTTTTAGGAACTTTTTCGTAGCTAGTGGACAGAACATATCTCCCTCCCACATCCTATCAGCCACTCTCTCTCCTTCTCTCTCTCTCTCTCTATTTTCCTTCTTTCTCACGCCTACTCGCTCTGTCATATGTGCACTAAACGTGCTTGGGATTTTCGAGTATTATTACGTTAAGGGTGCAGCCAAAAGCATTCGCTATGAATATGTCAGTACGTCAGTGTGTGTGTGTGTGTGTGTGTGTGTGTGTATTTTGTAAATCTTACACACCTCTAATACCCTGTAGCTGCAGGTGTAAAGCTCAGCTCAAAATTGCATTGATCATCTAAGCGAGTAATCAGATTACTAAATCATCTTCAAAATACATTTAAGAACTTTTTATTTGATACACTTTGCCAGAATTACAGCTAAGAAATGGCTAGTTGACTAGTTGGCAGCAACATATGGTATAAGTATACGTATTAAGTATACGTATTATACCCATACGTGGCATTTAATAGTCGAAGCGTGGACCCTTTGCGACATTCGCTTGCTTTCCCTCAGATATTTTAGCTGTCCCTATTCCGGCTTTTTATTATTTTTTTAAGTAATAAAATTTAATACACGGCTACATGGTCGCCTCACACACACACACACACATGCTCGATACACACACAGACACTTATTTATACACATTTATATGTATACGCACATTTTACTCAATTATAAAAGTTTCCACATTAAAAGTTCATTGCTGGGGCATGCGAAGCGAGAGACGACAATGACGACCCTGCCGGTCCAAGCGAGCATCTTTTGGGTTGGGTCGTTGGAGGGTTGGAGGGGCGGAGTTGCCATGTTGGGTTAGGTCGTGCCCGTCGGCAGTATACACGGATAAAGTAGAGTCTCTGCCTTACCTCCTTGCCCCCTTGCGCCTCACCCACTCCAGCTGGTTGGGGCGACAACATCAAAGCTATAGTCAAAAGCAAAACGTCTGGCCGTAAAAGTTGTTTTTTGTGGCAGACACAGGAAAAATTAAAAATGTTGTAGTTGTTGTTGGTGTATGACTTGCACCATAGCTACGGCTTACAACTTATGCAGCAGCAGGCAAATTACACTATCGGCGGCGGTGGTGTGGGTGTGGGGCTGGCGGTTTGGGTAAAAGCTAACTTTGGTTGACCCCTTCGTAATCCAATGGCAATGTGCCATAAAGCTGCCGGGAAGAAAAAATCAACCCAACTGAGTGCCACTTCATGTGATGTGGCACAGCTCATATTATACTACTGTGCTACAACTGTTATACAACCAACGTATATGTAGCATATACTTATTATGACAGCTGAAGTTGTGTTAAAACTAGAGCTGTTAAAGGTATATATAGTTGTATATATCGAACGTAAACTGTTATACTGTTTGTTCGTACCATACTGTTATACGAGCACACTCGTAATACACTTGTATTGTCACTCCAAAAATCTTAAATGTGGTTTTAATTTTGTTACGCGTATGCTTTACTATTCCAAAACTTACACACACACATGCATTATGTTTTTGTATTCATTGTAGGCTATGGCGGGGTATCACCACGCACCCAATGGGGTCGGATCGCGGCCCTTGTGTACGCATTGCTTGGTATTCCGATTGTATTGCTCTATCTGTCCGCAATGGGAGACGCGCTCTCGGCTGGAATGCGTTGCCTGTTTCGACGGCAGCGTGTCAAAGGCACCGATCCCAGCAGCCCAACAGCTGGAACCAGTGGCAGTCGCAAATCGGACAAGGCCAAGGCTCAGAAACAGCAACAACAACAGCAGCCACAGCAGCAGTATAATCAACATTCGGGTGCCCAGTTGCATCAGTACGGACTGCCAGCTTCGGTATATCAGCAACAGCAGGAGCAACAACGAGAACAGCAGCAACGAGAACGAGAACGAGAACAACAACAACGAGAACGCGAACGCGAACGAGAACGCGATCAGGAACGGGAACGGGAACAGCAGCAAAAGAAGGAGAAAAAGCCAACGCCCAGGGTGCCCATCTCGATCTGTGTGTGTGTGCTTGTGTGCTATGTGACCAGCGGCGCCATACTCTTCCATAGGCTGCAAAACTGGAGTGTTTTGGAATCGTTATACTTCTGCTTCACCTCGCTGAGCACCATTGGATTTGGCGAGTTGGCACCCAAAGGCAATGTGGCATTGTTATCCGCCTCCGCTTACATTGTGGTGGGCATGGCAGTGGTCGCAATGTGCTTCAATTTGATCCAGACGGAGGTTGTTAGGTGGCTGCGGCGCTTCAGCGTTCAAGATCAGGTGGCGCCCAAGGCCGAGGAGGTGCCTCTCGTCAACGTGTCTGTGACCCCGAAACCCTCCTGACAACGACCCAGCGCCGAGATGCTGGGCGTTGCCGGCACCACGGCCGCAACACTTGGCCCAGGTGGCAGCCAGGCGGCCAATAGTCTCGGACAGCATCAGACCATGTTCTTTGGACCGGCCCATACGCTAACCCAGTACAGCTCCCTACCACGTCGCAGTCACATGCATGGAGCAGGCCCCTCGACATCGGCCTTTCAACGGAACACGCCCATACGCCGATCCACTGGAATACCGGAGCACCACATGGAATACTTTGTGCCACGCAGCATTAGCGAATTCAATTTGTCCGGCGTTGGAGATTTGGCTCTGCCACCGCCCCGCCGCTTCTCGCCCAACATGAACGGCATGGGTGGCATGCCCATGGGCATGAATATGGGCGTCAACTACATGGGCATGGGCATGGGCATGGGCATGCCACATGGCCTCCAATTGGGCCCACCACAGACACTGATCTGTTCCGCTACGCCAGCCGCACCGCCGCCAGCCCAACTGCAAATAGTTACATTGAAACCGCGCAGCGAGAAAATGGTCACCTTCGAGGATGAGTCGAAGTCAGCAGCTGCTGCAGTAACAGTGGCAACAACACATTGTCCACATGGTGTGCCAAATACACCGCGTGAAGTCGGCGTAAGTGGCGCCACCGCTGACAGCTTTATGTGACCAGCCAGCAACGGAACTGGCACTGGAGCGGATCAGCAGCCACATGATGACGATGCTGAACTGAATGCAGCAATGCGACTGCGCGACAGCATTGATGATGCTCTAAGCCCCAAGCCAGCTCCCGGTGAGATAATACGTGTCTAAAGTGGCAAGTTGCAAACAGCTTTGTTGCAACAACAACGAGAGCAACCAAACGGTAACAACTTTCCAAGATGTTACCAACTTGATGTAAAGTTAATCAAAAATATATATATGTATTTCAGAATTTGCGTGTAAACAGCAACAAAAAAAAAAAAACAAAAAAAAAAGGAAGAAAAATAATTGACGCCTGTTGTAAATATACATACCTACGCATATACACATATAGTGGCATATAATATATATATATAATCCAAACGAAATAAGAAAGAAAAATACATACTTATAAACTATAACTACATACCTACACACATATATATAGCGTATTCAAATTTGAGTGGCAACAAAAACAAAAAACAAAACGATTAAAATTATGAAACGTGAAAAGCAAAAAATGTGCAAAAATGTGAATTGCATAAATAATTGAAATGCGCTGGGCTGGACGTTAATGCCAAAAGTGGCGGAGAGAAATTAATAAATATGTACAACATACGACTAACAATGAATAATAAACAACTGCAAAATAAAACGACACAGCAGGTGAGAGAGAGAGAGATAGTAAGAGAGAGTGAGAGTTGGAGAGAGAAGTGAAAAGCAAATAATATGCAAATTGCACATTGCAAATGAAAAATGACAAATTGCAGGCAGCTAAAAAAAAAGAAAGAAAAAAGGACAAAGTTTATTTAAGCGATTTGTTAGTTAGTTAGTTTGTTTTGCTCGTTATTGTCTTTTTTGTTGTTGTTTAGTGTGTCCGTCTATCTGACTGTTTGCCGTGTCCGACTGCATTCTAATGCATTCTGGCATGCAAATTTAATTGCGATTTGCGTGTTCGCATAGCTAGTATGCCTTAAATTAGAACACACTTTGTTATACGGTATAACTGTATTTCAACTACGTACGATTAAGATTCAAATTTTGTCAGCTGCTTTTTACTGTTTAACAGTTTGAAAACTGGCATAACAAAATTCGTATGCATGAATATCGTATGTTTAACAGTTAAGTATATTAGATTACAAAACTGTTATATATAGTATGACAGTTGTAAGCAACATTTATGGGTATGAAGTGCGAATAAAAAAACTGTCACACTCGAATTTAGAGGTTTAAGAAAAAGAACAAAAAAAAAAAACAAAAACAAAAAAACAAAAAAGAAAAAGTTCGAAAATCAAATAACAAACACGTGTCCCAATTAACCAAAACTGACCAAACTGCAGCTAATTTAAAACTAAGCCAATTAGAAATAACCCATCAATAACCAATATCCGCTCTGTGCACACAAACTAACTGCAAAAACCCTTTGAATGCTTTGCATAAAACATTTTTCGATTTATTATTTTAATCGGTTTTGGATGGTGTTCTGTTTGGCAGCAATTAGGATTAAATGCTTTTTAAATGAATTTTGATTGTACGTAATTGATCGGCCCAAATGTCATTTTTTACTTTTTATTCGACAATGGTATTTGAATGGTGCCACACGCTCGCCACGTAATTCAATGATGTCCACTAAATGGGTCACTTGATTTTTCTTTTTAATTGCAAATAAATTAAATTTGAGTGCTCCCGAGTCCATTTCACTTCTGTGCGTGTGTGTTGGTAAATTTGTTGCCATATTTAATTTGTGGCAATAATCAAATCGTAGCAGAAAGGGATACGAGATGAATCATTAAACAAATAAAAAACAAGTAAGAAGGCTCTAGTCGAGAAATCCCGACTACACTATACCCTGAACCCCATACTTCCACTGCTTGCAAGTATGTGTGTGTGTACGAGTGTAGTGCATACTTTTCTTAATTTCAATGCTCCATATCTCCGGTGTTTCTGAACCGATTTCAATTTCAAACAAAAAATTTTCCAAATTCAAGATTTTGTTGTTATCGATCACATGTGTATATCGGAAACGGGAAGAGTTATCGAAAATTTAAAACATACTTGTACTGCGCGGAATATATATACTTTATGGGGTCGGAGATGCTTCCTTCTGCCTGTTACATACTTCTGCACAAAACCATTATACCCTTTTTACCCATTTTTAATGGGTTCAGGGTATAAAAAACGGTTTAAATTTATGGGTTGTGGCACAAAAAAAAAAACAGAATCCAAAAGGAATGAGAAACAAAAAAAAAAAGACAAACATAAAAATCAAACATAGAAAGTAATGAAGTAATAAATTTAAAAGCAAATCAACTAATAGAATGCATTTTTGCATATAAATGTAATAATGCAAATTGTGTCAAACTGTCAAACTCACTTACTAAATACAATACCAACTGACAGCAAAAAAAAAAACAATATTTAACGTTAGTTCATGTAATTTAAATTAAGCCTCGAAACACACACACTTTAATACTATATCAACAAGCGATGCAAAGAATAAAACCAAAAAAAATAAAAATAAAAAAAAAAAATTATAAAGGGAAAAATGAAAACCACTGAATAGTTGTATTGGAAAATCAAACTAAATAATAATAAAAAAACAACTTTTTTTTTTTCGATTCTTAGTATTGTAAGCTTATTCTTAATATACTATATAGGTAAACAGCGGCAACTAAATATAGTGTATGAATTTACACTTGGCCAACAAATACGATTCAATGTTAATAACTTGCTGTTAAACACATCTATGTAAAACATATGTTATACAATACAAGATATTCACGATATATATGCGCATATATATGCATCTTCATATTTGTGTATGTACGACGTACTTTTTTTGGTGTATTACATAAAATTAAACTAATTGAATGTATAAGAAAACCTTAAAAATAAAGACATCATGAAAATTTAATCAAAAATCTGCAATTTGTTTGTATTTCATTTTAAACAGAACAATAAGAGAACTTCAAATTTACATCGACAGACATTTCAAGGCATATTCGGCTGTAACTTTATTCACATATCGAATTTAATCTTACATTATTTTGAATTTTGTCTTAGTTCAAAGCTTTCTCGGACAAAATTATTCCAGCGATTAGTTTCTTTACTGACTTCATAATGTTTATATAGCTTTTCTAGTTACTCCTTTCGATAATATTTCTAAGGAAGTATTTTTAAATTAACCTGAAACCTGATAAGGGAAACATTTAAAGTTTAAGTCGTTTCTTAAATGTTTGTATGTGCAAAGCAACAATTTAATTCCATGGTTAAGAAATATTAAAATAACTACTGTTAGCTTTTTTTCATTTATATCAAATATAATACCAAGTATTAATAAAGAAAGAAAACAAGTAAGAAGGTTCTAGTTGAGAAATCCTGACTAGACTATACCCTGAACCCTATACTTTACACGTACAATCAGTGCTTGCAAGTATGTGTGTGTGTACGCGTACTCTGCATACTGGACTTAACTTCAATGTTCCATATCTCCGGTGTTTCTGAACCGATTTTAATAAAAATTTCACACGTTGTCATTATTTCGTCGAATATTTTTAACGCCGTCTTAAAGTTTTTCATGTTCAAGATTTTGTTGTTATCGATCACATGTGTATATCGGACACGGAAAGAGTTATCGAAAATTTGAAACAAACTTGTACTGCCTAGGGATTACCTTATGTTCTAAATCTCTAGGAGTTTCTAGCTCTTCGATCGACGCGTGCATACATACAGACGGACGAAGAGACGGATAGTCGTACAGACGGACTTGGCTATATCGACTTTATGGGGTAAAGTATGGTTTAGTATTTAAGTTAAGATTTGCATGCAAACAATTAACAAAATTTACTTGCAAATAATCTGTATGTGTTTGTTGAAAGTCGAGTTAAGGATAAATCACGTCATTGGGAGTTATAAATTACAAATGCCATTTCAGTATAATTGTGTTATAATTTGTTGTATGGTAGAGAATGCACGTAATATACATAAATTCATAACTACATACACACATATATGTAGATATGTATCAATCACTGTAAAATGAATTTTCGCTCAATTGCCAAACACAAACAAGATTGGCAAAATATCTATGATAAATTTATGACATTTATCGGAAAGCATAAAAATTAACACACGCTCTTTGATATTATTCCTATTTTTTTAAAATAACTTTGTTTGCCTTATCCTTTTAATGTTTTCATTTATTTTTGCGCTTTACGTTTGACAGATCATTTCATTTATTTAATTTAATGATTTTTCCTTCATTTTTTTGATTAAAATGTTTTAATTGAATTTTTTGGTTTTGTATACCCTGAGCCCATTGAAAATGGGTAAAAAGGGTATAATGGTTTTGTGCAAAAATATGTAACAGCCAGAAGGAAGCATCTCCGACCCCATAAAGTATATATATTCTTGATCAGCATCAATAGCCGACTCGATCTCAGAGACTGTAAGAGCTAGACACTCCAGATTTGGAACATAATCTCGCTTAATCCCTAGGCAGTACAAGTTTGTTTTAAATTTTCGATAAATCCTCCCATTTTCGATATACACATGTAATCGATAACAACAAAATTTTGAAAAACTTTGAGACGCAGTTTGAAATGTTAGTTGAAGTAATGACAATCTGTGAAATTTTTATTAAAATCGGTTGAGAAACATGGAGCATTAAAGTTAAGAAAGTATGCACTATAGGCGTATACACACACACATACTTGCAAGCACTGACTGTTCGCGTAAAGTAGAGGGTTCAGGGTATAGTCTAGTCGGGATTTCTCGATTGGAGCCTTCTTACTTGGTTTTGTATATTTGCTAGCCATTTTATGATATTTTTCAACAGATATGTTTCGGCTTTGAGCTGACAGTTAAGTGCTCGATTTTGTGGCGAGATGGCCAGGGATGTGCGTATATGGTTGTGGGGGCGGGGAGGGTGCAGTCATACAGCCAGCTCTTTAGTAAAGAAATTTAATTTACATTTGATAAATATGCTCGTTGCGCCAGAGCAAAAACCAGTAAGTATTTCGGCCAAATGATATCATGTGAAATGGCGAGAATGTTTGTGTTGCAAGTAATATGAGGATATATTAAATGTGTATATTTCATGGAATTAATAGGAATAACAGCAATATGGTCGGCTGTCACAAAATGTTGTTTGATTTGGGAAGATTGCACAAACATGGCTACAGCTCTTAAGAGACGCAGACGAATTGAAATTGTTGGGATTTTGTTACAAGCCTTAAAATGCAAAGGCTTGAGCAACCTTAAGACTATCTGACATTTCTGGAATATTTGTCTGGTGTTTGAATAGCACACCAGTTGGTGGCTCTAAAGATAGTTTTTGGTTTGGATAAAACCTGCAATAATCGAAAGCTTCGTAATTTGCTTTCAACAGACTCATTTAAGTGTTTTATGCGAAGTTAAGATTATTATTTCTCATATCCAGTTTTACTATAAGTAAGTATTTTTATACTTCCACGCTTGAAGTTAGTGGTCTTAAGAATCAAAAATACTTATGTCGAGCAAAATTTTAAAGTAACTATTTTGTTTTTTGTGACAAAACAAGTAAAATACCTGTTAATACCCCTCTCCTAAACCTAATTATTACTTACTTATCCTTGCATGAATACGTAGAGGGGCTTGTGATTTTTGGGTTTGATATGATTTGCGCTTCCAAGCAGATCTATAGTTTCTAGATGCTTTATATCTTCGGAGACACTTCCTTTTGCCATTTTCAATAATTTGCACAACTTTTCAAATGTTATATATTATTGAAAATGAGTTTTACTCTTAACTCAAATAACGAATTGGACAATCCTAATGAAAATTCTTTGAGAGTAACTGACTAGCCGAATTGTGTTTTGTCTGAGACGTATAAGACGCTTAAGAGCCGTGCAATAAGTGGTCTATTTATAGACCTTTTTTTGTCGGGAAAGAGTAACATAATAAAAAAATGAGAGGCAAAGGAAAATAAGAATGGCTGAAACCTCATCGTGGCAATAAAATCGCTTAAATGCTCTTTGTTTGAGTCATTAAAATCGCATTTGGCGCTCAGTTAACTGACTTGCCTCATAATGATAATGATGATGTTGCTGCTAGCTCATCATCACTGATGATGCTCTCGATGATGCCGTCGACGTCGCCGTCGCGCTGACATTAACGTTGAATGTTATTCGTTGTCAACACACTTGACATATAATTTGATTACGTATACGCATTTTATTAACTCATTTTTAGCGTGTGAGCGGATAACGACAGAGCCGACATACTCGTCAGTGCTCGCTGCCAAGCAACCGCAACTCGTTCCGATCACCGAACACCCTTCCTCCCAACCACGCTGGCTGCTCATTATATTCTGGCTTGATGTGTATATGATATACTCATTCTTTCTGCCTGTGTTTCTCGATGACGACAAGGTGGAAGTGGAGTTGGAGGCGGTGGAAAATTGGAGTCAGTGGCAAGCGCTTCACATTAACGCTAATGGCTCCAACGCACACACATGTGCGCGTGTGTGTGTGTGTGGTTTTTGAGTGGCATGCCTACTACAGCTCCCTTGATTATACTCCTGACCTGGCTAACAAGAGGTCCCAAAAGGCAGGGACTCTAAGCAGCCGGCAACTAATTTCTTTTTACAACTGTGTAGCGGTTCTTAAGCTTTTTAGGAACAACGGTAAATACGCATATATATGTGTGTGTGTGTGTGTGTGTGTGTCTGTTTGTGTTTGTTTACATAGCCGCACAGCTGGCGCGAACCGAGCCAAACCAATATTGCAAAGAGCCTCGAACACACACGCACAGCTACAAACAGCAGCAGCAACAACAACACCAACAACAACAATCACAACGACAATAACAGTGTTTGCTTAGCGCAATCATTTCTTACGCACACACACACATATATATATAGCCGATCCCAAAACTTATGCCGTGCCGCTGGATCCATTGAAAAGTCGTTAGCAAAACGTCAGACAACAGCAATAACAACAACAACTACAACAACACCAGCAACAGTAAGCAACAAGGACCTTTTATGGGTCCCAGTCTCGACTTGGGTCTCGTTCTTTGTGTTTGGGTTCAAAAACTGCGTCTAGATCTGGGTCTAAGCTATTTTTAGGTTTCTGCTGTTGCGTTCCAAGTGCAAGTATTTGATGGTCAAAACTATTTCAGTGGCTAACTCGGACCCAAACTGATTAACAATAACTTGAACGAGGGAGCAATGACTCCAAATGTCCCTGTTGCTGCTACGTAAACAAAATTATATACATATATATAAATCTGTGAGCAACACTCTAATTCAATTTTGAACAGCTTAAGCCTTAAAGATTGCCATAAGAAGAATGGGCATGGTAATGGTATATGTTTAGTAAAGCTTTAAGTAAATTTGTCAGATTTTAGTACTTGTTGCGGAAATTTACATTGAAACATCGGAGCTAAGGAAAATAATTAATTTGTCTATTTGCTGAAATTATATTTAATAAAATCGAAAACATTTTTCTTGTACTTTTACCTGAAGAAACTTCGATGTTAATCGATAACCGATAAATAGAAAATGTAGTTTCCACACGATGTGCCGTTTGGAGCAAATTTTGAAGCTAGGATAAACCGTTAAAGATAGCAGCAGGTTTGTGAACAATCTTTGTGGATACAGCTGCTGGCTAAATGCGAATTGGTATGCTATTAACCCACACTAATGTAGACAACAGCTCCTTCCCACCTTCCTTTCCTTTCGCCACTCGAACGAAAGCGCACTGAGCCAAACAAATGGGTTGTTACTCGCCGCAACCGAATTAAAAGTCCTTGCTGTCCAGCGGCCCCCAGGAGAAGCACAACCACCCAACCCGCCCACTGGATGTGCAAAAATGTCGCTAGTACTGTTTCCGTTTCCGTTGTCATTTCCGTTCGCGAGGGCCAAAGCAAAGTGCAGCCATTTTGCCTACGCCCATAAATCTATTAAGACAATTTGGCAGTGGGCAAAGGCGCAAAGTTTGCGACATTCGGCCAACTGTTTTCTGGGGATTGGGTAACGCAAAACCGCACAGATTTTTTTTTAAGCGAGCACAAATTTTGCTGAGCCAAAGCACAATACACAAACAAGCACACACACACACACACACACACGCACGCAAATACACAGACTGTGCGGCAACTGAGAGGCTAGCAAACAAAAGTCAACTTTTTTATCCATGTTTTTTAAGTACTGTCAAGGGTATCGCTATCTATCTATAGTCGTGCATACCATACCACATACATGTACAAAAGTTACCAACTCAAGTTTGCAGTGTATGTGTGTGTGTGTGTGGGCGTTTATATGACAAGGTACTATGATGCACATGAATCTGCCACAGCAACCAGCAAAGCAGCGAAAGTAGCTGGCAAAAACATTGACTGATGGCAAACACGCAACATACGCTTCGCATCCCAGTTTCGCCTCTCTCTCTCTCTCTCTCTCCTCTCTCTCTCTCTCTGTCTCTGTCTCTTTCTAGGCACTTTTGGGTCGTGTATTTCTTTTTAGCTATCTCTTGGCTGCTACTCCACGCATCCCTCCACCATCCCCCTTGCACGTTAGTGTCAACTTGGCGGGCTTGCTTGTGCGCCTCGAAGATACTGTCACATTGCCGTTTCTTGTGCCGCATTCTGTAATAATCTATCAAAAATTGTACGCAAACAAAATGTGATTTGGCGCAGGCTAGAATACATATACCCACACATATATATATGTACTATATATATATATATATATATATATAGATGAATATATATGTGCCTAACCCAGCTATTCCAAGTTCTTTGTCTGGCTGCCTGCGCGTTGGTGGATAGACGGTTGCTTGGGTTGGGGTGTGTTGGATTGGATGGCTTTTGCGCTGCTCTGCATAAATTTTCTTTCGCTTTTCGCATTTGACAATTGCATGGGAAATATTAGCACCGCCGCAACGCAGTTTGTTTGCCAAAAGGGTGGGGTTAACACAGAGTGGAGGGGTGTAAACATGCAAAAAAAAAAAAAAGGGTCTGCTGGTAAAGCTGAAATGCAACTAGTAGACTTGGTTATATAGCACTGAATATTTGTGTGTAGGCATTAGATTAAATGTGGCGAAGAGAAGATAGCGATGCACACTGGTTATTACCTCAATAATAAACTTACAAGTGAATTATGGACGGTATGAGGAGTTCGCTCAGCATATAAGCATAACTTTTAAATCGCATTTATCTCTGTTATTTGTGACTGGCAACAATTTATGCAGCTATAATCCAGCGATTTGATTCTGTTTTGAATGTTGCTACTTCTGTTAGTTTATAGATCATTCTGGAACCAGTTCGTTTAGATTGTTTGCATTCAGTACTGGAACATGACTTATTAACTGGCTTGAGTTAGCTTTATTTTGATTTCGAATCCAGCGATTTGATTCTGTTTTGAATGCTGCAACTATTGTTAGTTTGTAGTTTATTACGGAACCACTTCATTCAGATTGTTTGAATTCAGTCAGGCTTGAGTTAGTTTTATTTTGATTTCCTAAAACTTATTAGATTGTGGTTTTTCGTTGCATCTATTGGTTTTCGCCCAAAATGTATTTGCGAAGTAAACTCGTTTATCGTACATTTTGGTTTGTTTTCTTCTTGTTTTTTCTGCATTCAATTCATGTTCGATATAAAATTGGTTTTTGAATTACTTTTTAAATCGTTTTTGTTTCAAACTTTGCTTTTTGCCCTGTTGTTGTGTGCTGAGCTGTCGTTACGCTTCCATTCCCCTCATCCCTCTCTGCACATTCTGTGTTTTCCTTTCTTCCGCACTCTTTTTCTCCCTCTCTGGATCTCTCTGTATCACTGTCGCAATCTGTCACTCAATCTCCCTAGAGCCAACAGCATTTCTTGTGTGCCACTTTTTCCAAAACGCGACAAAGTTCAAACTCAACCAGATATTTGCCTTACGCCACACACACACACACTAACGCGCACACACACACATGTACATCTTTCTTCCGCCTGCAGTTGTCCCCATAGCTAACCCATTCTGTGTAGTCTCGGTTTGCCTATCTTATCGGCTGCTCCATGTATTCGCGTCGCTTTGTGGCTTTTTGCTCATATTAAGTGGGCGTGGCTGGCAACTGGAATTCGTCCTTGGCTTGGCAACTTTCCTTACACAAACGTACAAAACTCGAATGGAACCGACGCGACTTTGCTTTTACTTTTGCCGCTCAGCAGTCAAACGAACAAACAAACAAACAAAGGACCGAACAAACAAACGAACAAACAAACGAACAAACAAACGAACAAACAAACTAACAACCAAAGAGCCAAGCAACATAACAGCAACAACAACAGCAACAATAACTGATCTAGAAATTGCAAAAGCAACACGATGAATTGCAGTTGGCAAAGCCCAGAAAGAACCAAGACAACAGGAAACAATCACCGAATGACAGTTAGAAAATAAGGGATAGAGGGAAAGATTATCCTGGCATTTAAAGTGTCTAACAAGAAATATATCCTGTAAATTTATTTACTATTCGATTATAGCTATAGTTAGTATTGACATAATTCGTTGGTTAGTTCCCATTTCAATAATCTGTCTACAATCAAACTTCCTGATTCCGAATATCCGTATACCGAAGTTTTCTATATAACGAATTCATTTCCAGAACACAGCAATTTGGTGTAATATTTTCTATAACGAAGCTATTTTTCGTCCCCTTGAGATTCGCTATATAGAAATCCATATCTCAAACTCTCAATTCCACTTTTCCCATCCACCTTTGCTTAGAACAGCTTGTATGGATGTTTGTTACTTGTTATTTGTTACTTGTTTAATAAACTTATAATCTTTTTGACTTGTTTGTTTTTACAAAGTTTTGTCCTACATTAAGATTTCTGTTCAACTTTTTTTGAAGTTTCCAAATGATGTTTGAGGTTTAATTTATATCGTCATTATGCATTAAATTATCTTACCTGTTACCTAATCCAACAAAAATTACATTTTTTCAAGACAGTGCAGCATTTGGAGCCCCAAAAAGTATGTTGTCAATCACTTTTGTTTACACTTCCCAAAAAAAAAAATTGTTTTTATTTAGCAATTTGCCAAGCTGCAAAATTTATATACCCCATGCGGTAAGTCCTTGGCCAGGACACAAGAAAAAACCTTGCCAAATCGAAGCAAAAACAGCATTTTCTCGAATTACTCAAACAAGACGTACGGATGATGAAAACAAAAGCGAATTGCAATTTTTGGCTTAGTTGCATAGATGTTCGAGGCTGCAAGAGCTTTGCCGCTGAATCTGGTAAACATTTACCATTACTTTTGCTCCACACCCCCCAAAACCCCTTTGCGCCTCTACAAATATACCGATTGCACACCGTTGTTCCAACCTGCTGGCCATAGTTGTGTAGCGTGGCCAAATCCTAAGGAAATTGCATTTGTGGTTGCAATTTGAATTGCAATTTGAATTGCAATTGCAATTGCGGCACAGTGTGCAAACTGAAGTCCCTCCCCCCCTTGAGTATCCTACCCCAAAGGGCTTACGCTCCCTTCCCTCGTTTCCAACGCCAAACACCATTGCCAGCTGCTTCTGAAGACTTGGTAGCCCCTGAGTGCCCGCCATTTGGCATTTGGTATTCTTTTTAAAAAAAAAGTTTTCTCATCGCCGTTGACTCAACTCCGACTTTTTTCATTGGCCTGGCATTTCGATTTATACCCATGGCTTGCAGAGAACAGAAAAGAATATAACCGAATAGAGCCCAAAACAAAGAGAGGATGAGTAGAGCGAGTGAGAGTGAACTTAGGTCCATGGGCAGCCAGAAGCGAGCTGCAGCTCGTTTATCAAAGCCAACGCTTTGAATTTCAGAAATGTCTTTTCCGCCGCTGAATTGGACGGACAATGCGAGAACTAAGACTGAGACAGTGAAAGAGACTGTGGGATGGGGATGGTAAAGGCGCTTCGGTTACGGTTTTGGGGTGCCCGGAAATGTATTGCAGAAAATTACGTTGGCGTTGTCGTTATCGTTGTCGCTTGCGTTTTTCCCGATCTACGCGAACAAGACAAATAGATTAGGCTAGTCCACTGACAGCAATTGCAGTTAGCTTTTTCCAGCAGCAGCAGCAGTTGGCATTAGGAGCGGAATATTCGGGACAGGAAATTTAATGATGACGCCCAAGCTGCAATTAGTTTGGCGCAAGGGGCAAAAAATTTAAACTGTTGCTGCATTGTGGTGTTTATTTCGCACACATTTTTATACCCTGAACGCATTGAAAATGGATAAAGAGGGTATAATGGGAAGCATCGGAAGCATAAAATATATATTCTTGATCAGCGGACGAGTTAATATAGCCGTCCGTCCGTCCGTCTGTATGTATGAACGCGTCGATCTCAGAGACTGTAAGAGCTAGAGACTCCAGATTTGGAACATAAGCTCGCCTAATCCCTAGGCAGTACAAGTTTGTTTCAAATTTTCGATAAATCTTCCCGTTTCCGATATGCACATGTGATCGATAATAACAAAACCTTGATTTTGAAAAACTTTGAAATACAGTTTGAAACATTAATCGAAATAATGTCAATATTTAAAATGTTATTGAAAACGGTTCAGAAATACCGGAGATATGGAACATTGAAGTTAAGAAAGTATGCACTACACTCGTACACACACACACACACACTCACACCGACTTGCAAGCAGTGACTGTACACGTTAAGTATAGGGTTCAGGGTATAGTTTAGTCGGGATTTCTCGACTAGAGCCTTTTTACTTGTTCTTTTAGTTTTTGCCTGTATTGTTGCGTTTGCATTGCGAAACGTCAAACGCATAAAATATTCACGAGAGTGCAGAAAAAGTTAAAAAAAAGGACAAAAACAAAACTACAACAGCAATAACGGCAACAGTTGCAGCGAATTTAACAGCAACAATAGCAGCTGCAACAACAGCTACAACAACACTGTCAACCACACGTTTTAAGTAATAAAACGGCACAAAAATAAAGAATAAAAAAAATACACAATAAAAATAAACAAAGGCATAAAAATAATGGCAAAAATACCTCTCTCTCTCTCTTTTCCACCCTTCCTATGTGTGTGTGTGCGTGTTTTAAATGCACTGTGCTTAGGGCAATTCAACTTTAGCACGCATTTTGCCATGCATTCAGTGTGCAAGGATTTGCGCCCTTTTAACGATATTTTCATTTTTAAGTACCACACTTTTCATATAAATCCTCTAAGTAAACTTTTTATTTAGTAATTGTTTCTTTTTTCCATAGAAATAGATCCTTTTTGTAGATAGAAAATATTGCATAGGCTCTAAATCTACATACAAAAACAAGTAAGAAGGCTCTAGTCGAAAAACCCCGACTAGACTATACCCTGAACCCTATACTTTACGCGTACAGTCACTGCTTGCAAGTGTGTGTGTGTACTCCATATCTCCATTGTTTCTCAACCGATTTCAATAAAATTTCACAGATTGTCATTATTTCGTCTAATGTTTCAAACTGCATCACAAAGTTTTCCAAATTCAAGATTTTGTTGTTATCGAGCACATGTGTATATCGGAAATGGGAAAAGTTATCGAGAATTTGAAGCAAACTTGTACTGCCTAGGGATTAGGCGAGCTTTTGTACCAAATCTGGAGTCTCTAGCTCTTATAGTCTCTGAGATCGACGTGTTCATACATACAGACAGACGGACAGACCGACATGGCTATATCGACTGCATTCAACTCATTCAAATTGTACTATTAAAGTTAAAGGGAACGAGTGCCGTATGGAATCACTAAAGATAATTAATTTTCCTATCATTTGATGTCCACTTTTTACCCACTTAAATATAGTTTACTTAAGGTAGAAGAAAACATGATGGTAACAATCATTAAAATGTATATAGAGCAATCTGAAATTATGAAACTCGCTTGAACAACAGCCTAGATTAGTTAGTGTATATTTGTTTTGTTGTGACGCTTTTGGCTTTGCGCCCCATTTTATCGCATATTGACCCACTGACGAAGTGGCCAACGGCCTGATCTATGAGCCTTGTAGCCCAGTTGTGTGTAGGACCGATAGAGAGAGAGGGAGAAGGATGCCAGGAAGGAAGGAAGGAAGATGGGACCACTGCACATTTATGGATATTAATTTTTATGCAACACTCCAAATTGATAGGCATAATTGGCAATCGCTTGTGTGCTATAACAGGAATACATGTGTATGTCGTTGGTGAAAGAGGAGACTATAAAACACTTAAACACTTCTCGATGAAATGAACACCACGAGCCTCGTTTGATTTAATATCTGTTTTAGTTTTAAAGCTTCGAAAGTTTGAAATATAAAGTCAATTTCCACTGCTGCATTTAAATTTTCGAAATTAAACGAGTTTTCAAATCAAAAGTCAGTCCTGTATACTGTAAAAAACAAGATTTTTTAAGTTTTGCAGACATAAACGTCTCGTCTTTGTCTTGTGTCTACGGGTTGTTGCCATCATGAGCGATTGTTGTTGTCACGCTAAAGTTTATCCAATTAAATCACACTTCTGATGAACTTTTCACGACGCTCCTGACTTCCATATGCGATACAATTCGTGAGATATTTGTATGCCACCCCCTTTCTTGGTATGTATCGCATTTTCTCAACTTATTATAACAAAATGTCAGCCGCCTGCTGCTTTCGCACCTCAGCCGAAATAACAACAAATGCACTCGGTACATTCACATTTACATTCGCAAGGATTCGCACTCACATCGAATATCAAGGATCCAGCCACATGGAAAAATAAGACAAATACAATTTATAAATAGTTTTTGGCTGGAGACGAGCGAAAATTGAAAAGGCAAACCAAAGCAATGGAAAAGTAGCAACAGCGCCAAGGAGCTAAAAAAAGCAACACAAAAAACCAAAAAAAAAAAAAAAAAAAATACAAAGTGAATGTTGAAAGAAAAAAGAAACACTGCAAAAGGCAGAAATAATAAAATAGAAAAACTTTTAGCGGCGCATTAGGTAAACCGAAAAACTGCGACTCTGCGGTTGTCCTTGAAGCTCTTGCCTAACGCGGGGTCGAGTGGTGGGCGGTGCGTGATGGGGTTGGGTTCTGGCAGGCTGCGGTGCAGGCAGTGTGAAAATGTGTTACTAACTTAAATTTATGCGACACGTCGCCACACGCCCCCACCTTCTCTCTCCACCAACAGTATTCAACACAAAATACCCTTGATCATTCCCACCCCTCCGGAAACAGGCGCAGCACGCCAAAGTGAATAAAAAATCGGGAAAATATCTGAAAAACGGGAAAAACTCGCATAAAACTGAAACGCAAGCGAAAAGTTTTTGCAAAGCTCAACCGAAAAGCAACTCACAGTTAACCCATAAAACAAACTATAGAGTCCCCCCACCCAACTTCACCCAACCGAAGCTAGAGCAAAACTTGTAGACACCCATTGACACTTGACTGGACAAACGCCCAGACACATTCACTCAATAGGCCAAGGAGACAAAAACACACACAGCCAGGGACAAATTGTGGCACAGACCACACACAACAAAATCAGCGACATTTTGTTTTCATTATTTTCACACATTTTTCCAAACTGAAATTTATTCATGCCCCAAAGGCCACAGAAATTGCAATGACAGACGGATTAGAAGACTAAACTCAGAGCGGCTTAATTAACACACAATCGAACCACTCCTGACAAGGATTAGTCGGAAGTGAATCAATCAAATGCCTCGATAAAATTTTAGTTTTTATTGAAAATGTGTAAAAGTGTAAAATGATTTTGTGCAAAAGTATGTAACAGGAAGAAGGAAGCATCTCCGAACCCATAAAGTATATATATTCTTGATCAGAATCAACAGTCGAGTAAATATAGCCATGTTCGTCTGTCCGTCCGTCTGTATGTATAATATATATATATATTTGGAACATTAGCTCGCCTAATCCCTAGCCCAGTACAAGTTTGTTTCAAATTTTCGATAACTCTTCCGTTTCCGATATACACATGTGATCGATAACAATAAAATCTTGTGTTTGGAAAACTTTGTGATGCAGTTTGAAACATTAGACGAAATAATGACAATCTGTGACATTTTTATTAAAATCGGTTGAGAAATACCGGAGACATAGAGCATTGACACACTTGACTGTTTTTTCTCGACTTGTTTGAATTTATACTTTCATAAATACATAAAGTTGTGGCGTTTAGAGCATTGAACTTGAACAGATTAGAAAGTCAACAGCCAAGTTGTGTATACTATGTAGTTGAATAATTTTGTTGTGTGACACAGTTTCCTTCTTTTGCTAATTTCTTTAAATACAGATTTGTGGAGGCATTTTCCAAAGTACGTTTGTTCACTGAAAGAACACTTTATGACATTAATAAAAATGTTGATGTCTTTTACATATTTTTGTATTGCTTGGCAAGAGAATGAACAATATTTTATTTCATATTTTTTAATAAAACTTTATTAGATGCTAAAGAGTCAAACATAGAGTTTCATATACCAAATTCTAATCTGTTTACTTGCTGCTCACCTTGAAGCCAGCTTTTGATGAATAATTATGTTTTGTGTTCAGTTTCTGGTGGTAAAACTTATTCTCAGAACTCTTTACTATATAATTGATCCAAATGATTGTATTTTACGTTTAAATATGCGACAAGTGAATGCCAAACTGCGGGCATCAGCAAAGACAATGCATTTAATATTTTAATCATTATTGTGCGCTATTGAGGAGATAAACTGATGTGTAAAGAACAAGACGATTGTGAGGAACTTAATTTGGATCTGACAATCAACTCAGAAACAACCACACAAAAGGCCAACTAGACAAAGACTTACGGTTCATTGCGTCCCTTTCTGTCTGTCAAGCATTGAAATTTAAAACGTTGATTGCATCAAGATGTGAATAGGCAATTGTGATTAAGAAACTTAACCAATCGATAGCTGCCATGTTCAATTATGGCCAATATAATATTTATGGCAAATGACTGACTGATTGATTAATAATCAAGAGACAGCTAGCGATAATTCTTCATTCACATTCATACCTCATTAAGGACGTGTTTTATTCCTTTTGTGTCGTTTCGACTGCGCAAAAGTCAATGTTTATTTATGTGCCTGGATATATATTTAAAATAACCTTTGTTAATCATAGATTAAATGTTGCACCTGCTCAGTTTCAATTTCCTCAACCAGCTTCAAAGTCAGCTTGCACTATTTTATCGCTCCCTGAACTGTGTCAACACAATGGAACTAATCTATTTATTTACTATTTTTACTGCAGCTGCTCTCGTATGTGTTCCCCTGGGCTGGCTCACTGGTTGGTCAATGGGGCCAAAGCGAGAGAGGGGTATTTCGAGTTTTGTACATGCTTGGGCTCACTCATTTGGCTTTCCGTTTGAATTTCCTTTGCACTCAATGAAATTTCAACTTGATTTCCGAATAACGTTTGCTTCTTTTATTTTGAGCTCAGGCGACAAAATGTCCCCGTACACACCCATACACACTCACACCAACCACACACACACAGCTAAAAGGGATACACACAGCCGACAGCTGGTGGCTGGTGTGGCAAACGCATGAGTATTTGTGCATTTGTTTGTTTGTTTATTTGGCTTAATAGTCAGCAGCAGCAGCAGCAGCCATAGTAGCCTTGAGAGAGCGTTAGACTGTGGGCGTCTAGCCTTTGCCTGACTTGGCACAACACATAACAAGTAAGAAGGTTCTAGTCTAGAAATCCCGACTAGAGTATACCCTGAGCGCCATACTTTAAGCGTACAGTCAGTGCTTGCTTGTATGTGTGAGT
Source organism: Scaptomyza reducta (assembly GCA_035044485.1). Classification (NCBI taxonomy): domain Eukaryota; kingdom Metazoa; phylum Arthropoda; class Insecta; order Diptera; family Drosophilidae; genus Scaptomyza; species Scaptomyza reducta. The sequence continues at coordinate 93,387 of JAWNNV010000250.1, read as the reverse complement.
GTGTGTGTGTATGTGCATATAGTGCATACTTTCTTAATTTCAATGCTCCATATCTCCGGTATTTCTCAACCGATTTCAATAAAATTTCACAGATTGTCATTATTTCGTCTAATGTTTCAAACTGCATCACAAAGTTTTCCAAATTCAATATTTTGTTGTTATCGATCACATGTGTATATCGAAAACGAGAAGAGTTATCGAAAATTTGAGACAAACTAGTACTGCCTAGGCTATATCGACTTGGCTGTTGATGCTGATCAAGAATATATATATATACTTTATGGGGTGGGAGATGCTTCCCTCTGCCTGTTACATACTTTGGCACAAAACCACAATACCCTTTTTACCCATTTTCAATGGGTTCAAGGTATAAAAAGTGGAGACGCACAGAGAGAGAGAGAGAGACAGACTTAGGATATGTGTAGAGAGATGAAACATATAGCCAATTTTGCGAATCCGCTTAAGTGCGACATTGATTTCCGTCAACGATTCTTGACACTGGGCCAGCTAGTGAGCCACAGCAGCAGCGGCAGCAGCATCCACTGAAATACCGAGAACTGAACGTCGACGCTCCGTTTTGATTTTGGGTCTGGTGTGAAACTGAAGTACAATCTATATTGAAATAGCAGCTAAAAGGGACACACATATACATATATTAGCAACGCATGTGGACGCACACACACACACACATACATTGATGTGGACAAAGTGTAGCTTTAGGTGTGCCAGCCAACAACTGGACCCCCGCATCCTGCGATTCACATCCGGATTCACACGTTGCTATTGCCATTGCTGTTGCTGTTGCTGTTGTTGTTGCTACGACTGCCTGGCGCCTGTGGCACTTTGCAAATCTATGAGTTTATATGGCTGCCTGCGATATATATATATATATACTGCACAAACATACTCGCATATCTATAAAATATTGCTGCCAAACCATTTTTACATACCTCACAATTTGTGTGCATCTTATACATTTCAGATTTTCAAGTAGACTATGTGTGCAAGAGTGTGTGCGTGTGTGTGTGTGTGTGTGTGTAGGTGTTAGATTAAATTCAACTTGGTCAATATTCAACAAACTGAAGCTTGGGAGCAGAGCGGACCGGAGGGCAACAAACGACTTCTCATTAATAACTGAGCAATCGTATGGGAGGTCGACTGGCAGCGGATATGTTTGGTATTGGCTTATCCTACCTCCCAATCAACCCACAGAGCTATGGCCTCTGGCTGTAGCTTATCTAAGACTTATGGCACAACTGCAGCTGACACAATACACACACACACACACACTAACACACTAAACTAAACTAACTTGATGTCAAGTTCCACAGGCAGTAAAAGCGCAATAACAAAGCAACTTCTTTAACTAAATCTTGTTCAGATTCCCTCAAACTCCCACTGAACTCAAAGGGTTTTTGCCGTCTGAGATCTCTCTCATGTTCTTCAGCTATTCACTCTCGACAATTGGTTTTCATAAGTAATTTCAAATTCTGACAGCACTTCGATTATTTAAACTGCGAGTCAGTTATTATTGTTCCAGCTGACAAGTAAGCAAATAGTCAATTTATTGTAGTTTTCTTTTCAATGCAATGTCTGTCAAGGTGTTTGATCGATGTGAAGTGAAAAGTAATTGTTTAAGTGAATGCCAGACTGACAAGACAACCGCATATATCTATGAATGTCAAGTTGTTTTCGTTTCGCTGTTAAGGGGGAGAAAACCAACTCAAATATCAACTGGCAATTGGACGGACAGTAAACCGTTATCTGACACAATTTGTACATCAAACTAAATAAATATTTGTGAAACAGGAACATAAAATAAAATAATTATAAAAGCAAAACACTGTCAGATTAAAAAGTCAAGCAGTGCTTTTGACGGATCTGTCATGACATCAACTTGATGGTATATACTTATGGATAATAATCAGTTTGAAATCATGAGCGATTTGAGTGTTGTTGTTGTACAAACTTGTTGCTGATTTCTGCTCTCAACAAACGAGAAGCCAAACAAACTTAAAAGTCACAAGCTCTTGCCTGCAAAAACCCTTCTCAGTCGAAAATGTCTTTAATGCTTGGTAGTCCTTAGGGCCAAACATCCTAATATCCTATCCATCAATCTGAACAATTTGAGGCAATGACCCAAATCCTAACGGTATGTATGTATGTATGGTTGGGTATGTGTATAACTCCTATCACATAAAATATGATGTCAAATACGTTGAAACGAAACTAAATCAAATACTAAAGACTCCATACAAAATCAGGGAGAAGCATAGTTAAGGCCTAAAGGGCAAGAGCAACAGCGACTTGCCAGGGTCAATCAGCTGCTACATTTATCTGCAGAAAGTCAGCCAACTCCCATGGCTTCCACCTACACCACTTCAACCATGTCACATTGCTTGGTGCGTGCCTAACAAACGTCTAACGAAAGATGCTTTCAATCAGCGCCCAACCACCCGCTGCTCCTCATCCGGTGTACTCCGCTGATGATAAATTGTCGTAGCATGCATTTTGTGAACGTTAATTTGTCATATAAGCGACGTTTTATACGCTTGCCCCCAGAAAAAAAAACCAAACAGAAACAAGTAAGAAGGCTCTAGTCGAGAAATCCCGACTAGAATATACCCTGAACCCTATACTTTACGCATACAGTCAGTGCTTGCACGTATGTGTGAGTGTGTGTATGTATACGCGTATAGTGCATACTTTCTTCAATACTCCAATCTCCAGTGTTTCTCAACCGATTTCAATAAAATTTTAACAGATTGTCAATACTTCGTCTAATATTTCCAAAGAAGAGTTATCGAAAATTGAAAACAAACTTGTACCGCCTAGGGATTGGGCGAGCTTATGTTCCAAATCTGGAGTCTCTAGCTCTAATAGTCTCTGAGATCGACGCGTTCATACATACGGACGGACGGACGGACATGGCTATATCGACTCGGCTGTTGATGCTGATCAACAATATATATACTTTATGGGGTCGGAGATGCTTCCTTCTGCCTGTTACATACTTTTGCACAAAACTATTATACCCTTTTTACCCATTTTCAATGGGTTCAGGGTATAAAAAGGCAACAGATAGAGAGTGAGAGAGAAAAGTGGAGTGGAAGATGGAAAAGCTGAAGAAAATGGAGCAACAGAAATCAAATTAAAATTGTATAATCGCCGGATATAGCGAGACATGCTTGCTTCTGCCCGCGGGGTAAAAGGTGGCAGGGATACAACTGCTAAAGGAGCAACGGGTTATGATGGCACACTCAAACGAGCGATAAAGACAGACAGACAGAGAGAGAAAGCAATCAAATCAATAATTCATATTATGAGAATGTTGAGGAAACGTTGCGCCAAAATTTCGGATTTTCAAGCAAAGTTTTTGTGGGCGAATAAATCGAAAGTATTTTGTGCTTGGTGGCGCCAAAGCAAATGTAAATTTTCAATTACAACGGTAAGTGCATGAAAATGCAGACATTAGACAAAACTACACAACAACAACAAGCAGATCAACAACAGACAATCAGCAGTCAAGCAGCTTGGAGGAGCAGTGGGTTGAGCGGATGCGATGGATGGTGATGGAACCCACAAACAAGCGGTAACTAAATATAACGAAAAGCATGCCACACACACACACACACTCACACACATACACAAAACGTGAGCGCACACTTGCAGCAGTTGCAGTTTTTGGGTTATTGCTGACCCGTTTTGTTCCGCACTCTTTGAATGCTTGTTAGTCCCAGTTATGCCCGCAGCTCTTACCACTTTAGCTGTATTTAAATACTTGCACGATTTCCGGTTGTTAGAGCTGTTAAGTTTCAAAATGGCTGACACACACACACACAGAGACACATACACACATCGAAGCCACATTGAAAATGAAATGTATGTTTTAATGGTTGACACAGCTGCAACAGCAACGACGCAGCAACAACAAACACAGCAGCAGCATCACTACCATTGAACCGCACCACATCAAGGTTAACTGGCGGACCGACCCCAAAACCGTTAGCAGCTGGTATTTTTCGAATGATGGATGATGCCCGATGACCGATGACATGTTGTATGCAATTGCTCCAATTCGTATTCCAGCTCCAACTGTTCTACACTGACATCATCATCCCATTGAGGCAACGATCGGTTTGGGTACTTAGGTCCTCTTAATTATTACTTTAAGCAGTTATTTAATCTCATTTGTATACTTTATCATTCAATTTAATATGAGGAAATTTCACTAAGCAAAGCTAACATCATTCCATAACACTCTGGACCAATCTATTGGCCCTTGGCTTTAACTTATTACCTGCTTACAACACCCACATGCCACAACACACACACACTCATACCTGTACACACTGTTTCCATTTGCTGTTTTGCTATTTGGTTCACTGCTGTTGATTTTGTACCCTGTAGGGGATAAAAGCCGAAACAAAAATTATCAGACGTTTAGTCCAACTTGTGTACATTAAAAAGCAAACCCAAATCCAACCAAAACGTTCAAAAATCATAGCTTATTGAACACGCAAAAAAACAAGTTTAAACTTTATATGTCTATACTCAATGCTTCTAAGGTATTTAAAACATGTGAGTAGCACAAATAAATATTTCAAATTTGTAGTATAGACAAAATAGGTGAAATAGATTCTTGTCATTCCACTAATTTGATTATCAAAAGCAAAATGTGTTTATATATATACAAAAAAAATCACTGTGCGCCAACTTCATTTGATATCCAAGTTCAACATTCCCGTTTGGGCTGGCGCACATTTTTGCGTTCAAGTTTTGCATTCAGTGCTGAAAGTTCGGTTCAGGTATTTCGCTATGGAATTTCAGAGAGGCCGATACTGCCATACTATGCTGCTGTGCTGTGTGCCACGCCCACTTGGCCCGTGTTGGCATGCCTTCGATTGGCCGAAATTGCTACGGACTGATTGAATGAATGAACGAATGAATGCATGAATTGACTGATTTATAATGATTAATGCGCCCAAGTTATGTGTGTCCACAACAACAAAACCTGTTCGCCACTTGGGAGACTTGGGCAGCTTGAGTCCGGTAGGACTGGTGAGAGACAGCTGGCTAGCGATTTGGTCGCCCCACCTTGACCGACCTCAATTCAGTCCCGGCTGACAGTTAATCAGGTGTTAGACACGGTCCCAGCTTGTTGTCGCTTGTATACTCAGCCATCTGGCACTGCATCTGACCGATAGCGTCTATGTGGGTGGCACATGCCGTGTAAAATCGGGTGGGGGTGGAGGTAGTGAGAGAATTTTAAGCCGCTTAACCGCTCAACGCTCACCACTCACCTCTCACAGCTGGCTGGTCAGTGCTTAGTGTTTACTGCTTATTGCTCGGAGCTCACCAGGCGTCCAGGCCCAGGAACTCACTGTTAGCTGCTTAGGTAGCCTAATGAGAATGCCAATGAAAATGCCAATGGGGAATTTGTGAGTGTGTGTGTGAATGGAAATGGGAATGCCAAGAGCATTGCCAAGGTAAACAGGGGAACAACGAAAAGTGGGTGGAACTATGACAATTTGTCTTGAGATGATTATGTCCAACAATTACCATTGCTGCAACACGGCTCCGTTGACGATTCGTGGACAATTGTCATTCGTCATTCAATTTCCATTTCAATTTAAAATTGAGTTTCGGTTGCGTTGTCTAGGCAACATTAAATATAATTAAGTATTATGCCCACTCGCTCCAATGTGGCAAATAAACTGTACAATTTTGTTGGCGACCTGCTAACAATAAGCAACAAGAACAGCAACAACAACCGCAGCAACAACACCAATAATGAGCTGAAAATAAGCTATTTGTTGAACAGCTGCAAGTCAGCAGAAACGCAAAGAAGGAAGCAAAAGAAAAACTCACGTATTTGTTGTATACACAATGTGTAAGGTTATCAATAACACACCGATGATAAAAATACTCTACCCCGCTTTGAGTACATCGCTTTCGAAGTCCAGGCTGTTCATATGCCACGGATTGAAACTACAAACTGTATTATCAGCCTGTTCAATTTGTTTTATTTCTTACCAAGAATGAATTTAGCACTTGAAGTCAAAAGAACTTACATTAAGAATGAACATCAAACTATTTGGCTTTTAATTACAAATTTCTTAACTAAAAGTAAAAGCTTTAATGGTACGAACGCATTTTTATGACAAGATAATAAAACACTATTAAATTTGCCATCCCTTAGCACTGAAAGAGAACTATAGGAATTAAATAGGTAAGCTTAAGTGCTTTCATTTTCTGGTTACCAAATGCTGACGCACACACAAAAAATAAACAAATGGTCGACACTTGACTTACACAGTCAAAGCGACGCACTCAGTTAGGGTATTAAAGTAATAAAATATAAAAAAAATGAAGGAAAACAGTGGAATCTGTAGAAAAGAAATGAAAAATGGTTGGTCCTTCGGCTAGGTGCGATTTTTTGTTGTTGTTGTTTTGGTTGGGGCCCTTGCTGCTTGGGCGGAAACTGAAACCGCATTTATGCCACGCACGCATACATATAGATTCGTCGGTATATATATATATATATATATGTATGGATATGTATGTACATATAAATAAGTATGAGTGGGTCGTCGGTTGACTTAACCGCTGTTTGGCCAACAGTTTTCGCCAGGTTTTTACCTATGGGCCGCGACTGTTGCGAGCTTTGAATTCATTTAAAAATGTAATGACCTAACCATTGCTGTGTTGCTTTAACATGCAGTAGCAGCAGCAGCAAAAACAATAATAACAACAATAGCTGCCACACAGCGTAACGGCAACAGCAATATTAAAATTCATTAAAAATGATTTGCGTAAAACGTAATTTTATTTCTGTACAAAAAATAAAATAAACACAAAAGATACGGTGAAAAAAATAATAAAGCATAACAAAAAAAAAAGAAAATGATAAAAGCTACCCGCGTAAAACGAGACGGGAAGAAATAGTATGCATTATATATCACACTACAAAGTAAAATCAAATAAACAACTCCAGGCTTCAGCTTTTGTTCCGTCGTTCCTGTTGCTGATGGTCAATTAATCTGCTAGATAGACTGTTGTTGATGTTGGATTCAAACAACTCGAAACGTGTCACAATTCTTATGTTTCCTAACTATTTATGTGCAACATAGACGTGTTCCACAGCGAAAATATCCAACAAAAAATATAAACAAATATTATTAAATCTCTAAAATTAACAATCAAAGTTTTTAATTAGTCTTGTACAAATAATGAGTTCAGATTTAATTTGGAAGCAAAAGATTGTTTATAGAATCCACGTCAATATTTTAACAAAAATATTGTCAAATCTGAATAAAACAAAAGTTTTTCTTTACAAAGTTTAGATTTAATTACACTTTACCTCTGTTATGCTAGCATAATAAATAAATTAAAAGAGTTTTCATGACATACAAATTCCTGCAAATGACAATTTATGTATATAAAGTGCTTACATTTATCAACAACATTTAATATCTTTGGGGCAAAAAAAAAAGGAAAACAAAGCATGAATAATAATTTTTCTGTGGGCAGCGGTTTACTTTATCCAGACACAACCGTAGGCTCAGAACATTGTGAAAACCTTTATGATTTAATTAAAAAAATGTCCTTTTGGCAATAATTCAGAAACTGGCTGAACTTTAAACAAAGAAATGTTGCCAAGTAAATACCTTTGATCCTTCAAATTTCCAGTGAAAATGGCCAGCATTCAAAACACAAACTTGTTTGTACAACATTCGTTTCGTTTGTGCCCATTTTCTCTGAAAATCTGTCTTTGCCTTCATCGATGTGGATTGTAAATTCAATTAATATGCTTGTACATAGTAAATTCGTAGAATATTGTTATGGAATATTGTATATTCACTTCTTTTTATACCCAGTGCAAAAGTATGTAACAGCAGAACGAAGCATCTCCGAACCCATAAAGTATATATATTCTTGATCAGCATTAACAGTCGAGTCGATATGGCCATGTCCGTTTGTCTATATGTATGAACGCGTCGATCTCAGAGACTATAAGAGCTAAAGACTGCAGATTTGGAACATAAGCGCGCCTTATCCCTTGGCAGTACAAGTTTATTTCAAATTGTCGATAACTTTTGCCGCTTCCGATATACACAAGTGATCGATAACAACAAAATCACGAATTTGGAAAGCTTTGAGACGCAGTTTGAAACATTAGACGAAATAGTGAGAATCTGTGAAGTTTTTATTCAAATCGGTTGATAAACACCGGAGATATGGAGTATTGAAGTTAAGTGTGCACTATACGCGTACACACACACATACTTGCATGCACTTGCTTTATGCGTAAAGTATGCGGTTCAGGGTATAGTCTAGTCGGGATTTATCGACTAGAGCCGTTTTACTTTATTTATTTTATTTTATTTCTGGCTCCCACTTCAGGCGCTTATAATTTCTTGTTAACTTTTTGCTGTGCGAATTCGATGCTTTATGCAGTGGTGCAATCGCTTTATACACTGGTGCAATCACTCACTCTATTTCTCTCTCTATCTCTCTGCCTCTCGAGCGTCGTGTCTTGTTGAATGGTACTATTTATTGATATGGGCTGGCGCTTTGACCCCATCAAGCGAATAATATCCTTGTACTCTGCGTGCCCTCTGGTCAATGTGATAATCTCCTTTTACATCTCTCTCCCCCTCTCTCTCTCTCACTCTCTCTACAGTGAGTGGACACTAAAAAATTAATGAAAAAAATTGCAACACACACACACAGAGGGAGAGTGAGAGAAGTACACATACAAACATGTGTACATATATAAAATTAAAAAATTTATTGTTTTCACTGATAGGTATCCAGGCCATTGGCTGCCCAAACCCTCCAGGCTACTGCAAGCAAATTAAAATAAAACAGCAACAACAGCAAAAACAAAAAAAAAAGAACAGTTGGAATTGTAAAAAATTGAACATATAAAAATATTTCGCAACGCATATATATTTTTACCAGTCCATGCATTTTATATGACGCGTCAGTCTGATGTTCGCCCATCAGGCGTGGCACGTGTTGTAATTTCCCATGTAGACACAGCAACAATATGAATAAAAGTACATGCCAACAACAACAACAACAACGACTTTCACCTTGTCACATTTTCAATTTTCATTTCCATTTGGCATTTGCCATTTTTTTACGCGTTTGCCTTTGCTTTTCATTGGCCCTTCAACGATTCTTTGGATATTATCAAGCGATAGAAAGCGTGCCATATTGGCGGGGCGGGGGAAGCGTAAAGATTGCGTTTGCCGTTGTTCGTCGACAATTTTGAGGCTCATTAAATTTAACAAAGATTTGCGCCAAAGTTTTGCCGCTGTTCTTAACTTTTGCTTCGACTTCACATTTTATGAGTTTCCTTGCCACGTCTGCTATCAAAATGATTGCCTAGACATATGTGTGCGTGTGTGTGTGTGTGTGCTTTGTCAGAAGTCATAAGGACTTTCCCCCCTTCCTTCCTCCTCAACGTTGCCGTAACAGTTCATGACAACTGAAAACGCCCAATTAGCCCCCGAAAAAGCTGACAAAGTTGTGCCACTGAATGTGCCACGCCCACGAAACACTCACAACAACGGTCAACTGACCAACAACAGTGCTGGTCCAATTGCGGACACCATTGTGGACAAGCACTACGGTCGAAAAGGATTGCAAGCCAACTGCGTAAGCGCTTAACAAAGAACAACAACAACAACAGTAGCACAATAAAGCCCTTAAAACAAAAGGTGATTACCGCAAAGCGGAATGAACAGAATGCCAAATGCCCGTTAAATGCTCAGTCAAAACAGCTTTGACAACAAAAACAAACAAATAAACATGTGTTGAAACAATAAACAAGTTCTGCTTTTCCATATACATATACATATACATATGGGCATTTCCACAGAAACTCAAAAGTCGTCGAAATTTCACATTATTACATAGACATTTATTCAAAACCCAATTGGATACATTGCAATCGTATCTATTATATATAATTGAATAAATAATTTAATTGTATCATTTGTTTTTATGAATTATGAATTGAGTGTTGATCTCTTAAACCTTTCATAAGCTACTCATAGTCAAGAAGAACAAGTAAGAAGGCTTTAGTCGAGAAATCCCTAGACTATACACTGGATCTCCTACCTTACGCGTACAGTCAGTGCTTGCAAGTATGTGTGTGTGTGTGTGCACGAGTATAGTGAATACTTGACTTAACTTCAATGCTCCATATCTCCGGTGTTTCTCACCCGATTTAAAAAAAAAACCACACAGATTATCATTATTTCGTCTAATGTTTCATAAAGATTTCTGAATTCAAGATTTTGTTGTTATCGATCACATGTGCATATCGAAAACGGAAAGAGTTATCGAAGTTTAAAACAAACTTGTACTGCCTAGGGATTAGGCGAGCTTTTTTTTGCCCAATCTGGAGTTTCTAGATCGACGCATTTATACATACATACATACAGGCGGACGGACGGACAGGCGGACGGACGAACAGACGGATATGGCTATATCGACTCGGCTGTTTATGCTGATCAAGTATTTATATACTTTAAGGGGTCGAAGATGCTTCTTGCTACCTGTTACATACTTTTGCGCAAAACCATTATAACCTTTTTACCCATTTTTGAAGGGTTCGCGGAATACAAATATTGGTTTTTCGTGCGTAAAAAATATTTTTTCTTTGTGTATATTACGCTTCTTTTGGTTGCGGTTGCTTGTTCAGAATGTGGCTTCATTTGCTGCTTCAGGTGGGGGTAAATTTGAATATTCGATATCTTCTTGTTTCTAAGCCGATATTGATGAAATCTAAACTATACTTGAAACTTTCGGAAACCTATGTATGTCCAAAACGGGATGTGTTCACAAGCTTCTCTTTTAAGTTTGTCCATCCCTTTGAGAGTTGACATGGTAATAGTAGTAGCTCCTCTGTTGTAGTATGGAAGCTGTGCTATTAACTTAAAGTACATGTAATTATCGTGAATTTCACACACTTAAATTTAGTTCCACTGTGGGTCGTTCGGGTGTGCAAAGTGTGAAACTTAATATTAGTTTTTCAGCATCCATGCATAGCTTCGCACACATATTTGCTATAATTTAGAAGCACTAAAGCTGTTCGAGCTTTTAAGTAAAAATTCGCTTTGCATGAAAATTATTGAACATAAGAAATATGGCAAAACGTGAGGATTGGGTAAAGAGGCAATTTACAAGTATCCTACACAACATTCACACCCACTCACACACGCACACATACGCGTAGCTTTAACTTAAGAGCTATACTCTTTCAATATATTTTCTGGGGCATGGTCAGACCAGAAATGGACCAGCACAGAACGGAACGGAACCTCACCGAACAGAACAGTAAAGAGGCAACAAGCTTTTTCCAAAAGCAAAAATGCAAAGCTACATACACGACCCACACACACACACACACACACACACTCGCACACATACACGGATACTCGGTAACAAGCGGGTGCTGAGTTGCTTTTCTTGTTGCTTTTTGTAGCGCTATGTAAAAGGAAAAAATATTTGGCATTAACATAGCTGTTGTTGCTGAGGCACACACACACACAGGTATGAGTGTGCCTAGACAGTGGCAGTGCGTTGTGTTTTCGGTGCGTTGTGTGAAAAGCAGCGTAAAAAAATGCTTAAGCTGCAATGGAATTAGAAACAGCAGCAGCAGCGGCCTGGACCCAAATAAGGGAAGCGAGAGTAGCAAGGAGCGCCCGCCAGACGGCAGCTGGAAATGCGGAAAATTGCGCAGGATGCGCGGCATGAGTGGCATGCGCGGCTCGGGAATGGCTGGTGTTTGGGAACAGTACTGTGGCTCCTACTACTCTCGGTTTGGGCATGAGAAATTCGTTCGTTCGTTCGTTCATTCGTTGTTGTTGTTGCCCACGTTAACATTGTGGCAATGGCAAAGTGCTTAGATGTATGTTGGTGTTTGTGTTTGTTGCCAGTCCGTTGTTGTTATTTGAGTGGTCGCACAGCTGCTACGCAAAAAAAAAAAGAACCCAAACACACACACACACCCGACACACATGCAAACAACAGGAAACAACAAAGCAAACGCACTTTAAAAGTAACGCTACAAAAAAATCCTAGGCTCACCCGCGTGTAAAAAAGAGCAAGCAAGCGAAAGTGAGTGAGAGAGAGATATGCGATTAGAGTGAACAGCAGGAGCAGCAGCTGGCAAAAAGTGAAGTTGCCTCTAATTGAAGCACAAGTGTACTTCACAGTGTCTGTATCTGCAAATCAAATATTTTTATATTGTGCAATATTGCGATGGGCTGAAATCTCCCATTGGCAACAACAAAACAACACAACCCAACATTTGATACAATTTTGTGCTTGTTATTATTATATATAGTTTGTGTCCACATTCTGTCACCTTCCATAAATCAGCATACGTTCTTCTTCTACTTGCTTATATTATTATTACTATAGGTACTTACACAGTTAGAACCAGTTGTGAATTGTAATAAGCAAAGACTGCACATAAGCGTAAATAGAAACCGAAAAGTTTGTCAGACCTCAGCATTATAGCAGAATCTCTTACAAATTAATAAATAACTAATATTTTTAAATGAAATCTTTTAAAAAAATATACGTGAATATTTTTTTTAACTTTCCGATTTTACATCCACTCTAGCTACCATATGAATTATTTATAAAATATCTCTTTTATCTACGAAGAAAATACTTGAAATACCATGCCACCACATCACCACAAGTTTGAAGTGAATGTTGCTTGATTGGGTGGCTTTTGAAGTCAATCTGAGAAGTGAATGTCGTCAGCATGTTCGTTGTCCTTGTTATTTATTTTTTTTGATGTGGGTGAAATTATTTAGTGCTCCCGCGTGGCAATGTCCAGAATCAGTTACGCAGAATGATGCCAGAGTTGCAACTTTATTAGGTTTATCTGTGTGTGTGTGTTGTTGTTGTAGTGAAGCCCATTCGCTGCGCTCTGTGACGCATTAAAAATCGCATTAGATCAAAAGTCGACAAGTTCATACACAAACAAAACGAAAACCAAATTGTGTGGGGAATACAGAGAAAGAGAGAGAACGGAGTGAGCGCAAGAGAAGAGGTTAAGGGGAGCAGGCCTTATCTTTATTGTCTTTCTGTTCGTCGGCTTTATTTTTAGCTTTTCAGCGAGTTCGCCTTTTGATGTGGGCTTATCAGATATCAAAGCGCATAGCTGATAATTTGGCAAATGGAGGACAACAGGTGGTTATCGGCCCACTCCTTGTGCTGTTGTGTTTTCATTTTATTTTTCTGTACCACCTGAAGACGCTACTTGTTATTTATCTTGATTGGACTAACTGAGTTGGACTTGCAGCAGCTTCTAACAACAAGCAATAAGGAAAACACGAAAACAACAACAACTTAAAGCAAGTTTAAGTTAAAGTTCGGCATGCCGAATATTATATACACTTGTTAAAGATCTTGCATTTGTATGATATAGTGATCCCTTCTGGTCGATTTTGGCAAATTCTGTAACTGCAACAAAAAGAAGACATTGCCCAAAGTTTTATCTCGATAGTGGAATTAATGTGGGACTAGTTTGCATAGATATAGATGGCTATATCGACTGAGCTGGCGATGCTGATCAAGAATATATACTTTATATGGGTTACTTCTATGTGTTACACAGTTCATGAGAAAGTAAATATACACTTTCGAAGTGTAGGAACGCAAGGCAGAGTAAAAATCTTGTTGCATTTATTATTAACTTTGAGCGTCATTTGTTGATTAAAAGAGATTAGACTCATCTTCATTTATGATGACAGCATAAAGAAACTTATTAAGTATATTTATTTGTGCAGTTTGTTGACTGTTTAGCCGCGTTAACAGTTTCTTTATCAAATATCCTTTTAAAACAAACTATTTTTACATGTTTTCTTTTTCAGCACTGAAAGTCGAGCATAAATCTTAAATATCCAACAAATTTTGTGTACAATTTTGTTGAACAGGGCATTTATGTAAGTTGTATGTTTTGTGAGCTTATCGCCAGATTTGACTCTTCTCTGCTTCGTCTTCTTTTCTCTCTATCTCACTGTCTGTCTGTGTTTTTTTTATACCCTGAACCCATTGAAAATGGGTTAAAAGGGTATAATGGTTTTGTGCAAAAGTATGTAACAGGCAGAAGGAAGCATCTCCGACCCCATAAAGTATATATATTCTTGATCAGCATCAGCAGCCATATCCATAGCCATAGCCATTTCCGTCTGTCCGTCCGTCCGTCTGTCCGTTCGTATGTATGAACGCGTCGATCTCAAAAACTATAAGAGCTAGAGACTCCAGATTTGGTACATAAGCTCGCCTAATCCCTAGGCAGTACAAGTTTGTTTTAAATTTTCTATAACTCTTCCCGTTTCCGATATACACATGTGATCGATAACAACAAAATATTGAATTAGGAAAACTTTTTGATGCAGTTTGATTAGACTAAATAATGACAATCTGTGAAAATTATATTGAAATCGGTTTAGAAACACCGGAGATATGAAGCATTGAAATTAAGAAAGTACGCACTATGCGCATACACACACAAATACTTGCAAGTACTGACTGTACGCGTAAAGTATAGGGTTCAGGGTATCGTCTAGTCGGGATTTATCGACTAGAGCCTTCTTTCTTGTTTTGCTTGACTTGTGTATATTTTAGCCTTTGCGTTTAGCCAGCTTGTGCTGTGATTTCCAGGCATTTGATTTGTTTATGTTGATAATGATTACAATGTTTTCCGTTGTCGCTGCCGTTACCGGCGCAGATGACAAAGCCAAAGTGCCGGCCTTTGGGCACCCCCTACCTAACACTCACACACACACACAGTGAATTGGCATATCGGGCATGCATCGTGTGCCTTGTTCCTAGTTCCTGGTTCCTGCTTCCTTGTGCCACATGCCAGACTCTCATTATCGCGGCCATCTTTCAAACGTTGCCAGCATATGTTAGTTTTTCGTAAACTTGAAAGCTGCTTTACATTGTCAGGGGCGTTGTGTGAATTTGAGGGGGAGGCCGTGGAGAAGGACGAAAGGAGGCAAAGGATAGTATCTATATATACACATACATATACCTAGCTACATGGTTTGGGCGCACAATCAGCTCGACAACGGCAGCGCCAGCAAAAGTGTGGCCTACTTCTTGGGGCAGTGCGAGCAGGAGCAACGCCTCATTCATAAGCACACATACACACACACATGTGCCTGCACGTAAGCATAAAATCTGGTAAAGCGCTACCATAGCTCCACCCAAACACACACACACACACACACACACACACACACACACACACACACACACACACCCACACACATACACATACTGCGGAGCATATTTATGCGCCTTGCTGAGCCTCGGTACTTCTACACACCTTGTGGCATTTAATATTTGTGTCCGTGGCAGGCAGCAGAACGCAGCAACAGCAGCAGGACGATGCCAGCAGCGTTAAGTAGGCGACTAACGTTAAATGTTTTCCATTGCGCTTTTCCACCCCTTTCGCAAAAGAGCTTCCCTCCGACCCCTTCTCAACGCCGCACTATCGCAAAGTGCAAACAAAAAGATAGAAAAAATATAGAAAGCAAAGAGGCTTTTCGGGCGAATATAATAATGTCAGCGCGTCGACTTGTTTACGCTTTGTGCAGGCTTTCGCCCCGACAATTTATGATTGAACGCATGTCCTGTGGCATTACCTGTGCTTACGCCCTCCACCACTGCACCACTTGCACTAACAAGTGCATGGCAAACATACACACACACACACATAATACACTACCATACAATCTGGTTATTCTCTCAGCAATAGCTAATTAAAAATGTCTGTTAGACAGCAAAGCCCGAACACAAATAAAAGCACAGGTATTATGCTAATGGTTTTGGTAATACCACCAAAAAGCTTTTGTGTAAATTAAGTTTTCTCACCTATCTGAATTGATAACCCAAATTAGCTTTGCAGTTCCGATCAGAAATACTAGACATTTCTTACCTATATCTCTTCAAACTTGTTATTCTAATTATGCTATCCATAACCCCTTTCGGATTTTATGTGCTTTATATAACGATCTTTCCCACTTAATACGTAGTGCCACTTCTACTTGCTCTCTTAAAAAACTAGTCTTGTGTCACTTGTCTATATGTTCGCGATCTTCGTAACCGTACGCTACGCGGTGCGCCCCTCGGTCGGATGGGCGGGAGGTGGGTCGCTTTGTGCTTGGGTCCGCGCGTTAACAAGCCGGTGCTTGGTATCGTTGGGCCCCTTGAATGTACTGTCCGTTAGTACATCTACGTCCAATAATAATTGTCAATAGGAAAACATTTTGAACAACTGTTTCAAGGCTATAAGCCCAATAAAGACGACTCGCTGACCAGAATCAATCATTGAATGATTGATAAAACTGAACGAAAAATAGAAGCTCATTTATTTGGAAAACGAACCAAAGAACTATAGTAGTCAGAGACTCTTAAAATTATAAAACGAGCTTAAACAAACTTAGTTGGTTCAGGCATGAGAAAGATTAGAGAAATGTTAACGCACGAAAAATATATCGGGATTAAAGTTTTGTCGATAAAAACGTGCATTCGGTATCGTATTAGCATCTTCTTCATTTTTTTACCAGTTCCGAACATAAGATCCGAAAAGTGAAACTAATTTCTTTGATTAAGTCAGAAGAATCAGTTCATCATTGATTTGTTTGTGTACAAAGAATACACATAGGATTGTTCTGCAATCAGGAAGATAAGGAATGAAATAAAACATTCTCGAAAATCGCAGCATTTTCACTCCGCTCACTGAAACCTTTATGCTTCATCATGCGAGCCAGAAATAGATTTTGTACGCATAGTTTTCGGTAAAAAGATCTTCGTAGAATGGAATTTTGATGAATCAATTGCACAACTCGCTGGATGTTGCAAGCACACATGGCCGCCATGCTGTGTGCTATTGTGTGTTGCGTGCTGGTTGTTGGGTGTATGGCTTCCACAATGGGGTTAAAACTAAACGTTATAATAGCATTATTTGTTGTTACTGCCTTTATTGTTCTATTGTCAGGCGATATAACAAGTTAATTTAATGTTATGAATTCCATAATAAAGCCACAAAAACAGCAACTACCATGATCATAGGCAGCGATGGGAGTTGCACTAAAAATCGAAAAATAAAAACAAAACTTTGCCAAACCCCTAAATTCAGTTAAATTGCACATTGTAAAGAATGTGTGTATGTTTGCATTGTTGCGGTTGTTGTTGCTGTTGTTGTGATGCAATCAGTAAGCTGTTTGTTTAAATTAATTAAATTATCAATATAATTGATTAGTGTGAAAATACAATTGGCTACACAGGCGCACCACACCGTTCATCCACCCCCGAAAGCTCTTCCACATCCATTTCGTTCCACCTTACTCTCACTCCTCGACATTACTATACCCTGAACCCATTAAAAATGGATGAAAAGGGTATAATGGTTTTCTGAAAAAAGTATGTAACAGGCAGAAGGCAGCATCTCCGACCCCATAAAGTATATATATTCTTGATCACCATCAACAGCCGAGTCGATATAACCATGTCCGTCCGTCCGTTCGTCTGTCCGTCCGTATGTATGAACGCGTCGATCCCAGAGACTATAAGAGGTAGAGACTCCTGATCTGGAACGTAAGCTCGCCTAATCCCCGCGCAGTACAAGTTTGTTTTAAATTTTCGATAACTCTTTCCGTTTCCGATATACAGATGTGATTGATAACAACAAAATCTTGAATTTGGAAAACTTTGTGATGCAGTTTGAAAATAATTGACAAAATAATGACAATCTGTGAAAATTTAATTCAAATCGGTTGAGAAACACCGGAGAAATGGAGCATTGAAGTTAAGAAAGTAGTACACACACACTCACACATACTTGCAAGCACTGCCTGTACGAGTAAAGTATAGGGTTCAAGGTATAGTCTAGTCGGGATTTCTCGACTACAGCCTTCTTACTTGTTTTCGAATTGTGTAACTGCATTTTTAAGCGTCATATGCGACGAGTCGTATACAAAAGAAATCAAATTGCATGCCAATAAGTTAGCTGTGTATGGATGTGTGTGTGTGTGTAAGAGGGTTTGTCGCCTGCTGCTTTTTATGGAGCCAGAAAACAGCAGCAGCGGGCTACTCTGGTCTGGTCTGGTCATGGCCAAACCCAGAAGTACGAAACAACAGCAAGAGGAAGAGAAGAAAATAACAGAAATAGATATCACAGCGTACTTACATTTAGATATGTTACATATATGTGCATATATATATATATAAATATATATAGATTTATTCAATCGCAGCGTGACAGCAACAGAAAAAAAGTAAAATAGAAGGGAGTGGCACAGCGACCAAGGACAGTGGAGACAGACTGGTAAGGGTTATAGGTATGGGCATTTCGTAGACAATATGCAAACATATAGCACACTAGACATGCCAAAGTACAAAGTTCACATACACACACACACACACAAAGATCGACGTGGCACCAGGATATAGATAGATATTGATGCTGTGCGCTTTAGTTGTATTGTAAAAAGCTTTTTCACTTTGTCCTCGCCGTTGTCGAGACAAGCGAAAGGCGAAAGCATTCTCAAGCACCTACTTGAATGCCCTAACTTTTTTAGCACAATATAAATATGAACTAAGTAATGAATCATGTAGGTCAAAATCATATTTGAATTTTGTATTCAAATCGAATTTTAAACAGCTTCAATTAAGTTTACAGCGATTCTCTCCTTAAATGTTTAAATAGTCCGTAGAAAGAGAGAACAAGAAAAGGGGAAGCAAAAAACATTGAATATGTTAATTATAAGTTTGAAAGCTGATATGCCGAAACATCTTCTCTGAGCTTCTATAAACATTACTTACTTCAGATCTTAATCCTAATTGAGAGATATTCCAAATAGCAGCATTTAGGTAAATCATAAAACGAAAGGTGGCTTTTAATAAACCACAAAGCAGAGATATCCTTTTGTGGGAGTGTAAAATGGACTCTGACTCTCTAACCGGCCATCTATCTGCTAGCTGTGGCATATGCAATAATTGTGTGTGGATGTCTGTGTATGTGGGTGGTTGTGTGGGTATGCCATATTTATGTGTGTATATTGTATATAGATATATATCTATGGCAGTTGTAGGAGAAACTACTATTGAAAAGTGCACATAACTTTCGCCACATAAATCGAGCGTCGAGAAGTAGACAAACGGTTGCTAGAAACTTGGACATAAGCTGAACTCCCATACACACACACACACACACACACACACACACACACACACACACACACACACACACACACACATACACACACAGACACTCATGCGTGAAGATGTCAAGCAACAGGCGCAAATTGTTAGGCAGCAGCAGCAAAAGATTGACAACATGGACAACAGACGCTGCCTTTAAGGAGGAAGTTGCAGAGGCAAGCAAAGAACATGCAAAAGACAGCTTAATGATAGAGATGGTGATACTAAGATATGTTTAGTATAGATAAAGGGAATATACATATAATAATACATCTGTAGTTGATGACACACAGATTTTGGTGTTGCTATTGCTGTTTGCTGCTGCATGTTGTTGTTGCTAGTGTATGTGTTGTCTGCTGCCTGTTGGCCATGTTGTGCTTTGTTTGTAAGGCGGCTTAACATTTGGCAAATTTAATTAATAATATTTGAGCTTGGCGTCATTTGGTCATGTTCTTAGAATCAACCAATGCTGCCTGCTGCCAACTGGCAAGTGCCTCGAGGTCGCTTTACTGATTCCACATGCAATTATTGTAAGTGTGCAACCACATTGCGGCTTCTCTGATTGCAATTGCCCTTAACTATGTACGTTTGTGTGCGTTCACGCGTTTGTGCGTGTTTGTTCAATATGCTTGTCGGTAAATCCGATTACTGTTTAACACTGATGGCTATTTAAATGCTTACTTACCATATGCATCAAGTCACTAACAACACCAACATCAATCACTGTTCGAGAAGTTCTTCTGAATAGCTGGCAAAGTCACAAGCAACACATAAGCAAATAATTGATGATAATGGGCTTGATTTATGAAAGCTCAAGTTTTTGGTGTGTGAGTTTGTCTTTTGTCAATCACTCTCTATTGGCTCTAATTGGATAATTATAATTTCCACTAATTACACCCTGAACCCATTAAAATCGGGTAAAAAGGGTATAATGGTTATGAAACACCGGAGATATGTAACAATGAAGTTAAGTCCAGTATGCAGTACACGCGTACAAACACACACACACATATACTTACACTACCTGTACGCGTAAGGTAGTGGGTTCGACTAGAGCCTTCTTACTTGTTTTAATTGCAACATTGCGATGCTTTCATTGTCACTTGATATCCATTATCCTTGCTGCTTACCTATTTTAATTGAATTTTCATATTTGAATATGTCGTTTTGAAAAATATTATTATATCCCAATCCAAGCAAATAATCAAATAATTATTATTTCAAAACACGAGATTACTTGTTGAATAATCGATTCATTGTTGAGGAATTTATTACTATTTCCCCTTTACTAATTATAGCCCTATAGTACAGTTCGTGCTGTTAGATCCCAGATAGATTCCCATACTGTAATAAATAAATTTAAACATATTTGAAATGTTAGAGATTGCAGAAAATGGGACAGCCTGGAGATGAAGAGCTAAATAATTTGAGTGACATATCCCAAATTTTATCACCGAACAAACTAAGCGCTTAGCAAAATCTCCAAATGGATTTCACAAACATGCAAACACACACACACACACATTCACGAATTCTTGATTCTCTGCTCAAGGGACACAATTACCGCAAGAAAACGCTTCACTTAGAAAGCATTTGAGCTGCAACAACTTAATGAATTTATAATCGTCATAACAACGAGGTCTCGAAGACTGTATGCTGACACATGTCCATGCCATCCAGTTATCTCTCACTCTCTCTATCTGTGTGTGTGTGTGTGTGTTTGTGTGTAAGCTGATGCCACATTTACGAATGAAAACTTTGTGGTGGCATACATTTGTGGCATTTAGGTTGCTAATTTAAAGCTTTCCACTGTCGAAAAGGCTATTTCAGCTTACCTACTTAGTTGTGAGTGTGTATATGTGTGTGTGTGTGTGGTAAATAGTCAAATGCAAACTATTTACCACACATTGAACAATAGTTGCATAAGTTAACATTACAAAGCGTCCTAGCTGACCGCCTTGAAACTGAACGGACCAGCAAGGCATGGCATAGAGACAAGGAAAGAAAAGGCGAGAGGGTAAGTGGAGTTCGGGGGTTGCAGAAAGCAAACGACGTTGCTCCTGCAGTGTATGCAATTTCAGCTGTGTTGCACACACACACACACACACACATGCACAGAGAAAGACATACTTATACAGAAGCAGAGGATAGCGAGAGAAAGATAGAGTCTCAACAGAGCCATGGAGCAGTCGTGTGGCACTCCATTAAACATATAAGTACACCTATTAATGGTCAAAAAAGAAGGCAAAATGGAGCCAAAAGCAGCTGCAGCAGCAGGAGAGCAAAGCAAAGGAGAAAATGGGGTTGTCGTGACCAAATGGCAACTGAACGAATGCGAAATCAAAAGCACAATATTACACTTTATACTTTTTGCCACATTACAAAATGAAATTTTCCCGCACACACACAGACAATTACATAGTGCTACAGGGAAAGACAGAGAGATATGGCGTGAGTAAGTGCGAGCGGGATAGCAAGCTACACTTGGCCATATTATGTGTAACTCATCTTAAGCACATTAAGCGTACTGAACCCCAAAGCACCAGTTCCCAAAACCCACAAACAGTGCCATAGCCACCGCCATCGCCATCGTCATCGTCATCGCTATCGTCATATAGCCGTAGACAGGACAGGACAGCGGGCGGCCAGCGACAATGATAATGAAAATGATAATGATGATGATGATGATGATGAGCTGCTTCATAAGAGTACATCTACTGCGGTTATGCTTTCCCCTCTTCTACGCTTATGATATAATGGGTGGGTTTGTGTATGTGAGGGGGTTTTGTGTGTATGTATAGGTGTATATGGATTAAAAGTCCATCAAAATGTACATAAAAGTCATTGACTTAACAGGCAGACAAACTTGGTAACCAAGTTATGCGACACCTGAGCAAATCTTGAGGCATCATTTGCCATTTGCATGCAGCAAATTGTCTATGTGTGTGTGTGCGTGTGTATACGTGTGAGTGTGTATGTGTGTGTGTGTGTGTGTGAGTGACTGGTATCGGCTGGCTGATTTCATATGCCGCACGACAACACTGGCGCTCGCGTGTGAAATTAAATTGTCTGTTGGTTCGAGGAAAATGAAAATAAAGTCCTTGCCACTGTTGTCGTGGTTGTTGCTACAGCCCTGGGCGTGCGGCACTGCCACACTATGACAGTGACAGCGTCAACGACAGCAACAGCCGCATTCCCATAACCCCCCACCCCCTTCTCTTTCTTTTCCTGTGGAGTGATGAAAAGCCGCCAAACGGCTGTCACTTGGCTGGTGGCTTCTGTGGTTGGGTCTGGTTTCGTTTTTTCAGGTGAGATTTCCGCGTGTGACCAACATATATTTTTGGGGCAACATTTAGTGGCAGAATAAGTGAATTTCCTTAGATTTAGTCGCGAGTTCACCTCAAACATGAAACGCAGCTAAAACAAGTTAAGTTTGATACACTAAACAGTGAACAAAAAGTCAAAGAATTCCTATTATTCATGTGCTTTATAGCGTACAATATTAAGAGTTGCTTAAATCTCCGGAAAATTGTTTAAATTAATGGCTAATAACTAAATTGTTTGTTTATTCATTCAAATATTAATATTTACAGCACATTGTAATTGATACTAGGCACATAAAAATCTCGCAAAAAAAACTCTTTAAACAAATCTTCATATTTCAAATTGCATTTTATGTGTAATTTATAAATAAAATAAAGGAGAAACATTACAAAAATCGTTTTGTTGCATTGTGAAATTCTTTGCTATGTGCAATTTATAAATAAAATCCAATAAATGAGAAACATTTGAAAAATTGTTTTGATTCCCTTTGTGCTGTTTCCCATTAAGCTGGTGTTGTTATGTTAAGACATTTAATGCTCATGACCGAAAAAGTACAACGTATTTAAGGTTAGTAAATGTTAAAGCAATCACTATGTACAGAGCTCATACATATTACATTTGTATATTGTGAAAACATTTATCTTAAATATTGGCTGCCTCCCTCAGGCTTTAGTTGGCACCTGTGCTAGATCCAGCGCCCCAAATTTAGTTCCATGAGAAGTGCTTTTGTAATGAGTCGAGCATGATTTTTGTTGAATGTGTTTTGTCGGATGTTTCGTCACATTCCTTGGGGATGCAAAGCCCATGTACATATATATGTATATAGTGTATATTTTTTATGCTAGTCATTCAATATGCCTTTGCAATACCCCGTTGCAAATATTCTCTCAAATGAACAGCTTTTAAGCTCAATAATATACATATTAATGCTGTGGCTTTTTTCGTTGCACCCTCTTCGTCATGTTCGCCTGTTCATCATGAAGTGCAACTCTCGACCATAACCAAAAATCAAGACCGAAAAACCGCCAATACCCATTCAAATACAAAATCCATTTGCATAGCATGCAACACGTGCAACCTCAAACAAAATTCAACCGCCTTTTTCCTTTCTAGGTGTGTGTGTGTGTGTGTTGTTGCCTCATCAATGAATACATAATATGGTGCAGTGGTGTGTGTGTGTGTGTTTCGTACCAATTTGCAAGTGTTCACGGTACTAAACATTATATGTAGGTGTACATTTATGAATATTTTTACATTTTACACCATATATACACAGTTGGCTTACGGTCACACTGCGAATGAAAGGGTATGCCTATTCGTTCGCTAGGCACGGCGGCTTTTCTGCCTGTAAATATATGGGAAATGACGACAATTTACATATGCAATAAGTTCATATTTCTGATGGCACCTAAAAGGCTGCAACATTTTGTGCATGCTCATGGCAAAAAGGGGAACCAAACGTTCATCAATTATTCACTTTTTGGGCTACGGACCCCACAGTGAACAAATGCGTTGCGAGTGCAAACGCAATTACCAAATTGACGCAACGTGAAATATAATTACTGCAAACGTTTGTACTACTATTTACTAGCTATAGTACGAGTTCCTCTGTAGTTTTGGGATCGTCAGTTGAAACAGCAACTATTAATTTTAACCAATTCAAGCGCACATCATAAGTGTATGTTACCCCCGCCGACGAGCCCCCCTGCCATTTCCTTGGTGTACTGTAATTGCTTGGCATCTGTGGCGCTTTCATAATTGTTCACAGCGAGCCAAAACAGCTTCTGTTTAATAGACCCAATCAAAAACGGCCTCCAACCACTCGTTCCAAGTCTTTCTGGCCCACCCTTTCTCTTTCTCGCTCTCTCACTCTCCCTAGCTGCATAGGTTGCGAGACATACACACACTTAACTCAAGTTTCATTCAATTATTGTTAAGCACCTCAAGTTTGCTGGGCCACAAAACGAAATACGCCCATATATGACAACGCCTACGCAACGTGTTCAGATAGGTGGGAGGTGCGAGTGGAATGAAGTGCAGTCCCTAAATCGAGGCCACTTGCTACTAGCAATGGCAGCGTATACACGCCGCCAAACTAGATAGACAAACAGAGGCAACACTAATACCTCACCATGCCACACACCATTAACACAGAATATCCACAGGCCCACGGCCTGAATGCCACAGCAGCTGTGACCTGTTGTTGTTGCTGTATCCTTTGCTGTTACTGTTGATGTCTGCTTGGTTGTGCAGTTTGACGAAAATGTTGGCGCACACACTTTTCATGTTGGCCAAATGACGCGCCAATGTCTACGAAAAACAAGTAAGAATGTTTTTGATCGCACTAAGGATCCAACTCGACTGAAAGATACTCTGTATGTTAATCTTTACAGATTCTAATTCGCATACTTCTGGAGACGGACAAAGTTCCAAAATCAAAACTTATAGTTCATTAATGCTAAGCTAAGGCACCCATCCATAGAATATTAAAGATATTTCTCTACAATTGTGTTTCTCGATGTTATCGGCTATCGATTATTATCGATATTTGTTTATTGGGCAAGCTATCGATTATAAGAATATGTGATTATCTTTGTTTTGTTTCTTAGCTAATGATTTATATCTTGTCAACTGTTATTCCTGAAATATAGTTGTGTATTTTATTGCTTATAATTATCGATAAGTTAAAGATATTCGCAAAACAAAGGAGCTACCGATAATTATGGCAAAATGATCTGCGTATCATAAATTAGAACTTCGAAGATAACCAGACCCAAACAGATTCAATCGATTCGAAGAAAGCTTTATGGGATTGGAGATGTTTTCTTCTGCCTGTTGACTACTTTTGCAAACCTGCATTTTACCCTTCTTACTGTATATTCAGGGTATACAATCCCTAGTGTGTGTGTGTGTGGTGAGTGTAGCCGTCATGGTGTGCACTCCTATGGCGAGTCCCAATGGGCCTAACACCAATACCAAAGCGTGCGATTAACATTCGCAATAGTTTTCGGGCATTGACTGAAACTGGAACGAGAACTGAGATCTGGGAAACGGCAACTGGGAACTACAAACTGAGACGAGTTAGAGGACAGATGCAGGCAAGGGCAAATTCTATTGACAATGAGCATGGACACGTCTGCGTACACGAGCAGAAACACGGTTGCGACACGGTCAAAAACAGACCAGCTCACATATCAATAAAAGAATCCGCATGTTCACACACACACACTCAAATACATACACAAACAGAGTTACATATGTTGTGTTATAAGTTCTGCTCCGGGACAAAAATGTGCGATAAACTACTTGGCACTTGGCAGAGGCTTACCGCTTGCAGAGTAGACTAAGGTACGAAAGAGATGAAACGATTTGAGTGGAAGAGGCAAAGCGACAGCGGGTCAAGGAGTCGCCCACGACATGACCCAAAATGGCGTCGCGTCGTGTGTCTTTGCCACAAATCAGGGCTGCAAAAAAAAAGGAAAATATCATGAAAAGGGTTGAGTAAAAAAACAGTGTCAGTTGCCGATGGAATGAATTTGATTATTCAATGTGAGAAAAATAGTTTAAAATGCAGCAAAAGTTGGTTGAAACAAAGTTTTAAGCGTAGCCTGCAATTAAATTTTCCAAAAGCATGCGGTTCAAGTTCAAGTCGAAATGGTTTAAGTCACTTAGTTTCAATTCGCAGCAAGTTGGCAACCCTAAAAGGCGGCCACGTAACTCGCATAACTTTACTACAATTTACGCCTATTTCACATAAACCTCGCCCCCCCGTAAAACAAACTCAGAAAAGGGCTGAATGGGGTGGTGGGCGGTTGTTATTTAAGGTGTGCGTGATGAGAAGAAGCGCAAGATGGCGAGAGCAAGTAAGTGTGTGGATGTGGGTGTGTGTGTGTGTGTGGGCGCCAGGGCGCGTCTTCAGTGAAGTTTATTTTCATTGCGGTTTGATTTTATTCAAATGATTTTGCGACGAGTCGCACGAAAGGGAATGTAAAGAATGGCGAATGCTCAACCGATGGCAGCTTGCAACAACTTTCAGCCAAATCAATTCGAGCTTGCCGAAGTTGCACAACTCCACAAACACAAACACACACACACACACACAAATATAAAAACACAAGCATTTGCTGACTAACAGATCAAGAGTCAAAAATAGAAAAAAGTAAATGTTGAACAAAATGCAAAGCTAGGCGCCGTTTTTGCAATTTGTGCGCGCCGCTTGTCAGAGAGATACAACAAAAAAAAAAGAAACAAAGACAAACACTGTCAACATCTACAAC
Organism: Scaptomyza reducta; assembly: GCA_035044485.1. NCBI lineage: Eukaryota > Metazoa > Arthropoda > Insecta > Diptera > Drosophilidae > Scaptomyza > Scaptomyza reducta. Next base: position 66,535 of record JAWNNV010000250.1, on the reverse strand, counting down.
AGCAACAACAACGACAACTGAAACAATGACGAGCAACATGTAAACGCCAAATGGTCCTTGAATGGAATGAAATTAAATGAAATGAAATGGTACAGTGCAGGATATGCAAAAAGTCAAATGACAGTTTACAACTGAACTTGACCTTCTGCTGTTTTGTGGTGCAGCAGAGACTGTAGAATTGAAATTGTGTGTTGGGCTTGGCACTTGCCGCATTTGACATTTAAATGTCGAAGTGTTGTTGCTGGGCAACTTTTGACCTTATAATTGCCAGGATTGCCATCAATTTAACTCAAAATGGTAACTCTGCAAGCTGAAATTTTGTCAAAGAGCAACAAGCAAAGTCGTAAATGAAATATGAAATGTAAAAAACTTTTCTGTGTAGTATTTTAATTATACACAGCTTACACACACACGATTAACTGAAGAGGCAGTAAGCCCTGCGTATACTTTATTTTGTCTACTCACAGACGAACAAAATGAAATTAAACGTAAAACTAAACTAATGCCAACAGGCAGAATGGTGAGTGGTAGTCATATACATGTGCTAAATAATAAAGTCGATCAACATAAGGGTACACTTCAAAATGTAGAAATGTAGAAAATGATTTACAGTTTTGTTATGGCTGGTTATGCATTGCTGGATGCAAACAAAACTTTGCTTTAGTCACAACTTTTAATAGATTCAGGCTAAAAACGAGCAACTTTATTTCATTTGAAAGTAATATGTGAATTAAATTAACAACTACCTCAGAAAAAGCAAACGTAGCTAAGCATAATATGCAACTGTGTTGGAATTTTCGAGTTACCAAATAACATTTGTTCAGCTTTCATCCCAGAATTAATGCTGTAGGTGTACCTAAACTTATGTCAGGCAATGTGCGCTCTTGAATGCGAGAGCAGTTGTTGTAACTGTTGCTTTTGGTTGTGTTTTGTTCCTTCATACCCTAAAGAGGGTATAATGGTTGTGTGCACAAGTATGTAACAGGCAGAAGGAAGCCTCTCCGACCCCATAAAGGATATATATTCTTGATCAGCATCAACAGTCGAGTCGATATGGCCATGTCCGTTTGTCTATATGTATAAACGCGTCGATCTCAGAGACTAAAAAAGCTCCAGATTTGGAACATAATCCCCGAGCAGTACAAGTTGGTTTTAAATTTTCGATAACTCTTCCCGTTTCCGATATACACATGTGATCGATAACAAAAAAATCTTGAATTTGGAAAACTTTGAGGTGCAGTTGTAAACCTTAGAAAAAATAATGACAATCTGTGAAATTTTATTGAAATATATTTACAATCATTGGAGATATGAAGCATTGAAGTTAAGTCCAGTATGCACTATACCCGTACACTAAAACACATACTTGAAGTATAGTGTTCAGGGTATCATCTAGTCAGTATTACTCGACACGTGTCTTCTTACTCGCTTTTTTTGCATACGTGCGGCGTGTTTATTTGAAAGTTAAAAATGCATAAGCTTTTCAGCACTTACACACAAACAGAGGCCAGATCACGTTTTTGCTTAGTTATTAATATTTAAGCTTGAAATTTAAATGCAATGCATGAAACGTAAATGATCGAAAAAAAGGCAAGGACAAAAATGTGAAATTACTCTTGTTGTTCTGTTCTCTCTCTCTTTCTGTCATTTTTTTTGCAATTTTCTAACTATCTTGCTCTGTACCGAACGCTTTATATATCTGTGCTAGGTGTAAATAGTTTCTGCTTTTTTTTGCTTGTTTGTATGTACATGGTATGTGGTATTTGCTTTTGTGTTGTCCTTGTTATTGTTGTTTCTAGCCATATATTAAAATTCAATTTAATACAATTTCAATTGTTTGTGCGTGCGTGCAAGCACAATAGCAAAAGAGAGAGACAGAGAGAGAGAACAACAAAGAAAGAAAACGATTGAGTAAAATCTAAAAAATAAAATGTACAGAAAGTGAAAGAGTGGGGAAAGGTGCTTACAGAAAGCAGATAGCCAAAGAGCGCACATACAAAAATACCAATAGGTGTTGATGTATCGGTACATGTATGTGTGTGTGTGTTTTTGTTTTTGTGTGTGCGTGTTGTGTGTTTTTTTTGATGCGCTTTGCATGCAAAACATGCGAGTTGCTTTTGTTGCCGTTGATGTTATTTATGCAACGCCAGCGTCCCTTGTGCTGATATTGCATGCAGCGTTGCAAGCGAAAACTTTTCTGCCAGTTCTTGCACTTGTTGTTGTTGTTGCCCCAACTGCTGCTAGTCGCTTAATTATGAGCCCCAGCCTAAGCTTCATACTGTGGGAGACTGCAGTCGAGGTCATTTCGTGAGTGATGTGATTTGCATTTCGTTTTTGCTGTTGTTGTTGCTGTTATTGTTGCTGTTGTTGTTCTTGCTGTTGTTGTTGCTGTTGTTGTTTCTGTTGTTGGTTCTGTTTCTTGTTGCTACTTATTGCAATTTGCATTTAATTTCTGCCTTTGTCGTGCAAAATGTCATTAAACTTGAAGGACGAGCCAAAAATCAAAATACACAAAGTTGGCATCTCGTCTCGTTGTTGTTGCCTTCAAAATCATAGATAGAAGCAGCAATCTTACAATATACAGACACACACTCATTTCATTCAGTTATGCATCTCTACATATTTGTACAACATACGCCCTACTTGTCTCTGCCACATTCTAAACCCTCTCCCCCCCCAGCCCCCCCGAGCTGTGTGTGTGTGTGTGTGTGAGCTGTATCTATATTGCAAAAGAACATTTTATTGAATTTTAAACGCATAGACAGCACATTTGTTAGGCTCTATACAATTCGCATTTACTGACACATAAATTCATATATTCTGTGTTGCATTATTGCAGGAGTCAGAAAAGTTATTGGAAATGTACAAAGGGCTCAATTAATGCACTGGGCCGTAAATGAGAACAAAAGCTATTGAAAGCACTTTTCATAAATCAAATCGAAAGTCAAAGTGTTAATTGAGTTAACGAGTCAAACATAACACTAAATCACAAACATAAACGTATCGTAAACAATATAAAAATAGGTTCAATTGAAACCCAACGATTATGGTTCATTAGGTTCATTCAAAAGCGAACTGAACAACAACCATTGAACTACTGAACCGGTTCTTTTGTTAGTTCAATTGATAATCGATGCAAAAAAGTTAATTATATGCAGACATCACTGTACTTCTGCGCATATTCATCGCTTGAATCGACAATTTTCATTCGGATTCAAACAACATTTTTTTAAATTTATATTTTTGTTAATCTTATTTATATTTTCTTTCAAATATTCATTTACACTTTTTGGCATTTTATTTTTAATCTTTGCAGAGCTACAATTATATGCCGAATGCAAAATGAAAGGATAAATGCAAATAAAAACCAAATTGTACAATTTTGTAAATTTAATCTGCAATTTATGCACGGTCATAACTGCATCAATTCATATACCCTGAACCCATCAAAAGTGGGTAAAAAGGGTATACTGGTTTTGTGCAAATGTATGTAACATGCAGAAGGAAGCATCTCCGACCCCATAAAGTATATATATCATTGATCAGCATCAACAGCCGAGTCGATATATCATGTGCGTCCGTCCGTATGTATGAACGCGTCGATCTCAGAGAATATAAGAGCTAGAGACTCCAGACATCCACAACATAAGCTCGCCTAATCCCTTGGCAGTACAAGTTTGTTTCAGATTTTCGATAACTTTCACCGTTTCCGATATACACATGTGATCGATAACAACAAAATCTTGAATTTGGAAAACTTTGTGATGCAGTTTGAAACATAAGACGAAATAATGACAAACTGTGAAATTTTTATTGAAATCGGGTGAGAAGCACTGGAGATATGGAGCATTGAAGTTAAGAAAGTATGCACTATACGTGTAAAGTATAGAGTTCAGGGTATCGTCTACTCGGGATTTCACGACTAGAGCCCTCTTACTTGTCGTTTTTTACACGTTGTGTGTAAATTGTTATTTACAGGGTTTTTTTAGTGAAAATGCAAAGTATGTCAGTGTCAATTGTCTGATAAGAAAATTCCAATGTAAAACATAAGTTGCAAAAATAGTTTGAATATTTGTATTATGGAATTCCAATTAGATTATAAAAATTAAATGAATTCTCAGTAAAATGAAACTAAACTAATGAAAACTGATGAATGTTGTGGGTCAAAACTAAATAATTGATTTGATAAGATTGTTAGAAGAGAGAGATGCAGTGAAACAAAATTGAGGACATGCAGGCTTATTACTAATGACAGCAAATGGAAATTATAAGGGACACATTTTAAAGTCCACCTTAACGAAACACACACACACACACTTGTTGTATTGAAGTACGTTTGCTTGCTCGGCTCTGATGTGGCCACGTTGGGAATCTGTGCTTCTAATTCATGGCTCACAAAGGGGCCCGGAAACTGCCAATCAAGGTTCATTTTTCTGTTGCCCTTTTGTTGGCACAACAACGACAACAACAACAAGGACAACATCAGCATTTTAAGCAACCAGGCGACTAGGGACAAAGAATCATTCTCTCTATCTCTCTCTCTCTCTCTCTCTCTCTCTCTTTATCTCTTAGTTTGTGTTTCTTCCCCTCTGCGGCGTCGAGTCGCAGTCTGAGCCATAGTTTTAGCTATGTGGCACGCATCGTGCAATTAGTTCGGATGCGGACAAAAATCAAATGCTGCTGGTGCTGCTTCTGCTTCTGCCACTGCAGCAAAACGGTCAAGCTACCAAATGCGCAATTTCCAAATTGCAATATACCATTTTTGTGGCCATATTCTAACACCACTAAGCCGAGGCACACACACACACAAATGAACAAATGAAAAACCTGACAACAACAACAATGTAGTTACTTCAAATGAATAAACGGATAAGGGACATTGAAGGGCAGGTTAAGTCAACTCTCTCATGCCAGCCATCATCATCGTCACAGTCTCGTCGCTCGTGATCTTAATTTACTATTCACAAAATATTCAAAACTGCCGCACAAGTGACACTCAAATGTCTTTTCGCAGTCCCAGTCACAGACGCTGGCCCTTTGCTCCTCCCCGATTCGTTTTACTGTTATCCAACTGTGCAACATAGTCACCATCAGCATAAACGTTATCATTATTAGTTTCATCATCATCATCATCGTCTGGCGAGTGCCAAAAGTGTTTTCTTTTGCTGTCAGCTTTATTAAAGGGTCGCACAGCTTCAACATTCAGTTTGTATCCGTTTCCCGTGCAACGATGTCGAACTTATTGAACTCGATAACGAGTTTATGTCTTGTTTCAGGTGTCTCTTTTATTCATTCAACTCAAATTGTATGATTCGATTCATCACAAATGCAAAACCGTCTCCTTTGTTCTTATGTAAATTACAATTTGTATTACTAATTTTGAGTTTGTAACTGTTTATATGAATACATAGAGTAAATATGTTAGTTCCTACTTAGCTGAGCTACCCATATATATATATGTATAAGTACTCTGAAAGTCTGCTAAACTGTAGTTACCTTCGAAATGTTCATGAAGCTTTTAATGCTCAACTCTTTTGCTGGACGCAAATTTAGAATGAAATTTTCGCCTTTAGCAACTTTGGCAAACAAGATTTTGTTCTTAGGTTAAAGTAACTTATGTCTATGTTAATCAACGGTAAATCACATTTTTCATTTGCGTACAAAATGTCTGGCTAAAAGTAAATTAAGATTACATTTGATTTCATTAGTTCGGCTATAAACTTTATTTAGAGCATCCAAAGTTATTTTAAGTCCATTTAAATGTCCATTGTTTGGGTCTCTTTCTCCGTTGCTCTCTCTCCCTCACTCTCTCTCTTTTTCTCTCTCCATATCTCTCGGTTTCTGGTGGCTTTGGTGTGGCCTCTAGCAGCCATTGTTCTGCTTCATCTAGGACTCCATTCACATTGGCAGTGCCTGTTATGGTTGCCGAGTGCAGCATGATTTAAGTTGAAGCAGTTGTTGTGGCCAGGAATGCGTTTGAGACACACACATACACACACAAAGGACCACGAGTGAATGGTCCAGAAAATTTCGTTAACAATATTAATTTCTACATACATAGAAGCAAAAGCACTTTGTTTTAAAACAAAATACATACACTTGAAGTTGAATTGAAGTCTAGCGTGCGATTTCAATTAGAAATCTCGAACCTTGAATGAGACGCGCAGTGATAAATGTGTGATGTTCAGCCAGCTTGCCAAAAGGATGCCCAAAAATGCCAGCCACATCGCTGCTAAAGTTATCCACTTTCGACCGACTTTCAATTGCATTGCTCAAAGACAAGATTCTTGCAATGCCACTATCAGGTTCAGATAATCAGCTTTGGGTTGTTAACAACTCAAAGCAACATTGAGAGCACAAGTTTTGGCGTATCCATTCATTCATTTGCTGCCGCTGTCCACTTGAGCAATCTCGGCTAAAACAAGTCAATATATTGCTGCTCTTTTCGCTGTGTGAGAAGAAAAGAAAAGAAAAGAAAAAAGAAAATAGAAAAGGATGTAAAGAAATTGTAAAATCTTTCAATTGTTTCGATATAAATAATGTTAGTATCAAGTATTCATAACTTAACTTGAATGCTTACTGCTTGCATGTGTTTATTGCTTTCCTCTACGATAAACAGATTTATTCGATCCTATATCAAGTGAAATGGCCTAGCCAATGGACACTTTTCTTAGCTTAGGAGCAGAGCATGCAATAAAACAAAAGCCGTGCAAAACTTGTAGCTAACTGTTTGAACCTTTGACTGCGGCACCAATAAATGGATAGTACACACGTAAGTACAGTAAGCACTCGCAACACAACAACTTGCAGGGCCATAAAATCAAGACAAACTAAAAAACACGGACAAAAACTAAAAAGCAATATACAAAACGGAAGCAGCACAAAGCAATTACAAACTACACCGGCAACAGCTGCGGGACAAGGTGCGCCAAATGGAGTCCATCAGTAGCACCTGATGCCCCCTACCACCCCCCGCAACAGCGCAAACATGGCTCTAACTTCCTCAATCCCGGTATACCCACACCCATGCATATGTTTATGATGCTGAGCAAATAAAAAATCTTTTTACGACTTGTGCGCTACACATTTACCAAATCTGCAACACTTACCCCCCTTACCGCCCCATCCTCCTTCACATATTAGTAAGGAGCACAGTCGTATACTGGAAGTTTATGACCATTGCCTGTGGCATACAATTCTAAAACGCCGCCCACATTGCGTATGCTTGATATTTGATGCAGGTTTCCAGAAACCGCAGCTACTTATCAAAATGTGAAGGATTGCAAGTGGTGCGGGACAACTACAAACAGGGCGGCTGAAGTCGTTCACCATCATTGGTGATAAGTTAAATCAAGCACACAACATAAAGAGAGAGAGAGAGAGAGAGAGGGATAGAGAGCTGTTGGCCATAAAGTGCAAGGAAATGTAATATTTAGCGTCATTCTAGCTAAGTGAAAAAAAATAAGAAGCAGAAGAAGATGCATCACCAGCAGCTAAGCGACAGGCAAGTTGCAACGTGTAAGTTGCAACTGAGACGCGGCTGAGTTTCATTTTTGGTGTCATGCTTCGGCATCCTGCTGCACATCCTCAAGCTTCTTGCATGCTGGCTTTCGACGTGCAACGCGACACATATCAAGTTGCAACTTGCAACAAATATTAAATCAGTAAAATGTCCTTTAGGGCGCACTCAAAGGTAATTGTTGTTGTTGTTGTTGCTGCTGCTGCTGCTGCTAACACTTCTTCATATTGAGTTACGAAACGCGTCAAAATTGCTGCCTGCCCGCGAGCGTTTATGGCGCCACACGGAACACATAGCGCTACAATAAAAACAATAGCCAAATAAAAATATTCGCTGAATTTGACTGAAGCTATGAAAATACGAGGACAGTGGCAATCTGACTGATATCAAATGCTTTAAAGCTTGGAAACATTAGCAAGCCAAGTTAAAATGAAGCTTTACAAAGCTAAGTTAATTGAGTTAAGCGGTGTTGCAGTCGATTGATCGAGACTCCCGTCCAGTTCGAGATCGCTCTGTAGCACCAAAAGCCATTCAAATGATTAGCATTCTAGTATCAGTTCAAGACTTGTAAAAGAAAACATTGATTTGCAAAAGTATCTATACCTAACAGTTGGAAAACTGAATCAAAAGATTGAATTTGCTTGTTTGCTTGATTTCTGCCTGATTTCCTATACATATTTATCGATTTCAAACCTAACATCGTTTGGCCTTGCACCACAGTGTACGCGTTTCAGCGAAACTAACCGAGTTTTTTATTACGCACCATGATGAGAGACATTGTTGGGCGCATGGTGCTGATAGATACCGCTGCTTAAGCAGCTGAAAGATTGTGCAAGTGCAAACGCTTTCACGGCATATAAAATTACGGCCCAGAAAGAGACTCAAGCGAAACAGAAACAGTACCATAACCATATCTGCTGTCGAGGCAGGGAGAAAAGGATGAGACTGAGCCGGAGCCCGAGACTCAGGTGAATGCTGAGGTTAGGCCGAGACTGAAACGTATGCTGGAGCTGCCAGTTGTGTGTGTAATGTGTGTGTTGGCCATTGTAATTTGATGTTGCGGTTAGGAGTTGTTGTTGCGATGCGGTCAACTATGGCATGCAACATTTTGTAGCTAGTTTTACTTTACGGATATTCGCGTCTCTGGGCCACTTTTGTCCTTTTGCGCCTGTCGTCAGCAATTTCCTGTCTTAAACACGTTTTTCTTCTCTACTACCTGTGCAAAAACCACACACACACACATATACACGCACACATACACAGACATACATCTAGTTACGACTGTATGTCATATTCGTGGACTCGTATTTCGAATTATTTATGATAGTAGCTGCTTGGTTATTATAAATATATGTGCGCATAAATATGCAAAGGAAATTTATTAAGTTTTATGCCCGAGCGCACAAAGGTCGACACAACACTCGCAGTGCAGCAAGTGGTGCTTCTTATTTCAGCTAACCCTCCCCCTCTCTCTATCACTCCCTCTCACACACTTCGTCTTTTATTGAAAGTTCACTTTACTCTTGCTTTGCGTTGCGAGCAAGTTTGCCAACTAGGCTCCAAAAACTGTTCTAAATCAAATCAAAAAGATGCGGCAAGCTTTATGTGCTTGGCTTCTACATACCCTGCAGAAAGATAGTTGTTTTTCTCTATCTAAATTATAAGATACAAAGCAATCTGTAGCTGTTTCGTCTTTTGCAGTTTGATTTGTGTTTCTTTCTACACACTCAATAGTCCTTGTTTGAAGACTTCTTTTAAGACTGTCAAGGTACTTTAATCCCACAGATTGATGCAGTCACAGTGTATGCATGTAGCATAACATGTGCCAGAACCCCATTACATATATTACTACAACTGTATAACACCTTGGGTCGAAAAAAACTTAAAGACAAAAGTCAAGGCAGCGCATTAGGCACGTGTTACTTTAGTAGCATGCTGGAGTTTGAGAGAGGAAAAGTGGAGCAAGTTGTGTTAGATTGTGTCATATGGGCGTGGCATTGTCGCCGCTTTGCGCATTTGACGCACACTTTCCTTTAACGAGCTAAATTGTGTTCGCCTGCAAAGTTTCCACGATTTTTTTTTTTTGCATTCAAACTACGATTTAGATATGTACGTGTGACGGTAATTTTTTGTGTGCCCAAAGCGCTTGGCAAAAGTTGAAGCCGCTAAATGATTGATGGCGCAAAAATAGCGAAAAGTAATAGCTGGGTTGACTTGCTGCCAACGCAATGTGTAAATGGATTGTGTCAACTTCCATGCGGCGAAATCAACAACTATTACCACTTACCAATTGCTGGGTTGTGTTCAGTCTTGAGACATTTCATATTTCCTACGCTTATACAATATATATTCGTGTATATGTATGCATAATTTATAATTTTAAGTTGATTTTCCTACGCATTGCACTTGGGGTATATGTGAATAGTTTCTGACACCTCGTCTTGAAATTATGTTAGTGCTCAAGTTTTATTTTATATTGCCTCCCCCCTCACACTGCCTTGCTGTCGCTTTGGTGACACCTTCCAATCCCAGAGCTGCTCCATTGACGCAAATTCAGTTTCAGTTCCCTTCAACGCCTTATCAGCTGCTAAGAATCTTTCATCTCTGTCCTGACGTATTCCTTTCACACACTGCTCATCAAGTAGACACCATGGGAGGCATCCCTTCTATTTTCGCTCACCGCCTGCAAATTGCAGCGTTGACAAGCTGTCCCATCAGCCAAGCCAAGCCAAGCCGACGGCCCCGCTGCAAAACCCATCTCCACCCCTGGAAGTACAACAACTTAATTTGCACTATTCAGTGTCTCTGTCGCTGTAGCCGTTGTTGTTGCCGCTTGCCGTTGCCGTTGCCTTTTCCGTTACCCATTCCCCATCCCCCTGTCATTGACGTTGCTTTATTTTTTATTATACTCCCGCTCTGCCAAATTGTATCCGAGCCATTGTCGTAAAACTTACGAAGAGTCTTAAACCTCAGTGCGTATGTGTGATATATTCAGCCATTGTTAGGCATTGCCAGGGCTGGCAACCCACTTCACTGCGCGCAAGCAATCAAAAACCACGCAAAAATATATTTTGATCGTAGTTAGTGAGATTGCATTGACAGTGTTACCATATTACATTTTGCTTACAGTTTTTTTTGTACTGTTAAAAGTATTTGATTAAGTGTGACCGTTCTGCCATTTAGCATAACTTACTTTATTTAAAGTTACAGTGACTCCAATTCAATAGTACATGTGACATCTTAGAAGCTTAGTTTATGATCTAGTGTGACCGTATTGCAATTAAGTTTAACTTCATTATTTTTAGCGACTATACTTAAATCTAACTGTGTTTGTCAGTGTAATAGTAATGAGATGCTGGCTTTCTTTAGAGAATTCTAAAGGCGCATGTCATTCAATGTGACCGTAAATAAACCTAAGAACTCAAAAGTAAATGTTCTTCAATATATATAAGTTTGATTTAGTTCCGATTTTTATTTACTTTGAAAACGAGTGAACTTAAGCCAGCCCTGATTGCTTTTAGTTACTTTTGTTGTATTGTGTTATTTCTTATACCCTGAACCCATCAAAAATGGGTAAAAAGGATATAAGGAAGCATCATATACAACAAAATCTTAAACTTTTCGACGGCGTTTAAAATATTTGATGAAATAATGACAATACGTGAAATTTTTATTGAAATTGGCTAACAAACATTGGAGATATGGATCATTGAAGTTAAGTCAAGTTTTCAGTTCAGGGTATCGTCTAGTCGGAATTTGTCGTACATACACACATACATACATACATATGCATGTATATGGTTTATGCTGCTGTTGCTGTCATTTTTGATTTGGATTCCTTTCTGTGGCTGTTGCAGCCACAGTCTGTGTGCCACTCGACACGCCCTCTCCGATTTCATTCACACTCCCAAGACGAGTCAACGTCAGCAACCATCAGCATTTATTTATTTTATTTTCATTTTTATTTATTTTATTTTATTTTTTTGGTTCTCTTCTGATTTTCTTTGCACACTTTTTTGGCTCTTATTTTTTATATTTTTTTATTATTATTTTTATTATTATTATATTTTTGTTGCTCATGGCGTGGACTGTGTCACAGTTTTAGTGTGTAAAGTGCAAACAATCAACGCAAACGCCTTTCTGCAACTGCTGCACGATGCACTTGCCACGCGAAACCCACTGCTGCTGGTTTCACATAACAATCGTGGTCACACCCCATAAACGCCCACCCGCACACCCACACACACACTAGCACACATTCACACACAGACTATTCTCTGTTGCCACATTACTCATGCCGCACAAGTTTGTCTCTTTCACTCCGGTTGCCATTATCGTTTCTTGTTTTTTCTTACTTAGTTCCTGCAGCTTGCTTGTCAAACGTTTGCAGCATTTTTTCAGCTTGTTTCTGTCACTATTACATTTCATATTTCTATGCCACCCAACTACTCGTCCCTCTGCACCGTTCATCCACGCCCTTCCAACTCCATATGGCTGAAACTGCTCTGCGAGTTTGTTTTCTATCCTCGGCGTTTGGTTTTTTGTTCAGCTTTTTTCATCCATTGTCTGCCCACATTTGTTTGTTTGGTTTTGGTGTGCATTAAGCTTAGCGTGGAATTTCACCAATTTTTAAACTATTCCACCTACTGCGTCTGTCTGCTGACCACAGCAAGCAACACCTAGCAATTTGTATGCACTTGAAAGCCAAATGATTTGTGTGGCATGTCAACGAGAACGAGAAGTGAATAGATTTTACCAATAGATCAGACAAATTGAGCGTGTTGTCTCAGTTTACTCTAGCATCATCTCGTCCTTCTGTGTTCTCCCATTTTATCCGTAAACCAAATTTCTATGACACAAAAGCTGAAAAGCATTTCAAGCATTTACCCACAAACAAATTTGCTGCTGCATTGTTATAGATTTGAACACCACATTGCAATCTGTTTCTGGTATTTGCGTCTCAAATGCACCACAAGACAGCCGCTAAATATTTAAGATCGTAAGATTATTATTTAAACTTGAAATTCAATCAGAAAACAAGTAAGGCTCTAGTCGAGAAATTCCGACTAGACTATACCCTGAAACCTCAACTTTACGCATACAGTCAGTGCTTTCAATTATGTGTGTGTGTGTACGTGACTTGTCTTAACTTCAATACTCCATATCTCCAGTGTTTTTCAACCGATTACAATAAAAATTTCACAGATTGTCATTATTTCGTCCATTTTTTCAAACGTCATCTCAAAGTTTTCTAACTTCAAGATTTTATTTTTATCGATAACATGTGTGTATCGGAAACGGAAAGAGTTATCGAAAATTAGCCTAGAGATTAGGCAAGCTTATGTTTCAAATCTGGAGTTTATACTTTATGGGGACGGAGATGTTTCCTTCTGCCTACACAAAACCATTATACCCTTTTCCCCCATTTTCAATATGTTCAGGGTATAATAAAATAACAGCAGTTTGAATTCATAACTGAAACAAATTATTAATGCATAGTTAAAGATATTTTATGTAGATGAATTTGAGGTGAAACATAAAACCAAATATTTTTTGCATGCAATATGTACATGAGTGTGATGCTGACATTTTTTGCACTCTGCCAAGGATACTTTTAACATTTATGTAAAACATTCGGTAAAAACTTATCCCCTTAACGAAAAGTCGACACAGTGTTGATATAAATATAAACGACTTTTTTAAGTGAGCTTTAGCATTGAAATGATTTTTTTACTCAATATGGCTAAAGTGTATTTAAACAAATTTACCAGAAACCATAAATACTGCATATTTTATTGTGGTTTTACAAAAACAAAAAAACAACAGCCACAATTAGTAAGGATTTTAATTTCAATGTTTTTGGTTATGTAAAAAAAAAATTTAATTTTGTATTGAATGAATGAGTTTTTTTCCAGTAGGGTTCCACAATAATTGATTCATAAAAGCAGAAAAAAAGATAATAGAAGACTCTTTTAAAATTTGCTAGAGCAACGCTCCAAAAACCATTTGTTTCCACATCATCAAATATTAAGATGAGTTGTTAAATGAAACTGTAAAAATATCATTAATCTCATAATAAACTTTAGGTCATGATAACTAAGAATAACTACGATACTTGATATAGGAACTCTTACTGTTACGCTAAATTATGAAAATAATATTAATAGTAGAGTGAAGTAGATTCTGTTTACAAAGCGCAAGAACGTTTCTCTTCTGTTGCTCCTTTCGAGAGTACGTAAATTTCATCTTCATTCTTTGGGAAACAAGCTGTTCGTTCTTGTTATGGCAAACAAACACATTTTATGCCCAATCCGACTGACATTCTACTTGCTACGCTTCATTATGGAGCCCCAGTCAGATGGCATACCAAATTTTAAGTTCTCATCGTGTATTGTGTGCTTCTATTTTGCTCAACCACTCCATGCCGCTGGTCCTTTCTATCCTCGCTCTCTCTCTCTCTCTCTCTCTCTCTCTCTTGAAATGTCAGATTTATACGGTATGCGGAGGCTACTAAAAAAAATAAGAGAATAAAACCTACAAAAAACGACAAGAACGATAACAACTGGACAGAGGGTCTACTCACTGTGCACATTGTTTCTGAGTGAGTGATATGAATGTCCAGCATTCCAGAAAGAGCAGCAACAAACCAACGTTCCCTAGCAGCGGTAGTCAAAAAGTCCACTTCAATGCATTCGCATGTGAAAAACAGTAAAACAGTCAACACCGTAGCCAACCCAGTTCGCCAACCAATCCAATCCGCAATTGTTCACTGCTGTCATAAACGAACAGCAGCAGGCACTGCAGGAGGACGGTGGTTGGGTAGAGGGGCTTAAATAGGAGTTCGGTAACCACCCGCTCCACTATATAGTCGTAATCCAAAAACATATACTTGCAAGTGCGCTTAAACCAACACACACACACACACATACAACAGCAAACAAACAAACAATAAACAGGAAGCATAACGAAAAAAAAACAAAGTAAATGCGTGCAGAGGCGTAACCGAGCAGCGGCGGAAAGCGGCAAGGGGACTTGGAGTGGAACAGACTGTAGCTGTGGGTAGCAAAAACTGACTAAAAATAATTAAGCTGCTGCTGACGCACTTTTTCGGCACGCTAGGCACGTGACAGGGTGTGAAAAGGAGAGAGAGCCTGTGAATTGAGCTGTACGGGAGGGGGGAACACTAACAGCAGGATAAGACAATGGGTGTTGTAGCTGTGACACGTAACGCCATCAACGAGGTGGCCATTAAGCATGAACGGAGTAGCAGCTGTAGATTGTAGCTGTCAAATAGCGCCAGCAAAACATTTCCCCCCCTCCGTCGCATCGAGCGCAAGTTAAATACAAAGGAGCTTGCACCCTTTAGCCCGAAAGTGTTTGTAATTTGCAATTTGGTCGTATTAGATTTTCGTTCATTATTAGAATTCTAACTAAAAATTTCATTTTATTTCTATGCCTGGCAAAAGATGCTCCACTTTCTTTTTAATATCAGTTTTCAACCGCTTTTGAGCTGTTTTTATGTTCGGACACTTAAAACTGAAGTATTATTATTGCTGGCAGCAGGCCACTTGGCAAATCTAAACAGCTTTGCCTTTAGATAATTGCGATCCTTAACGATTTGGAATCTCATGCACATAAATAAACCATATGCTATATTTTTTATGTATATATAAATAATATTGACAAGTGATTGTGGTCCACAGTTTTCTTTCCGGCTTGACCAGTTTTCCTTACAAACACAATCGAAAATTATACATAAACAGACAGTAAATAAACGCGAGAATATATATCAAAATGCCAAGCCATAATACAACTGCCACAACATGTAAATACATGTGTATATGTACAAGTAAATTATGCCGATACTAATGAAGAATAATTTAATTCCTTATTTTGAAGTCCAGCTATAACCAAGTTTCCATAAAACAACAAGTAAGAAGTCTCTTGTCGAGAAATCACGACTTGATTATACCCTGAACCCCATACTTAACGCGTACAGTCACTGCTTGCAAGTATGTGTGTGTACGTGTATTGTGCAGACTTGACTTAACTTCAATGATACATATCTCGGGTGTTTGTCAACCGATTTCAATACAAATTTCACACATTGTCATTATTTCTTATAATGTTTCAAACTGCATCACAAGTTTTCCAAATTCAAGATTTTGTTGTTATCGATCACATGTGTGTATCGGAAACGGGAAAAGTTATCGAAAATTTGAAACAAACTTGTACTGCCTAGGGATTAGACGAGCTTATGGAGTCTGTAGCTCCTGTAGTCTCTGAGACGGACGGATATGGCCATATCTACTCGACTGTTGATGCTGATCAAGAATATATATATACTTTATGGGGTCCGAGAACCATTATACCCTTTTTACCCATTTGCAATGGGTTCAGGGTATAAATATAACAACTAATTTTTTAAGACTTTTTCTATCTCTCCTTCTCGCTGCTGATTCTGTTACTCTTTCGCCCTCTTTCTCACACTTCGTCGCCTCTTCACACATATTATGCAGTCATTGTACTTTGGACATTTTAACGGGTTTGCACAGAAACACAGAAAAAATAACGCACATGACCCACTTTGACCCTGATACGGAGTACTAGCTAACTACTAACTAATCCAAGAACCACGCTGACGTTGACTGTCATTTGAGTTGAACCTAAGTATTGTGCTTGTTGTTGCTATACTCTGGAGAAGTAACAAACGGGATAAGGAAAGCGTATAATAAGGCAATGCAAATGAATGCTTTAAGCTAAAAGCAACTGTGAAAAGGGAAAAATGAAATATCTGAAGAATTTTTTATGTATAAGAACGAAAAGGAACTAGATTCTAACGTTTTATATTACAGAACATCTGCAAGTCAATCACATTTTACAAATACATTCCCACTCGTAGGTTTTTTTTATCTTTTTGTTTATTTTTCTTGTTTTTCCTTTGCGTCGCCTCTAATGAATATGAAGAGAAATTTGCATAATTTACAATGCTGCAGACAGCTAAAATCAGTATACAAAGGACAACAAAAACCAGCGAAAAGGACAATGCGGCAAACTTCAATTGCATTAAATGACATGCGTTTCTGGGGTAGAACATTCTTCTAACTATTGCCACCATTTCGAGCATCTGCAACATGAAAACAAACAAACGAAACGAAATTAAAGTGTGAAAAGCGAAGATATAGTATAACATGAAGACAATGTGGCAACTGGTCAAAACAAGCTATTGCATAATTCTTAAATTTCTTGCAATTTGAAGTTGAAATTTAGTTGTGCGCCACGCAGCGAATGCGCAATGTGCGCAAGTGAAATTAAAAAAACACTCACACGTATGCCGAAAAGTGAGCTGACTAAAGTAACGGAACACCTGGCACGCACACTGTGCTTCGATAAATAAATAAATGCAAAAGTCAGTTGCCTGACGACTGACGCCCCACGTAATCCTAACCACCTTGAAAATTTATTGCAAGTTTTTTCTTTTTTGTCGTTTGTGGGCCAAACGCATGTCACTCGCCAGCCAGCCAGTCAGCCAGTTATTCATAGCTAAAGTTGAAGTTGAAGTTGAAGTTGACGTTGAAGGGTGCTAAGCTTAGAAGACTGTGCGCGCATTTGTCAGCGACAAAGTGCCGCAAAATGTTTGATGCTTTGACAGCTGCGGCAGCGACGTCTACGCTACGCTTACCAAAAATCAAACGGGCCACTCGTACAACTGGAGGAATTAGATGAGAAATGTTGCGCCAGTCGATTCGATGCTTTCGGCGCAACCAGCACACGCAAAACGTTCTCTTTTCAGTTTGACAGGCCCCACCGCTAGCTGGTGACAATTCCCAATGACGGCAAATCGACATCATGGCCATCATGATGAGTTGTAGTTTAGTAACAGTAGCGACGTAGCGTTGGCTAAGAAGGAAGTGCAAAAGAGGGGGGGAACACACCTTTTGCTGGGCGAGCGTGAAACATGTCGCGGCTGCTACTCAACTGGCTTTGGCCAACACTTGGCAGCTTTCGGCCAAATGGGATTTGCAAGGGAATGGATATGGCGTGCGTGTGTGTGTTGTGTTTTGTGTGTATGTGTATGTGTGTGTAGTTGCCTAACAAATGCCACAAATATATTTCACTGCACGTTCTCCTGCCACTTACGAACGCTTTTCGGTTATTTTTAATATGTGTACGTGACTTTCTTTTAACAAAGTGTGTGTTTGTCTGTGTGTGTAAGTGTGTGTGTGTGTGTACGTCTTCTGCTTGAGGGTTGCCGAAAAACTGCCCAAGCAAGCAGCTCAGCTCAGGAAAATCCTCGTCGATCGAGCTGTAAGCTGCAAAAATATTTGCAATTCTGACGGAAAAGTGCTGAGCATCGATAGTTTCCTAAAAAAAAGAAAAGCTAATTGCAGATCGCATGAAGCCTAAAGCACTCGAAAACATAGAAGAGAGGAGCGAGAGAGAGCTTTTTACTACCATAGACATGTGTTGCTTAAACTTTAGATTAAGCTGAACTTTATATCCATTCTGACAGGTATTAGACTTAAGCTTAAGCATTAACATTCAAACTTTGAGCACAAGTCAAGGTGACCCTGGAACCTTTGGGCTTTTAATATTGCAAAGCACTTACTAAACTGATCACATTTCATTTGCTCACTAATTGTATTATGTACAGTACTGTGAGCGTGCTTAAGCTTGAGCTGATTAGTGAGCACACAAACGTTTGGGCCAAACCCGAAAAATGCTTGCTAACCTTGGCCGACACCACAGCAGCTAAGCGGCGGCCAAGCACCCAAAAGCATAAACTCCAAATGTTCCACAATGATATCAAATTTTTCGGGCAGAGGCGAGAACTCAACGCTGCATCTGCATCTGAAACAGTTGCGTATGGGTGTGTGAGTGTGAGTGACAGGATGAAAGCCATCGACCAGGTGCACACCTGGTGTGTGTGTGTGTGTGTAAGCACGAATGCATTCCTTGAATGCTCATTTGAGTGTGCTGTTGCCTGTATGCCTTTCTGACACGCCCACACGCAACTAGACTGGGTCTGCGTGTATGTGCAGGAGAGGCAAATAAATGTAGAAAGAGATAGAGAGAGAGAGTCAAATCTGTTTTGCGGTTTTTTTGTTTTTGGTATTGGCTGGCGCGTTGATGCGATTTTATGTATTTCCATGATGCGCATATTCGACCCGCCCGCAGAGCTTTCCCATGCATACAAATTGCAAAATTATTTAAGCAGCAGCAACAGCAACAATATCAACGAGAACACGAACAACAACAACAATAACAGCTACAACAACAAAGTCACTGCTTTTCTGGGCCTTTCCCCCCCGCTGCTATTAGTTCAACTTGTCCCAAATCCTGTCCAGCCAACTCGCCAATCGTCCAATGTCCAACGGCAGCTTAAGTTCAGACCGCACAGCAGGGATACCAGAATGTGCAAATGTGCGTGCCATCTCTACTCTGTCTCGGTATCTGTCTCTGTTTCTGTGTCTGTTTGTGTGTGTGTTTGTGTCAAGCCAATAATAAATAAGTGGCCAAAAACCGTAGCACACTTTCGTGCGCCGTTCAACTTTTTGCGTAAATTCTGCGCTCAGCGCAAGCAGCGCTGCCACTGCTACTGTTGTCGTTGTTGTTTTTGTTGTTGCTACTTCTACAATTTGGCCAGACATGGCTCATGTTCACCCTCCCCCACCCACACACACACAAACCCAAACGCAGAGTCTGTCGCTCCTCACATGCGCACACGCATTAAATTCAATTTAAAATTCATGGCATTAACTGTAACTTCAACTAAAGTCCACCGCATGCAACTTGTTAAAATGCCAGTAGCGAGTGTGTAGCAATGAATCCGGATCGCATCTGTGTGTGTGTAAAGTAAGTTATCTTAAATCTGGTCAGTTGCCACCGCAGCGCTTTTAACTTAGTTTGCTATTTGCAGGGTTTCCACTGCATCCAAGCGCTCCGCTTTACCCCCTTTCTCCCCTCATCTGTCTGCAAAATGAATGTCATGTGTCTCCCTGCCTGCCTGACTGTGTGCATTTCATATGCCCGGCAACATTTTTGCAATTTTATAATTTGATTGCACAGTTTGGGACGCACGTTAACACACTGCGTGACTGAGTATACTTGTCTCTTTGTATGTCTACACACATATATATATATATATATATATATATAAACAAAATAAGCATATTTCAATGGAATGAGCGTAAGCTGGGCTAATTCCAGCCGCAGCGCAACTTTGCTCCCAATTGGTCAGTTTAAAAATAGAAAAAATGAAAAAAGTATTAGAGCCAAAAATAAAACAGAATAGAAAAGAGCTCAGATAAAATCTAACTAACTAACCAACTAAGGAGGTGACTTGCAATTGTGTTTATGCAAATTGCTGCGAGTGAGCTGTGAAAATGACAGCTGTATAGACAATGTGGCAAGTGTTGGCATTTACATATTTCGAGCGAGCTGCATGGACGCCTCTCCCCCTCTCTACCTCTCACTGTCTCTCATTCTTTCTCTGACAGTTGCCTAAAATGCAATTAGCTAATAGTAAGTTTTAATCATAATTACAAAGTACGCAAGTCACTCAACTACAGCTTTTAGCATTAAAGACTTCATTTATATTTTAAGATTTACATACAGTCGTGCTTGGATACGGTGAACTAATTTTCGTCTGTTCAGAGCTGGAAAAATGATTTGTATATACGTTCGTAAGTTTATAATGAAAACTCATGGATTTCTTTGCTCTTCAAACTCAAAAGCGCTCTGAAACGTTAACGTATGATACTAGTAAGGTGTTCACTATATCAAAGTGTTCACTGTATAGCGAGGTTACGTCATTCAGACTTCACTCAATTTGATTTTGATTTTGTTAACTTAACTTTAAATTAAGCCAGCCATTGTTTACTTTCGTATGGTTTGACGTCAAACAAAGTGTTTGCGACATTCTTGTTGGACTACAATTATAAACATTTTGAGAACTGATCGAATAACAGATGAACGAACAAAAACTAACGAGCTGCAAATATTCAAAAATATATATATTTGTAATAGACTGTGGATTTTTACATACCAGACTTTGGTTTAAAGCTTAAGCTTCTCACATATTCCCAACATTTTGTGGCAAAAATATAAAATGAAAAAATAAAGCGGTGGGGGAATTTAAGCTTTAAACCACAGTCTGGTATGTGAAAAGCCACAGACTATTAACTGGAGCTTTTCAGCATTGATTGCCTTGTGATTTCAACTAATCCCAGCTAAAAACTTCAGGCACTTTCTGCAAACTGCAAAACAACAGCAACAAGACCAAAGAGCTCAAGTTGGCGAACAATCCTTAAGCTAAAGTGGCAAATGTGACAAATTCATTGTGCCAGTGTGCAGCTTTTGACAGATGCTGTTTGTGTGTGTGTGCAACCAGATAATGTTGTCAATATGAATTGAGATTGTTTGCTGTTTGCTGCCACAGCATCAACGAACGGAGTAGCTCATAATGCAGACACAATGCATTTGTAAAATTACCGCAGGTAGAACAAACTTTCACTCCCTAGGCTTCCTGTCTCCTATAGCTTACCTCTCTCTCTCTCTTTCGCTCTCTCTCTTTATATATATATATATATATATATATGTATGTGCATACCACTAATGTATGTGTGTTATCCCCATGGTTGCAATCAAGATTACCTATGGAAGTCAACTTTAGCACTCCTCGGTTGCCACTTTGGTGCTTCACTACATACGTATGTGTTTGTGTGTGTGTGTGTGTTTGTGCATGTGCTCTGGTTAAGGAACTTCAAAGAACTTGAGGCTGAAAACACTTTGGTTTATTAGTTCCCAGCTCTCAGATATAACATATA
The DNA here is from genome assembly GCA_035044485.1 of Scaptomyza reducta. Taxonomy (NCBI): domain Eukaryota; kingdom Metazoa; phylum Arthropoda; class Insecta; order Diptera; family Drosophilidae; genus Scaptomyza; species Scaptomyza reducta. Next base: position 45,187 of record JAWNNV010000250.1, on the reverse strand, counting down.
TAACAAATCTAGCCAGAAGAGCCTGGCAAAAGCATTGACGTTTATTGAATCAGAACCGTTTGTGCCCTGCGACGATGACTTTGCTCCGTTTCCTGTTTCCCGTACTCCGTACCCGCACCACACCTCTGTTAACCATTTGCGCTTGCATTGTTGCCGGCTCGAATGTGTGTGCAAAAAGCCGCGAAAGCTTGCAAAAAAAAGAAAATAAAAATTAAAAGCAAAAATATAAAACAGAAAAATATAAAGGAAAAAACAAAAGAGATTTCCCCATGGAGCGTGTTCGGCAACAGCCGAGCTTTGGCGTATAACTCCAATCCGCCACCACCCCAACCCCCATTCCCAACCCGGGCAGCCCGGGCAGAGCCCAGCAAACGCCCTCAAACACTTGACGCTGGGGCGCAAACATTTCAAATCGCCGGGTCATGATTCAAGCACTCAGTCAGCTGTATTTTATTGAATTAAGGCAAGGCGAAAGCCAAAGCGGCAAACGGAGTACAACAAATGCGACTCTAGGGGTCGGGTGGTGATGCTGCTGATGGTTCTCTCGGATGAGTATATGGATAGAGGAATGCACTCACACCCCACACACACACACACACACACACATAGTCAATAACTTCATAAATCAAAGCGTTTTTCGAATTTGCTTGCTGCAACGAATTGAAAAGTAACCCGATCCACCCAACTCCTGAACCCCAAACGCATCCCCACACAAACAAATGCAATCCCTGTCCGGAAAAAAAAGAGGTTCTTTATTTTTTCCATTGCGGTGCTTTCTATCGTTACCATTGTTGTTGTAATTGCTGAGGTTTGTTGCCTGTTTTTCTTTTTGTTCTTGTTGTTAGCAGTTAGTTGTTGGTTGTGTCCATGTGTGTGTGTGTGTGTGTGTGTGCGGCTGTGTTACCTTTATCACTGTTTGAATGCCTGCCATTGCGAGCACTCCCATCTACAATTCAAGCACTTTTCCGCTCTTACCCTACCAAGAATTGGGCATAAGCAATACGAACAAAAACATCTCGTTAACAATTAGAAGATTAAATTTATATATTATATGCAGTAACAAAGCAAATATCTGTTTTGTCTATCGATTCCTAGAGCTTCTTCCGCTCGTGCTGAAAGAGAATACTTAAATATGGATTTTAAAACAATTTTTGTTTATTTATTATTATTATTTATTGCTTATTATCTGATTAGGCTCAAACCCATTTTAAAATGTTCAAAATGAGCTGTATACCTGTATACTAGTAATCCAAAGCAAATAGATATCTTATATCTCTTATATCCAAACCAAAGACAAATATTTCAAATATCTCATATTAAGATATATTTGATTTCATTTAATACTTATCGATACTTACTGTTATCGATACATTATAGATGCACTTTAAGAGTCTTGAAACAATGTTTCTACATTTTTTTATACCCTGAACCCATTGAAAATGGGTAAAGAGGGTATAATGGTTTTGTGCAAAAGTATGTAACAGGCAGAAGGAATCATCTCCGACTCCATAAATTATATAAATTCTTGATCAGAATCAACAGTCGAGTCGATATAGCCATGTCCGTTCGTCTGTATGTATGAAAGCGTTGATCTCAGAGACTTTAAGAGCTAGAGACTCCATATTTGGACAAGTTTGTTTCGAATTTTCGATAACTCTTCCCGTGCAATATACACATGTGATCGATAGCAATAAAATCTTGAATTTGGAAAACTTTTAAACGAAGTTTAAAACATTAGACGAAATAATGGCAATCTGTGCAATTTTTATTGAAATCGGTTGACAAATACCGGAGATATGGAGCATGGAAGTTAAGTCAAGTCTGCACAATACACGTACACACACATAGTTGCAAGCAGTGACTGTACGCGTAAAGTATATGGTTCAGGGTATTTCTCGACTAGAGCCTTTTTACTTGTTTTAAAAGGGTGTTTGGATAGTCGTTAGAACACACAGCAGACGCACAGACATATTGAACAAGAGGTGTCCTAATGGAGAGACAAGTGTCACTGGGCTGCTCATTGATGATACATTCAGATGATACATACGTACTCCAAGCTTTATTAAAGGCAACCTAAAAGGTTTTTCGTTCACAACTAATAGGATTTGATGTTACCGCTGGTCTTAAAGTATATGCAGAGATTAAAAATAATTTTAATAATAGTAGCTCACTCTAAGCAGCTTATAGTTTTTGCTTTTTTCCATCAATCTGCTCATGCTCGCCACCCTTGAGCCATTACCTGTCCCCCCGCATTCTACGGATGCCAAATTAGTCTGTTGTTCGTGGAAAAGTCTCAAGAGGCGGCTCCTGAAAGTATGCAGCAAGTTTCACATTACCCAAAGAACAACAAATTACAACAAAATATGCGGCAGGAAAAATAAATGAAGGCAAAAACAAAATTAAAAATGTGGAAAGAAAAATTCATTGAAAACCGGCAAAAGGAACAATTTTCCCAAGCGTGCCGATCAACAAAGTTCAAGAACTTATTTTCTTTATGTATAAACCTCACACAACAGAATTTTCCACTCTTGTTATACTTGCCATTGGTGTTGTTGTCGATGTTGTCTTGTATTGTTGGTTCGTGGCATTTGTTTGTTGGCTAAATTATTATTTACACGCCCGCTTTGACTTACTTGCGGCACAATAAATGCCACCTTTAGTCTAGACGTTGCTTTCAACCCCGGCTCTTATCGACTCACAAGAAGCAGCATCAGCAAACAAATTGAAAAAACAAAATAAAATAAACCAAAACAACAAAGTTCCACCGACTGTGGCCAAAGTTATGCCGCAGGCATCGAACATATCGACCAAACTGCTGTGACAAAAAAAAAAAAACAAATAAAAATAAAGAAAACAAGTAAGAAGGTTCTATTCGAGAAATCTTGACTACACTATACCCTGAACTCCATACTATACGCGTACAGTCAGTGCTTGTAAGTATGTGTGTGTGTATGTGTATGGTGCAGACTTGACTTAACTTCAATGTTCCATATCTCTGGTATTTGTCAACCGATTTTAATAAAAATTGCACAGATTGCCATTATTTCGTCTAATGTTCTAAACTTCGTTTAAAAGTTTTTCAAATTCAAGATTTTGTTGTTATCGATCACATGTGTATATCGGAAACGGAACGAGTTATCGAAAATTTTAAACAAACTTGTACTGCCTAGGGATTAGGCGAGCTTATGTTCCAAATTAGGAGTCTCTAGCTCTTATAGGCTCTGAGATCGACGCGTTCATTCAGATAGACGGACGGACAGACGAACGGACGGACAGTCGGACGGACGGACATGGCTATATCGACTCGGCTGTTGATGCTGATCAAGAATATATATACTTTATAGGGTCGGAAATGATTCCTTCTGCCTGTTACATACTTTTGCACAAAACCATTATACCCTTTTTACCCATTTTCAATGGGTTAAGGGTATAAAAAGTGCAGAAGACAAAACGAGAAATGTTTTGGCCCATTTGCTACCTTCGCTGAGATTCACGAGCAGCAGCATAAAGTTATGAGTTTGTAAAGCAGCAAACTATTTAATTCAAACAGAATAAAAGCTAGCTGTGCTTTTAAACTGGAAAATGGTATACAAGACATAATTACATTTGCGCTGTCAAAAGGTGCTGTAAAGCTATCGTTTCGCTGAAAGTAAGTGTTAAGTAGTCAATGTCAAGTGGACCACGAGCGCTTAAAGCAAACCAGTTATAGCCAGTTAAGGGGTGCAGGGTAAGAAAAAAACCAAAAAAAAAAAGTATATGCACTCAAAGTCAAGTGGTTAGAGTTAAGCCTCTAGAGTTAAGCTGTGCAGTTTAAGTTGTTGAAGAGAAGTTGCTTAAATCGTGCAAAAGTACTTCAAGCAACGCTGGCAACACTGAAATATTTTTATGAATTTGCAAATATTATGCCAAGAAGATGATGTGGTTTGACAACATGATAAAGCTCTCGAGTTAATGATGTTAATGTTATTGCACATGACTTATACCATATTGATATTCATTTCAAACTAATTCAATATAAAATATTTTACGTAAAGTCATTAAGCCGAACAGTTGAATAAATACAACAAACACATTTCCTTGTCAGTTTTTCATATGTGTATTTGAATTCAAAATATAATATGTAAAAGCCAATTAAATAAAATACCATTGAATTCAATTTGCAACTTCTTACAACTGTTTGTTGTTGCAACTTGATCGCTGCGCAAAATTGATGGCAATATATTGAGTCACAACGATGGAGTTTGTCAAAACCGCAGTATCATATCATAAATCATATTTGATATGCATAGTTATAAAAGCATTCCCCCATTTTGTATGTAACAGGCAGCTGCACTCTGTGTGTGTGTGTGTGTGTAACTTCTTATGCTTCCTCTTGTTCGCTTAAAAATTGGGTTTTTTGGTATTGAGTTGGGTTGGGTTGGTCACACGTGAGTGCAGCAATGTTCCCCCCAATATGTAAAGTGAACACATTGTGACACACTCACACACACATACACGCTCGTTTTTGAGCGGACTGCGATGCTTTTGTGTGCCGTTTCTGGCGGCTCCTGTTGCGTTTGTTGCTGTTGTCGTGGCATTAAAGGATTACAATTTTGTAAACCATTGTACAATATTTAAGGCATCCATCGATACTCGCTGATAACCGGATGTTTTGACACACACACACACATATACGAACAGAGAAGGGACAACAAAATTACATTGCAGCGTTAATTAAGCAGCATTTGTATTATGCTGAATACATGGAACTGCACCTGATGTTGCCCATTGTATGAGTTGTGCGGTCGCAAAGGGGGGCGGAGAGAAGGTATTAACATTCATGGCAGGACCATTCATACCAGTGATTGCAATTATTTGGCATTGGCACACACGTACCACACATCCATCTAATTTACCCAAAGGCAGCCACACTGCACACTGGCTCATACAAATGCATGCTCCATTGTATTCGGTTCATGGCCTAAATGCATGCCATATTGAGTTACGAATGGCTTAAGCTTGGCTGCGCCATTATTTTGTATCTGTAGATGAAATACATCATCAATCAATTAGTGTCGATATCATGTTTCGTATCTTCTCATATTTTCCATTGTTCCTAAAATGTACATGCCTTCTTGATGAATATTTTTAACAATTTTTTACTGTGAATATTGCTAATTAGCATGTACTTTGATTCGTACTAGGGTGAGTGAAAATTTAATACATTTATTATTGCCAGTTATATATAATTATTGCGAAAACAAAACGTTAACTAACGCTAATCAAAAGGTCACATTTAAATGTGAATACCTATTATCCTGTGAATCGAAATTTCACAACTGTTTGGCTAGATAAGTGCCATTGGCCTGAGAGCTATGCATAAACGTAAGCTTAATGGTTTACTATTAATTAAATATATTTAAGCCAGCGAATATTTAAAACTGTTAACACACTTTGCCTCGCCTCTATAAACATTAAGCTGCTTTTTAGCTTATACCAGCTTTTTATCTTAATTACCTGGAAATGCATAACGAACTTTTAATTTAGCAAAACTATTCACACAACTATTTTTTACACACTATCACGTCAAGATTTTTTGTTTTATATTGTTAAGGGAATTTATTAAATACTTCGTTTTTGCTCCCTCGCTGATTGCAGCTTGTTTCTGATGTTCCTTTTTAACAGAGAAACAGCTGGATGTTTTAGTATATTTTATATATTATTATTGACTTTTGACTTTGTGTTGTCCCGTTTCAATTCTCCATTTCCCTTTCAATTCAAAGCTTAAGCGCAGCAATACAAATAACAAAGGACCTGCTTCCTTTTTAAAACTCGACTGCAATATAAGAGAGAGAGAGAGAGGAATTTAAAAAAAAAATCAGCTTGATTGCATGTTGGGCTGTTGACCTCCAGGGATGGGTTCTTATGCCAACTTCTTAACTCTGTTGACGCTTTTGTTCAACGTATTAGCGTAATAAACTCAAACGGTTGCTTTTGTGCCATCGTGTTATCAAAGTACCCCCCGCCCCCGCCATCCGATGACAACAGCAATGGCGTTGCCGATGACAACCACCGCCCCGGGATGATTATGGCGATGTTGACGTTTCGAGTTGAGGTTGCCGTGTTCAAGTGACCAATGGGGCTGTGTCGCCCCATTGTGGCACAGTTCTTACTCTCCTTCTTAGGAACCCTTGCGCGAGATGGTTGGCAAGGTTCAGGTAGAGCTACAGGTAATCGGCATTCATCCCTGGCAGGTCTTCCACTTTTATCCGGCATAATACTGTTGGTCTTCTTCCAGGCGCCAAATAAGCATCCGAGTCGGAGAGCAACGTTAAAGATCAGCACGAGGAAAAGGAAATTCTCAAACACCCAGTACCACCGTCAGTTTTCAATTGCTTTTCATATTCATATATATAATATGAGTTTGCTTTGGTTTGTCATCAAATTGCAGACATTTTTTTGACCATTTTCTAAGCAACAAACAATGCACAGCCGGGAGTAGGTATAGCATAATCTTGTAAGGAAAAACATTTATGGAAAATCTGTAAATGAAACACTAAGATGCAGAATCAAATAAAAAACATGTCACCTGTGAAAACATACAAACACTTTACTTGTCAAACTGTTAAGTTCAAATAGGAAAAGCTGAAAGCTTCTTTGCTTGCTTGTTTATCTGTTTCTTCTTTATGCGATGTGCCTAGTGCATGTGTTTTGTTGAGGTTCTTTAGTTTATATTGGGAAAACAAATTAAAATAAAATTTAGTTGCGGTTAGCTTAAATACCTTTCTAATGATCGTTCTTCATTGTTAACATGGTAGTACAAAAATTATGCTTGCCTTTTATATAAAGCGTTTATTAAACTTAACGAATCTGTTTAAACTCTGACTGTAGCTCATCTAGATTATATATATATATTATCGAACTTGATGACCAAGTTAAATGAAGAACTAACTGAAACAGTTAATTGACTGAGCCAAACGACTGCATTAACTAATCAAATGAACGAACTTAATGAAAGATTAGTTCACTTAGCAAAAATTTAACTACAATATCATTATACAACATCTAACTTGTACTAAACTTTCTAAAAACAAGTAAGAAGCATCTAGTCGAGAAATCCCGACAAGAAGATACCCTGAACCCTATACTTAGCGCGTGCAATCAGTGCTTGTACGTATGTGTATAATAATTTGGGATATTATTGATTTGACACAATGACATCCCAAGTAAGTTCATCAAGAATTCATTCTGAGCCGAGGGGGTCTGGGCGCCAGAGTCGGGACAAGAAATCCAAGTCGCTTCAGCAATATTGAAATCACCGAGAACTACAAGAACATCGCGATCAGATCAGATCAGATCTATGTTCCAAATATGGTGTCTCTAGCTCTTAGAGTCTCTAAGATCAACGCGTTCATACATACGAACGGCCGGACGGTCGAACGGACGGTCGGACGGACAGACGGACGGTCGGATGGACAGACGGACGGACGGACGGACAGACGGACGGTCGGACGGTCGGACGGACGGACGGACGGACGGACGGTCGGACGGTCGGACGGTCGGACGGTCGGACGAACAGACGGTCGGACGGACGGACAGACGGACGGTCGGACGGACGGACGGACGGTCGGACGGTCGGACGGTCGGACGAACAGACGGTCGGACGGACGGACAGACGGACGGACGGTCGGACGGACAGACGGACGGACGGTCGGACGGACGGACGGACGGACGGTCGGACGGACGGACGGACGGTCGGACGGACGGACGGTCGGACGGACAGACGGACGGACGGTCGGACGGACGGACGGTCGGACGGACGGACGGACGGACGGACGGTCGGACGGACGGACGGTCGGACGGACGGACGGACGGTCGGACGGACGGACGGTCGGACGGACAGACGGACGGTCGGACGGACGGTCGGACGGACGGACGGACGGACAGACGGACGGTCGGACGGACAGACGGACGGTCGGACGGACGGACGGTCGGACGGTCGGACGGACAGACGGACGGACGGTCGGACATGGCTATATCGACTTGGTTGTTGATGCTGATCATTACTATATATTATTTTATGGGATCGAAGAGGCTTCCTTCTGCCTGTTACCTTCTTTTGCACAAAACCATTATACCCTTTTTACCCATTTGCAATGGGTTCCCCTGACAAACCTTAAGCTTCAGTTCGAACTAATTACTTCATTACAGTAAAGTAAGGACTAGCTTTAAGTTTTGATATAAGTAACAGCCTTCGCTAGCGATATGGTATCTCTTAGTCAAGCGTGCTTAATTAGAGCTGACTTAAATTCGCTTACTTCCAAACAATTTTCGCTTCTTTCTGTCTGTTTTCTCACGCATTTTTTTGGACTCTTACCAAAGACTGTCTCTTAACTGTTTCTCTTACTTTACTTAAAGCGTGCCTTTTGGCCTTTTTGTGTGTCGCTGGCATTATTTTGCTTGTTAAGCACTTGGCGAAGGGCTTCGACTGGCAATGAGTGCAAAACAAGAGCCAAAAAAAAAAACTACAACAACAATATATAATGCCTTGACTTTCAATTGAACAGTAATAACAACAACGACAGCAAAACGCACAACAACGGCCAACAACAACAACAACGAATAACAAAAGCAAAAACAATGACTACAATTGAACAACAGCAAGAGCGCGCAGCGACACACAACAATAAAAGCCACGACTGTTTGGCAGAATTGAAAGCAAGCGGCAACCGTTGGGTGCCACATCCAAATCAATTCAAGTGCGGAAACTGCTGCAGTTGTACAGTTGAACGGCCAACCAGAAAACAGCCTTTGAAATCCCCATTGTATTGCTCATTCATATTGTTGTTGTTGTTGTTGTTGGTTGGTTGGTTGGTACGGCTGCTGTTGCACAGCTTTTGGCTATGTTCAAAACCAAATGGATGATGCCCCATTAGATGAACCTTTTGATAAGACCACAGTCACAACCACATTTAAAGCTATAGCTAAAGTCACAACCGCTACCAAAGCGATAAGCGTTGAACGTTGTTTGTTGCCACTTTCAGTACAAAGCACATGCAAAAATGAAGCAGGACGTAAGGGCTGCATGCCAGAAACCGGTCAACCCTAAAACTTGAGACATCTCGTATTAATTCGCAGAACGAAATAGCCAGCAAATCGTAACCTAAGCTCCGATGTTCAGTGTAAAGTTCAAGCAAGCTTCTCACATTAAACTCAAGCGATTTAGAACTCGAAAATGTTTTAGTTTAGGCGAAATTATTTGTTGGAACACGCGGGCAGACACATTTTTTTTTTGGGAGGAGCCACCAGTTGCCGTCGATGGTCACAACTGATTAGAGTCTAATAAGTATGCGTGGGGCGTGACCAACGGCCCATTGTTAATGGGTCCCCAAAGGGTCACACACACACCCACACACACACACACACACATACAGTCAGGTGCCGTTTGGGGTCATAAGAAAAGCCGAGCACGAAACCTTCAAATTGAAGGCCAAACCGAATCTTAATAACAATAAAAACATGCTCAAAAAAGAGACGCACAACAACAATAGAAACCTAACCGAAACTAAACAGACATGGCGGTCGGTCAAGTTAAACCAACACCCCCGCCCTCCCTCAAGCAACCCTTTCACACATCATTCTGTTATGGCTTTTGTATCCTTTGTCTAGCCTTTCTTTGATTTTGATGAATTTATTTGCGCGTGCCACCCAGTCCGCAAAACTCTCTCTCTCTCCCTCTCGTTCTCTCTCTCTCTCTCTCTCGTTCTCCCTCTCTAAGCTGTAGAATGTTTGGAGATAAATTTAATTTAAACTGATAATAAAAAATTATACGAGCCAATAAACGCGACCATTGAGTCTAAGCAGATGACACTTGTCGAGTGCAGGGGCGCGGCAAAGATGAAGGGCTGGGCATGCTCTCGTTGTCGTTGGCCTTGGGAAGCGGCTAACGACTAGCGGCAAACAAGCCATGCAGCAGCAAACCCTTCAGCCAGAGTCCAAATAAATAATAACAAAAGGCCGCACACAACAATGACAGCTCAAAATTGTTCGAAAATAAAAGCTGCGAAAGGAGCAGCAGCAACGCAAACGGCTCTTGGAGCTGCGAAAGGAGCACCAGCGACTTATAGTTTGCTCCAACAAAGGCAGCCAAGCGGTCTCGTTGAAATGGGGGTAGGGGGTTGGGGGTCGTATGGCAACTGCAATGCAAGATAAACTGAACAACAAACGAAGCGACAGGGAAGTCAGAACAGACAAGGTCACAAACACACACACCCACACCCACACCCACACAAACACATGCTCGCATACACAATAAACGAGACAATGAAAGCAAGCTGATGAAGAAACAGCAGCTGAAGCAGTTGAAGCAGCTGAAGAAGAAGGACCTCTTGTTGTGGAAACTGCTTTGGCTATAACACCAGATTCCAACTGCTTAGTTGATACTTATCTGGCAGTTGTTGCCATACCCGACAACCGCCCCCGACACACCCACTCTTTTAAGCTGCTCTTGCTGTACTGTGGTTTAAGCAGACATAAACATATTACGTATACGCAATATGTAAACGTATATGTATTATTTGTTTAACGTGCCTGCAATAACAAAAGCTGAAAGGATTACCCCTGGAAACGAGAGAAGTGCCGGGTATCAGCAAAGTAAATCCTTCACGCACTGTTTGGAAACTATGTGAGGACTCCTCAAACCAAACTTTAAGCAAACATGCAACTAAAAATTGAAAATGTTTATCATATAAACAAAATAAGTTCCATTGGTTCAGTGACATTGCTGTACATCTGTGCCACAATTCAAAATAAAATAGATATATTTACCAGAGATTAAAACTCAACTCAAGTTATTCTCAAAGCAAATCATAAAAGATTCAACAAGATAAAAGGTGTTGTTCTTTTGCCACAAATGGCATTCAAGTTATACAGTATGCTTATCACTTTTGTTTTCATGCGCTTTTAGTTAGCATTTGGATCAGAAGCTACTTTTTAATTCCCTTTTGAAATCAATTTAAATGCCAAGCTATTTTCTCTCTCTCCACTACAAGTTCCCCTTGAGCACGTATTGCCCATTTGGTCTTCTTTACGGGCACTCTAATGAAATGCATATATCATACATACACACGTATGTGTTTATTTTTCTTCAACTTAAAGAGCCCTCACACACACACACACACACATACAGACACTCTTAGTGGCATTCGGTTGGCGCTGAAACTATGTTAAATGATTTCAGCAATGCGAACGAAAATCATGACTAGACGATACCCTGAACACTATACTTTACGCGTACAGTCAGTGTGTGTGTGTACGCGTCTTGTGCAGACTTGACTTAACTTCAATGTTCCATATCTCCGGTGTTTCTGAACCAATATCAATAAAATTTTCACAGATTGCCATTATTTTGTCTAATGTTCTAAACTTCTTTTAAAAGTTTTTCGAATTCAAGATTTTGTTGTTATCGATCACATGTGTATATCGGATACGGGAAGAGTTATCGAAAATTTAAAACAAACTTGTACTGCGCGGGGCTTAGGCGAGCTTATGTACCAAATCTGGTATCATACATACGGACGGACAGACGGACATGGCTATTTCGCCTCGGCTGTTGATGCTGATCAAGAATATATATACTTTATGGGGTCGGAGATGCTTCCTTCTGCCTGTTACATACTTTTGCACAAAACCATTATACCCTTTTTACCCATTTTCAATGGGTTCAGGGTATAAAAATAGCAACCACACCGACTGTAATTGCAACAAATGAATATATGAGAACACACACAAGGAGGCAGAGGCGTAAAGGAAGAAGGGGCGTCACCATTGTCCCCCTTCTGTTTTTTTGGACGCCAACGTATGTTCTCGACTTAAATGCAACGCATGTTGCGCGCCTTATGGCTCGCAAGCATCAGACGCAAACCAAAAGCGAAAAGCGAAAACGAAAACAAACAAAAAATGAGAAAAAACCTGAAATGAAATGAAAAGAAAAACCAGCAAAAACAACAGACAACGGCAACAGAGCCAAAAATGTTGATAAACCTTGAGCAATGCGAGGAAAGACGAACAACAACAACAACAACAATAACTATAGGCGAAGGCAAACAAGCCACACACACACACGTACACACACAGAGACGTACACGCACACTTGTACAAAATGAAAATGAGCAAAAGTAAGTTGATGATGGCTTCCTTAACGTCCTACCCAAATGGGAACTCATGCAACCCCAACCCCAACCCCAACCCCCCGGGTACCCCTCTGACGTCACTCTATGTCTTTACTTGTCTGCTGCTTCATAAATTCAAATTTGATTTTCATGTTGATTATGATTCGAGGCGCAGATGATGATGGAAATGAAGATGCCAAACGACCCAGACGAGCCTCTTCACTCTCTCCTCTCTCCATGGCAAAGCTCAACTCAGCTCTGTATGCAAAACTGCTGCTGATTATTGCTTTGCACACACACCCTCCACCATCTCTGTCTCTATCGCACTCGCCTGGTTTTGTTTTTTTGGGCATTTTAGAGCCACTCCACTTTGGTTGCCGTTGTTGTTATTATTATTTTGCTTTGCTTTTATTCGCTTTTTCTTTTTATGAGTTTAATGAAAATCGCGCGCTATTGCTGTCATTGAACTACTCACACACACACACACACATATGCACACATGCACAAGTGTGTATTTGTATTACGTATTTTCGAGTACTACTCACGACCACTTGTGGCCGCACTCGTTATACGTTTTATGGGCCATTTATGTTGGGGGCGACATTGTCATTGCATTCAAGTACTACTACTTCCAATTTCTAGCTGTCTCTCAGTTATTCTCTCTGTCTTGATTAAACTGTTTGCGTTGCCCAGCACAGCATTAAGTATACGCGGCGTTTGCCAATTAAAATGCAAGCAGCGGACACAGAAAAGGGATGGGGAGGGGGAGCAGCGACAGAAAGCGTGGGAGAAGAAAACTAATTACTTAAGTAATTATTAAAATGTAATTTATATGGGAAACATTTTTTTCTTTTTTTTCTTTTCATTTGCACTTTATTGAAATTGCATTATGTGCTTAGGATTATTCAACAACATTTTATGGCACAGCGAGTAAAGTTGCAGCAAACAAGTTGAAAAATTGTTACTTATGTGTTTTTTTGCTTTGACATTTGGTTTTAGCTTGGCATTTTTGACATTTTTGTCGTTAAGCCCGGCAACTTAAACGGAATTGCTGCACAGAAGTTGCTGCGATAGTTGCCGCTGAATGGCTATAGTGTTTGCTTGCCGTTGCGGCAAGTGAATGCATTCATAAAGTCAACTGATTTTATTGCGACACACGGACTATGCAACATATCCACCAATTGGTTGCTGCACCATTCGATTCGATTTCACTGTTGCAACATCCTGGCCAATATTCGTTAGTACGGTTAATGGCCAAAGTGGCGACGCATACACACATTCCCGTTACCCCCCTTTCCCCCAAAAACCATTCCCATACCCATACCCATACCCATATCCATATCCATTCCCGTTACCCATTTCCATTGGCATTCACATTTCGATTGCCTTTTTGGCCATTTGACCAAAAGACAGAACGCCCGAACCGATGACGGCAATGCAATTTTATAGCACCCGGCCCACATGGCTGGCGACATATGGACGCGAAACAATAACAACAGACAGACAGACTAAAAGAGACTGGTGGGTGGGGAGGCGGAAGTCAGGGAGCGTCGCCAATTGCTGAGCTGAGCGTTTTGTATCACTTTTTTCGGTAAAACGCTCAATTACTGCTGCAATTGTGAAATTGCAATAACTGAGGAGCGCAAGTAGCAACAACAATATATGCAACAACAACTACCATCAACAATGTTGAAAATGTTGCCGCTTGTGGCAGCTGCTTGTGCAGCTTGCAACTGGCAAACAGGTGGGCATCAAAAAGAGGCAAAAACCAAACAATAATGGCGGGCGGGTGAAGCGGAATGCGTGAAAATGTGGAAACAACACCATTTGACTTTCGCTGCAAGAAACATCAGTTTGGCTTGTTATTGAAATTTGCCAAGCGAGTTCGAATTGGGTGCCAATCGAACCGTATCGAACAGGCAACAAAGAGCTGAATATGATTATTGAGTATGGCAAAAATTGATGCTGCAGCAGAGAGCAGGTGGCAAGCAATTGCTGCCTTATCAGCAATCAACACACAGTCAAGTGGCGAGTATTTCAATTTCTCAACTAGTCGCAATGGAATGCAATAAGCATCTCCGTCGTGCAACAACAAGGAGCAAGGAGGGGAAATCAAAAGGGCAGAGACTGCTAATGAGCTGCGTTTCCATGGATGTAAGATAATAAGAGCACATCTTCATATTATCAAGTGGCTAACGATCATTTTTTACCAACTTCAATGAGTTTCCTTTTCAATTTGCAAGTTGCAAGTTTCGCAACAACTTAAGAACACTCCAAAGTAGTTGCTATCGTTTTGCAGCACAAACTTAATTTGTATACAATTCCAATTCCAACAACGAATCTCTCTGTTGCTTGTTAACACTTAGCACATAAGATAACCAGCAATCTGGTTTAGTATTAGGTTACAGTTTTAGCAGCACTTGTGCTAAGCCACAACACGTTTCAGCAAAGTTTCACTTGGTTGTCAACATAAGCTAACTTCATTTAAGACGGTATACCAACTGGCTTAGGTTGCTCGGCGAAAACAATGAGAAAGATTGTTGTGCTCGTAATTTACTCAATTAACATTTTTATACCCTACACCCAATGAAAATGGGTAAAAAGGGTATAATGGTTTTGTGCAAAAGTACGTAACAGACAGCAGAAAGCATCTCCGACCCCATAAAGTATATATATTCTTGATCAGCATCAACAGCCGAGTCGATATATCCATGTCCGTTCGTCTGTATGTATGAACGCGTCGATCTCAGAGACTATAAGAGCTAGAGACTCCAGATTTGGTACATAACCTCGCCCAATCCCTAGGCAGTACAAGTTTGTTTCAAATTTTCGATAACTTTTTCCGTTTCCGATATACACATGCGATCGATAACAACAAAATATTGAATTCAGAATGATGCAGTTTCAAACATTAGACGAAATAATGAAAATATGTGAAATTTTTATTGAAATCGCTTCAGAAACACCGGAGATATGGAGCATTGAAGTTAAGTCAAGTCTGCACTATACGCGTACACGCACACATACTTGCGCGCAGTGACTGTACGCGTAAAGTATAGGGTTCGGGGTATAGTCTAGTTGGGATTTCTCGACTCGAGACTTCTTCCTTGTTTATACCATAATTTGTATAATTTTTAACCGTTTAACGAACACTTTGGCATGCTCGTAACTTGAAAATAACTAAACACAACCTCAACATCAAAAACAGCTGCTAATTTGCCAACTTATATTGTAAGAGGTGGCCATCAAACACACACACTCACTCACTCACAACTAAGGGCAATCTCATAAGATATCCTCGACAAAATAGAAAGGGCAAAGAAATGCAATATAACCTGAATATCTTTATGAGCAAGTCTACTGCCAACAGAATCAGTTTTCTGTGTTCTGTGTGCTGTGTGTGTGTCTCCACATATTTGGCACTCATAGGCTGTGAACATACATATAATATCGCACAAGAAGTGAGAGCATAAAAGATTCATATATCTTAACCTAACCTAAGGAATGAAATGTGCGTAACTTTGAAGCACTTGGCACAGCTGTTGCTATCCAATGCGCCACTTGCGTCCTTGTGATGCGAAAGAGGAAGGGTGGGAGGGGGTTAAGGGAGAGGGGTTATGGCAAGTACACCTTCATTTTCGTTTTGCTCGTACATCAAAATGCGAAGCAGCCGCCAGCCGCAAAAGGCTACAAAATTTCAATTTACTATGCGCGCTTTATGGCCGAATCCTGCCCTGCCCCTCGCCCTTCGCTCTGTCGTGTCCTGTCATGTCCTGTCCGCCCAAACACACACACTCACACTCACAAAACTCAGGCGCACCGAATCAGACTTTATGTCTGTGAGGCATCGTCCTCGGCCCGTTTTCGTGGTGATTTCCATGCATGGAAAAAACACAAACAGAGGGAAAGCGCTGAATGGCGGAAGGAGAGAGCAGGAGGCAAGAGAGAAGTCATTACAAGCGCTTGCTTATTAAGTTCCATGGCTCATTAGGCGCTGCCAATAAACGCTGTCAACAACAACGAACAACAACAACAACAATTTGGCACCCTGTTGAGCTGGCCAAAATGTGAAGAAGAGCAACAACAACAAGAAAAAGACAAGCCGTTTAATCCAGGCCGCATTATCTAATTGTCAGTCTTAGCAGATGATTACTGTACTAATTTCTCTCGCATAAACGTGCGTGCGATGTGGCCAGGAGACAGCCCAATCCCGCAACATTCTCTCACTCTGCGTGTGTGTGTGTGTCGGTGAGTTGTTAGCTGGCAAACAGACTAAGCCAACGCTTGAACCATTGGCAATCAGCGAAATTGTAAAACCATAAACAACAACACGGACCATGGCGCATGGAGCATGGAGCATAGACGAACGTAACGGATGCAAAGACCGGGACGGGGGGTGTTGCGGGTGTTTGTGTGAGTGTCCTTTCGCTAGCCAGAGGAGCAATCGAAGCCGCCAATGCCGCAATCAAAATCCCAAATGTGTGCATGTGTGTGTGTGTCTCTCTGTGTGTATGTGTGTGGTGGGAAAATGCTCAGAAAATTGGGTAACTGGGAACACTACTTTCACTCGGGGGCGGTGTGGTGCGTTGAATGTGTGTTTGGTAATTGGTGGGGCAAGAACTATAGTCCGAGAAAATTGCCAAACGCCAGCAGACATGGAGCAAAATATTTGTCTTTGTCTTTTGCATTTGCTTATGTTTGTGTGTGTGTGTGTGTGTGTGTGTGTGTTAACCACAAATGTAATGCGGCAACTTAGTTAACCCTTTTCTATTTTGATAGATTATCGTATACTTAATTTGTTACTTTTTGCCTCATTTCGCATTTTGGTTTGCCAATTATTCGACAATACAAATACCATCTCCTTGCTTCGAATCCCCATCATTTGTACTATCCTAATAATGCCTTATTGAATGTTCATTTATTATACGCCATTTATCTCAATTTGTCTGCTGTCCGCTGGACATTTCTTCACTCTCACTTTTAGCTTGTCTTCTGAATTTAATCAGATACCTTAGCATATTATATTCATTTTCTCGGCTAGACTTTCGTTTCTTGTAATTCGAGTGAGTGCTACAGTGAGTAACAAAAGTATTCGGTTAAAAAACCTTAAAGGTGCTCCGGACCAATGATATTCATGTTCGGATTGCCGGAATGAAACTTTTACTTTGGGAAAGTTCAAGTCGGGATCCTTCGTCTATAAGATAACCTAATCTGAGTAGACTTGAGTAAACTTCAATGTTTGATATCTTCCGTGTTTCTTCGAGTGCTACAGTGAGTAACAAAAGTATTCGGTGCTAAGCACAC
This sequence comes from Scaptomyza reducta, assembly GCA_035044485.1. Classification (NCBI taxonomy): domain Eukaryota; kingdom Metazoa; phylum Arthropoda; class Insecta; order Diptera; family Drosophilidae; genus Scaptomyza; species Scaptomyza reducta. The sequence goes on along the minus strand of JAWNNV010000250.1, from coordinate 27,734 downwards.
GGTTCAAAAACCTTAAAGGACAAATAATATTCCGGTTGGATTTCGGCAAAGAAACTTTTACTTCGGGAACTTTAAAGTCAGGATTCCTCGGCTAAAAGATAACCTAATCTGAGTAGACTTGAGTAAATTTCTATCTTTGATATCTTCCGTGTTTCTTCGAGTGCTACAGTGAGTAACAAAAGTATTCGGTGCAATAACATTAAAAGTGCTCCGGACAAATGATATTCATAGTTGGATTTCCGGAAAGAAACTTTTACTTCGGGAACTTTCAAGTCGGGATACCTAGTCTTTATCTGAGTAGACTTGAGTAAACTTCAATGTTTGATATCTTCCGTGTTTCTTCGAGCGCTACAGTGAGTAACAAAAGTATTCGGTGATAAGCACATGGTGCAAAAACCTTAAAGGACAAATGATATTCAGGTCGCAATTCCGCAAAGAAACTTTTACTTCGGGAACTTTCAAGTCAGGATCCCTCGGCTAAAAGATAACCTAATCTGAGTAGACTTGAGATATTTTGGGAAGAGTTATCAATTATTGGAAACGAACTGGAACTTGCTTGTTGTGTAAAAAATCATGTTTTCCAAATCAGATGGATAGGCAGCTTTGCCAGTTTGATCATACACCAAACAATGAGATGTTAGATGATATTTTATGTTTGTTATCATTCTAACTAATTGTAATTGATTCGGGCGTATTATTATTATATTATATAATATTATATTATATTATATTATATTATATTATATTATATTATATTATATTATATTATATTATATTATATTATATTATATTATATTATAATATATTATATTATATTATATTATATTATATACAATACAATATTATATTATATTATATTATTTTATATTACCAACAACCTTCTGAAACGGTGAAACTGTTTTTACCTGTTCGATATGTAATGCTCTTTTGCTTTGTTGAAAGAAAGATTTTTATTAAGATTTGTTTAGTTTTGTTATTCCAGTCTTTTAATCTTGCATTTAAACTTAATTACACTTCAGTCTTCGTTACACATTTTAGTAACCCTTTTTCGCTTAATTAATTCTTAATTATGCTAAATCTTACTTCTTTAACCATACCTTCCCTTTTTTTAATTATGTTCACATTATTCTCAATCAAATCGTGTATGCAAAAAAGTTCCTCTACATTATTTGTATATCCTGTGCAGATGAAATGTGTATAAAGGGTATAATAGTCTTGTGCTAAAGTATGTAACAGGCAGAAGGAAGGATCTCCAAACCCTATAAGGTATATATATATTCTTGATCAGCATCAACAGCCGAGTCGATATAGCCATGTCCGTCTGTCCGGCCGTCTGTCCGTCTGTCTGTATGTATGAACGCGTTAATCTCAGAGACTATTAGAGCTAGAGACTCCAGATTTGGATCACAAGCAGTAAAAGTTTTTTTCAAACTTTCGATAACTCTTCCCGTTTCCGATATACACATGTGATCGATAACAGCAAAATCTTGAATTTGGAAAACTGTTTGATGCAGTTTGAAATATTAGACTAAATAATGACAATCTGTGAAATTTTTGTTAAAATCGGTTGAGAAACACAGGAGATATGTAGCATTGAAGATAACTCAAGTATGCCGTATACGCCTACACACACACATACTTGCAAGCACTGACTGTACGCTTAAAGTATGGTGTTCAGGGTATCGTCTAGTCGAGATTTCTCGCCTTCTTACTTGCTTCGCAATTTTTTTCTTTAATTTTTCCCACTTATTTTTCTATGCTTTGCCTTTTGAAAGAGTTTCCGCGCATTTGATTTTTGTCAGCAGTAGGTCTTGTATATTTTTTTTGTTAATTTTGAAATTTGCTTACGCGACTTGCAGCATCTCTCTCTGACTAACTTAATCGAATCATTTGAGAGAGTGAGTTCCTCTACATTACATTGCTTGGCTCTTCTATCTGACTCTCTCTCTCTCTCTCTCTCTTTCTCTCTCTCTCTCTCTGCAGTTCTCTTTTTTTGACTTAGCTCGACGGTTAATTCTGCCAACGTGTTTCTTTCAATACAATTCCTTTTGCGCCCCTTTCTCTCTCTCTTATTCGCTCTTGCTCTCTCTCTCTCTCTCTATCTTTTCTTCTGTCCCTTTTTAATACCTACATTTTGTACTCTTTGCTCACAACTTTTGACCCCATTGCAGTAGCTCCTCCATTACGCTATTCCCCCCATTATAGCAATCACCAATTAAGCTCTGTTTAAAGCACAATTAATTCTCAGACCCTTGCCCTTAGCCCTTAACTTAACTGGCTGGCTGCCATTGACAAGGGGGCGGTGGGCGGCGGGCATCAAGCTCATCATCATCAATGCAATTATTGACTACAAATCTCGACGCAGCGCCAAATCCAGGCAACAAAAGCAACAACAAACAGGGTCAAAAACAGCAACGAGAACAAATCGACGGGCGGTCAGACAAGCCCCAACACCAGAAACAGTCATACGGTATATACACACATACACATACAAACAAATATAGATGCGAATGTGGACCACACAGAGAGAACAATGAACACGCACACACAAATAGCTGCGGCAGGGTCAGAAAAATTTTGGGGGCCACATGCGGGTGGAAAGTGAAAAATTGGCCACTGATTAAATTCAACACGTTGTGGGATTAACTAACTTGTATTTTATTTGAGGCCAAATTGTGTTGTTAACTTGGCAGCACAACCACACACACACACACAGACACCACACTCACACAGACAGTGCAGCAATTACGTTCTCTCTTCTGCTGCTGCTGCTTCTACTTCTGCTCTGCCTTACTCCTCCATCAAAGAACTTTCCTTCGGGAGTGCCCCTCGAGCATTTCAGACGCACAAAAAACAAGTAAGAAGACTCTAGTCGAGAAATACCGACTAGACGATACCCTGAACCCCATACTTTACGTGTACAGTCACTGCTTGCAAGTATGTGTGTGTGTGTAAGTGCATACTGCATACTGTACTTAACTTAATGTTCCATATCTCCGATGTTTTTCAACCCATTTCAATAAAAATTTCACAGATTGTCAATTTTTCGTCTAATGTTTGAAACGCCGTCTAAAAGTTTTCCAAATTCTAGATTTTGTTGTTATCAATCACATGTGTATATCGGAAACGGCAAGAGTTATCGAAAATTTGAAACAAACTTGTACTGCCTTGAGATAAGGCGAGCTTATGTTCCAAATCTGGAGGCTCCTGCTCTTATAGCCTCTGAGTTCGACAGACGGACCTGGCTATATCGAGTCGACTGTTGATGCTGATCAAGAATATATATACTATGTGGGGTCGGAGATGCTTCCTTCTGCCTGTTACATACATTTGCACAAAACCATTATACCCTTCTTACTCATTTTTAATGGGTTCACATTTCGCGACTGTCTTGACGCGTCGACGTATTTTTTTTTTTTGTTGTCGTTTTTCTTGTTTTCTCTTTTTTGTGTGCAATTTTGCCTTTAGGGCTAGTCAACATTTGTTGCACCCGCCTCCGTTGCTGTCTGCCTCCTGCGCCCCCGGCGGCTGCGTCATTAGCGACAATATAGCACGAAAAAAAATATAAATGTGCCACTAGAAGGCTGTCCAGCAACTCTCTGTTGCAAAATCGCTTTTTGTTTTTCGAGTTTGCGCTCAACACTGAAATTACTCAAAACTGTGGGCGGACGAGAAGGATTGGGATTGGGAGTTTGGGGTTTGGAAGTCTCGCTCGCTTTTTGCACTTACTTCGCACGTACACACACACACACACTATATATACATATACACATATATATATATATTTATATGCGAAAATATGGACACAGTTATTAAGTTAAAAGTTTTGTTGTCGTATGAACTCAAAAACTGTTGTTAAGGCATTTTGAAAATTTACTCAATGTTAACTTTCGGTTGTAGTCTTAGCTTAACCAACTGCAAGGCTTCTGACTACTTGCCAATAATATTATAAATGTGAAAGCTTGTAAGAATCTTTGTAACTCCAACACGAAAAAAAACTACTAAATGGATTTGGATGAAACTTTGCAATAATATAGCTTGTACATCAGAATAACACATAGGCTATCATTTATATAGATATAATATTTCATGTCGTGGAAAAATGACATATAGTCATGACCTCATATATATGATGTATTTGACAATTTAAGTTCTGAGTTCTGTCTAGGAAAATGGTAAATGTATGTATTTATTGAGGTCTTACTGTATCAGATTTCTTTATTATTTTTTTTGTTATTTTTTAAAGGAATTCAAAATATTGAAAGCAAGATGATCTCAATATACAAACTTAGATCTTTTGTTAAAGCTGATTCGATTAAGATAATTATTTTTATTTTTTTTGTTTCCTGATGCATACATACACATGTGATGCATACATACACACATATGTGTATATCGCTTTAAATGTTTTTGACTTATTCTCAAAATGTTCTTTGACTTCAAAGTATTCAAATTTTTTCTGATCATCTTTATCTTTTAAGAAATCTGTTTCAGTTTGTCTGTAGGTCTTTTACGTTTATCCTTTCCAGTTTATTTTGTTTGTGTGTCTTTTTTTCTATGAATCTAAAATGAACTTTGTGATTTCTTCATATAGTCTGTGCACTTTTGTTGTCTGCTTTTCGCGTTATTCATATTTTTCTTTAACTATTTTTAAGCTTTTTTTTACTGCCTCAACGTATTTAATCTTTCATAATTCTGTTGGACATTCGTTAAACATATTTTTGTGTGCCAGTCTCATTTCGAAATACTTTTTGGAGATCTCTCATCTCTTCCCCGCTTGCACGCCTTCCCTTCAGGTTTCAACGTTTGTGTTTTATGGCATATTCTTTAACGCTTGCCTTGTCGGCTGGCTGCTGGGGACAGCCAGGACAATCAGTTAAGGCAGCCAAGGGGATAAAGCTGGCGCTTAGCTTGGTTGGGGCGATTTAGAGGCATCCGACCTACACGAAAATACAGTTAGCTTTAAGTATTTCCCGTATTTTACTGTCACGGCCCAAGAGTGTGCTCTCCGTGTGTGTGTGTGTGTGTGTAGGTAAGAGGGCATGAAATGTTATGGGCTGAAATGGGGTTTAGTGGGGTAGGGAAAGTTTGAAGTTGACGTTAGGCTTTCGCTTGGAATTGTGGGGAGGGGTGCAGGGATTGAGGCTCTGGGATGTTGGCTTTTTGCGGACGGCCGGTGCTTTGGGGTTTTCGACTTAGTCGTTGTAAATTACTTGATTCGTTGTTGGAATTTAATTAACATTTTGCTAAGTTTTACTTTAGACTTTTAGTGGCTCGGCTTCTGTGTGTGTGTGCGTTCGTTTGTGTGTGTGTGTGTCTGTGTGTGTATATGCTCTTACTCTTTTTCTCGTTTAATCGACTGAGTGCGTGTCGTCAGTGCCTAGTATTTAAGCTTCCTCTATCTATACTTATCTCGTTTCGTCTCACACTGGCTGCTTGCTTTATCTCTTTTTCTCTAAATGCGGGCCAAAGCTTGATGAGGTTATGTTTACACTCTCGACATTGTACGTGTTGGTAAACATACACACACACACACATATATATATATATAAAAGAAACAACGATCCATTGAGCAATGCAAATTTTAAAGTGTAGATAATTGCGCGTGTAGACAAAATGCTTTTTCGACTATTTATGTGATTCCTTTTCAATGTGTGTGTGTGTGTATCTTAAATGGCATACCGCAAACAAAAGAAAGCAAACTAAAACTAAAAGTACGCAAATATACATATATAGATTTATGTGTCTGTATGTACGTGCTTTTATCTTGCACTGCCACATTCGAAATTAAATAGCCAACTTGTGGATTTAGTATCCAGTTGTGTTTTATTCAATTTTACTAATCTACTTGCATGGCGTGCGACCACACAATATAAGGAGTACAAGCATACCTATGTATGTGTATATATGTGTATGTGTGTGTGTGTGTATATGCGTATGTGTATGTGTGGTATGTTCACATGTACATGCCAGCCGACACAAAAATTAATGTGAAATTGTTGCCTACTTTTAGGCGAGGTCAGATTTAAGAGTTGCCAAAAGGTATTGTAGAACTTAACTAGTGTTTACCGTACGTTAACGGAAAATGAAATGAAAAATCTTGACATGAGACATGGACTTAATCTCAACTTCTTGAAGAAATCTGACCTCGCCAAAAAGTAGGCAACAATTAAAGTAATTATAATCAATTGTTATACACAAATTCTTCTGGCCACCCTCGCTCTCTGTACAGCTCGAATTTGTTTCCAGAACAGTCAAATAAATTCACTTAATATGCATGCCTTTTCATATGCATATCATTTATGGATAGTCAAAGTTGCCTTATTCTCTGACCCAAAAGCTAAATCTATTTGGCTCTAACAAAAGAACCATTTAAGATGGAATAAATAATGGCAACAACAAAAATGACAATCAAAAGTGCCAAAAACCACAAATAATCATGCATAATAAACCAAAATAAAACAAACATCAATAAATTGCAAACTCAAAAACAAATATTAAGACAAAAACCAAATAAATACAAAAAGCCATAAAAATATTTAAAATATTATATGTATGTACAAACACACACATACATATGATTTCAAATTTAATAAAGTCAAAGTTGGTAAAAGTATGCAACAGGCAGAAGGAAGCATCTCCGACCCCATAAAGTATATAGATTCTTGATCAGCGTTAACAGCCGAGCCGATATAGCCATGTCTGTCTGTCCGTCCGACCATCCGTCTGTCCGTCCCTATGTATGAACAGGTCGATCATAGGGACTAAAAAAGCTAGAGATTCCAGACTTGGAACATAAGCTCGCCTAATCCCTAGCCAGTACAAGTTTGTTTCAAATTTTCGATAACTCTTTCCGTTTTCGATATACACATGTGATCGATAACAACAAAATCTTGAATTTGGAAAACTTGATGATTCAGTTTGAAACATTAGACGAAAAAATGACAATCTGTGAAATTTTTATTGAAATCGGATGGGAAACCCTGGAGATATGCAAAAGTGAAGTTAAGTCCAGTATGCAGTTTACGCACATACACACACACATATACTCATACATACTAGCACGCACGGACTGTACGACTTGAGGTTCAGGATATAGTCTAGTCGGGATTTCTCGACTAGAACCTTCTTACTTGTTAAACTTAATTATTCAAGATTTAATTTTAATCGACGTATTATATATCGATTATGTTTATAAATACTTGTGTACTTTTTCTACTACAATATAATATAATAATATTTATATAAATACTATAAAATACTTATTAAGCTTGTAAATGCTTTCTTCTGATTTATTGCGATGCTTTTAAAAGACCATAATGCTTCAGATAATTCCCAAATAAAGGGCCACAACTTTACCACATCCCTTTTAATTCAATAATTGGTACACATAAATTGAAAATTCGCAATTGCATTAGAACCGATTAGAGTGTGGGCAAATCAATTAGTATAAACCCAATATAATATAATTATATAATTGGAATTAAATTGTATTACCATGCTGTACTATGGACTAAGCGTACTTAACATGTGTACTTAACATACATTTGAGTTGAAATATTCAGATGTCATGCATTACGTAATGCATTATGCTCATTAAAGAAGTTTACTAAATCGAAGCACAGGATGTGTGCCCGTAAGGTTCTTTTTGTTTTTATTCGAACACATTTGATAAAAGCGAAGTTTCTGAAAACTTTTTCCAACATGGAAAGGTCAACAGAAAACGAATAAAATAGTGAGTTAATAGAGTAAGCTGTATTAGGTTAATCATCTTTCGACTTGTCTGCGCTTTGGCAAACAAAAATACGTAAATTGCTCTCCCTCTCTCCCTTTCTATCTCTCTTGCTCACTCTATCTAAGCTAAAAGAGCATGTTACGCTTCAAGAGGATGTTCGGTCAGGAGTGGAAATTTTGCAACGGCAGCAGGCAACAACAACTGGCAACAACATCACCAACATTTGTTGCAGTCAACAAGTTTGCCAAGAGTCTGCTCTGAAGTGCAGTCAATAATTTCCAATTAGTTGTAGTTTATGATACTGATGAAGAAGCATTCGAAGTTCTAAATTTCTGTGTACTTCATGCAACAAAATACAATAGCAAATAGCATCGCCTATTTCGAAAAGTTACTAAAACTATGTAAAGGTCAAAGTGAACACTCGAACACTTGTTATACCCTGAAGCCATTGAAAATGGGTAAAAGGGGTATAATGGTAACAGGCAGAAGGAAGCCTCTCCGAACCTATAAAGTATATATATTCTTGATCAGCATCAACAGTCGACTCGATATAGCCACGTCTGTATGTATGAACGCGTCGATCTCAGAGACTATAAGAGCTAGAGATTCCAGATTTGAAACATAAGCTCTCCTCATCTCTAGGCAGTACAACTTTGTTTCAAAATTTCGATAACTCTTGCCGTTTCCGATATACAAATGTGATCGATAACAACAAAATCTTGAGTTTGGAAAATTTCGAGTTGCAGTTTGAAACATTCGACAAAATATGGAAAATCTGTGAAAATTTTATTGAAATCGGTTGAGAAACACCGAAGATATTGAGAAAGAAATTAAGAAAGTTTGCACTATACGGTTGAAAAAATACCGTTACGCCTAAATTAAAAACTTGTGCAACTTATTAAGTCTTTTAAAAATTGAAGAAATACCTTTAAAGAAAACAAAGTAGCAATATAAGTTTACCATATCCAGGCACGACTGTAAACACACTTCTTGATTCCTCTCAACATGGCTTCATGTTAATCATTCCGTTATTTAAATGGAGGGAATCCGCTTTACATTTAACATACAAGCACATACATGCACACACACACATACATATGTAACATCATAAATATTTACACTGTGCAGAGCGAATAAATATACACTTTGTTTTTGGCACAGCAGCTACTCACTCAGTCAACAGCTGCACAGTAGCCCAGTACATATATATATACTCCCCTCCCCACCCACCCACACTCCTCTATCTCTTCTAATGCCCAACATCCCACAAATATATATGTATGTGTATATGTATATTCGACTGTCAACTGTCTCCCATTCTAAAGCATGGTCCTTATGACAATGTAAAATTTCATTTGCACGAACACACACACATTTTACGCGCTCACACATGCCCACGTAACACAAATACACACACACACACATAACGCTACATTAATTGATAATTGTTTTGTGCTCAAAAGAAATTAAACAACAGCAGCAGTAACAACAACAAGAACAACAGTAAACGGCATTCGCTTTTACCCCTCCTCACCCATTTCTATCAAACTCCTCCCACCTCTCCTACCCCTTGGGAACCTGATATTTAGCTCCGCACTTTTTGCTCTCCACGCCCCGTTACATTCATTGTGTATGTATGTATGTATGTGTGTGTGTATGTTTTTGGAGTTGTAGCTTTTAGTCAATTGCCATTTGATTTTTCGTCTATGCTTAGTTGCTATTCTTTAAGGTACAAAAATAATAAGTCGGGTATGTTAGTTATTGCTTATCGTGAACAATTTAGTTTTTTTTTAATTTATGTTAACTTTTTATTTTTATATTCGGCTTCACATCGTAAAATGTTATTCGGCTCTTCGCATTTTAGGTTTACAGGGTATTTGTTAAGTGTCACCTTTTGTTTTAACATATGTACATATGTTTGTGTGTGTTTTTGCTTTTTCATTAACTTTTTGTACACCAAAGCTTGTTTTGGAAATGTTAAGGAAACTGTGGGAGATCCGCCTTGAATGAACGCTAGCTTTACTATTCCCTATCTGAACAGAACAACCTCTTCACCCTTCCTTCCACCCACCCCTAGTTGCTTACTGCCACTCACTGTAGCTCTCACTCTGTCCCGCATACCCCGCCGAACATTTGCCAACTTAATTGAACGATTAGTTTTTGTACGTGCTGCCACGCCCCTCGTCCATTGTCCATAGCCGAAGGGTACCTGTTTAAGCTCTATCCGCCCGGCTCTCTTCCCTTGCAAAGACCTTGCCGACCAATGTCCACGCCCAAACGCCCACTTTTGTGTGTGCGCTTGTCTGTTTTCGGTCACTATTTAATTTTATCTGCTCTGCTCTGCTCTGCTTTGCTTTTTTTTTTGTGCTGCGAAAGTAACAAACTATGTACAACAATTTGCCAGCCAGTTGTCCCTCAATACTTCTGTCTTATGTGCTGTCTCCTTCGCACTCGCACGCAGTTTAGTTTTCTTTGGCATTCGCCTTTTTGTTCGCTCGCACAAAGGAAGCGCAACAGCAGCACAAAGCAATGGAAAAAGTCAAATGCCCAAGCACTAAAAAGTCAAAAGGCCACAAGAATAACGAATACTACAACAACAACGACAAAAACGTATAGTTTTCGTTGTAATGACAACGACAATAACAACAGAAGCAGCAAACAAAACAACAAATCTGCTTTTGGGCGCGGAAGCGAGTGCTTGTGGGCGCAAAATTAAAAGCGCACAATAAATAAATAAAACTAAGCAAACGCACGAAACAATACACTCACTGAGCGAGGGGAGAGAGAGAGAGAAAGAGTGCAGCGTATTTGTTGTTCCTAATGTGCTCCTCATACTTCTTGTCAAACGACATTCGCACACTCACTCACTCACACGCATGCAAACACACACACACACAATAACATCCATACAAAGCTTGCCTATATGCATGTAAGTGACAGCAAACGAAAGCTGAAACGTTTGTTGTGTTAGAAGCAAACAGAGTGAAAGCCGGATAGCAGGACGACACAAAAAAAAATATTGAGAACGGATAGTCGTAGCGGTTCTTTTGGCTCCGTTAGTCAACAGCAGCAGACGTCAAGTCCGTGCCGGCAGCATTCGCCGCAGCGCTTGTATTTTGAAGCAACACCCGTCGACTGGTGTCATTATGGCAGCGAGGCAGCACTCTTCCCACAGGTTGTTTCTGCTAGCCAACCGGCCAGAAGGGCGAACTCGCGTGCGTCTGGCAACTGTTGATAATGATGATGAAGATGCCCGTTCACACAGTGGTCGAACTCTCTCAAAACGATCGGACATAAGAAAAACCTTAAAAAAATCTAGCTGTAAAAAGAATGTTCTCACTAGCTTGATAGGCTTAAAGACTCGTGTCATATAAGCATAACAGAGTGAAAGCTTTAACACTCACGCAATAAGCTTTAGGTTTGGGCTTTAGAAAACTGATCTGTGTGAGAGAGAAGCGCCTCACTTTCGAACGTTTGACATGCATTTGAACAAGTGAAGTGAACTGTAAATATTTGGAATGAAAAGGCTTTTCCAGAGCATCGCTTCTGCACAGTTCTTATGTACTAAATAAAGACACACGCATACATATGTATATAACATATAAAGTTTTGCATTCCACTGTGCCAACGACAGTTGTTTGCCATCTCCATTGCCCTTTACGCACACGCGCGTGAATCAAGGCGTGCGACTGTTAAATGGTAGCTGAAGTGAAGAGAAGAGAGCATTACGAAGAGCAGCAGCAGCAGCAGCAGCAGCAGCTTGAGAAGTTGTAGGCTTTGTGTTAATGTTGTCGCCGCGTGACTGCTGTTTGTGTGTGTATGCGTGTATACAAACTCTTGATGTAATTAATTTTATTTAATTTTCGACGACAATAAAAGCGACGGCAAGAACAACAACAGCGGCAGCAGGAGCAAGAGTCAATGCCGTCGCCAGAACTATGCGACATTGAGTGCTGCTGAATGGCAGTTGGCGGATGGTGGATGGTGGATGGTGGATTGTGGATGGTGGATGGGGTGGCGCACAGGAAAAAACAAGTTAACATAACGTCAAAAACACAAAAAGAAAAAAAGCCGGTTTAAATGGCCGATGCGGCCAATGGTAACGGTGAAGACAATGCAAGACAAACAAAAAAAAAAAAAACTAAAGCATCGAAAAAAGAAACACATAAAAACGGTTTGGTCGACTATACGTTGCCCTAGACACGATTTTCTATTACGCTGCATAACCTCGAAAACAAGTTTGAAATTTAAGTACGAAATACTTTATTGAAATCAGATCAAAAACCGAAGTTCATCATCGGGCTCAATTTTAGATCTAAAATTAGCTTTCTTAACTTTTGTATTCCCCATGTAACTCATCGTCAAAATGCAAACAGGGTATATTGAGAAATGTCCAAATGACTGGTAAGTGGTGTGTGGGTAAACTGGGGGGTGATGTGTGGGGTGTGGGGTGGACTCGGACACATAATTATCAACCACATCAGCATCAAAGTCAGAGGCCGAGTCAACCGCAGACGACCAAAGCATTGATAATCAGCAAAGCGAAAAGCGGTTAAAATGTAGGAGGAGACATAGAAAAACTCACGCTGTGTTAACCAGTTGGCAAAAACGAATATTGAAGAAAGGACGACGAATGGGAGATGAAGTGAGTGAGAGAGAGAGACAAAGAGGAACTGTCGAAACGAAATAAAGTAGGAAAACAAGTTTAACTTAATTGTCAACATTGTGCCAGGGCAAAGTAGGAAGACGGAAGAAGGAAGAAGGAACAAGGATGAATAAGAAGAACGAACAAACGAACGAGCAATAATAGAAATAAGAACAACAACTGCTACTACTGCCATGCGGAAACGAAGCAGACAGTAAAAAATGGAATGAGACGCATGAAAGTGGCGAAAAGCAGCGAGCGGAAGAACATAAAATAACGGTACTAATGATGCAGCACGCAATGGCCCAACAAAATTTTATATAAAGCTGTAGTGTTTGCAAGTAACAACAACACCATTAACAACAACAACAACCACATCACTGCGAAATAGTTAAAGTTGAACTACAACGAGCTACAAGTCGAAAGCCGAAAGTCGAGGTGCCAGAATGATGCTGATGTGTACCGTTAAACGCAGCTTAACTTTAATGCATGTGCACAGCTTTAAGATAGGTAACGGGAATCTCAGCGAACAGAGCTGCCAATCTGGCTTGAATCTAGCTGTGCCCCGATTCGGCAGATGCTTACTATTTTTATGTCCCTCGGCTTGCTCTGTAGCTGTGGAGGGATTTTCATTAATGATTATCATATTTATAATTTCTAAGCTTAACTTTGTGCAAAGTTCATATATGCTATTTTAATTTTTTGTCTTTGCAGGAAACATGAAGAACATAATAACAATATCAATTACATATTTTTTATTAGAAACGGTAAGAAAATAATATCATTCCAACGCACAAACACTTTTAAGGGAAAAACCGCTGGCAAATTACATGTAAAGGGTGTTTTTAGAGGTATAGAACTTTGAAATGGAATAAAACACAGATGATTTTTTTTATTGATATGAAATTTACTTTATTCGAAAGACAAACTTCTGGCATTATAATGTAAATATGATTTCTGGCATATGTCCACCACGGCTAGCTCGGAGATCCAATTTTCGACTACTTTATCCAACATTTGTGGCCGTATATCGGCAATAACGCGCCGAATGTTGTCCTCCAAGTGTTCCATCGTTGACTGATTCGGGTCTTCCTCTACGCTACGCTCTACAGCGGCAATGACCTCTTCTGTACGCACTGTACGACATCTGTGTGGATGCGTATGATCAATTAGAGTAAACGTGGCGCGCAAACGTTCCATAGTTAATCGAATTAATTGCTCTGATGGACGATTATGTTGACCGTAAAATGGACGTAATGCGCGATACGTACTTCGAACAGAACCATGATTTTCAAAAGAAATTTGCAGAATTTGGAAGCGTTGTTTCAGGCGTCAGTCTATTCATGTTAAAATGCCAAACCAAACTAAACATAAATCACTTAACAGCTGACAAAATGGCCGCCAGTTAAAAAAGTGTTGCCAACTTCAAGTTCTATACCTCTAAAAAAACACTGATTAAATATCTCATTAGCTTTTTTTTTTATAATCTTGTCAAAATTGGGCAGCACTAGTTGGCTGTAAAACAGGTTAACTCTTTGGCAGTTGCAGCCAACAGCTACCAAACTTTGGAGTACCCAGTACAAGGTAGTACTCCCCAACACAAAACAAAAAACATAATAAAAAAACAAAACAAATAACTTGGATTAACCGCTCCGCCCCTGAAAGAACGAAAATGCGCTCGCGCGTCGCTAATGAGACTCTCCAAACAACACCCGAGCTTAGTGCCTGGCACCATTCCAGCTCTGAGCTAACTCCTCATTGCTGACGAAAGACTTGCGACACGCGACTCGTGACGGGCGGCGACACACAGGATTCGGTGCCCGGTTAACCCGCTCAAGCGCCATTCCCCAGACAATATGAGATGCCAGCATGTTTCTGCCCCAACGACACAAAGCACATATACACATAGCTAGAATTCAACAAGCATTTCTCGCGCCGCAGCAATAAAATTTAAAAGCGTGATTATTCTATACGCGGCTAAACAAAGCCTAGCAGCATCAGGAGGAGCATGACCCAAAGCGGCGGCGGCAGCGGCAGCACCACCACCGGAATCAGAGGCAAATAGTTGTTTGGAGTGGAGAGCTCGGGTTGGCTGCTAATTATAATTTGCTTGAAGCAAAAGCTAATTACAACCAATTTCGTGCTAAGAGCACAAAGACAAACAGAAGCCCGAACAACAAGAAAAAAACGAAGAATGGAAACAAAAACAAGGAATGAAAATCACATTTAGCTTATTCTTATTCAAATCTGAGGTTTAACGGGATAATAATATGATAATATATATGACAATCAATATGATAGTTCACTTATTTGTTCAATATATTTAATGCATACAATACACCATTCGCATTTTTTTTTAATTTTTCTTTAATTTGCCGTTAAAAGATATTTTTTAAACTTTTAACAGATCTTCGCTTAACAGTTAAGGATATTAACATGTTCTTATTGTTAGTTATTTAACATAAATATGGTATTTTTAAACAGTGTTATTTAGCGCTTTTTACATGACAGACCGTATTGCTGTATTGCCATCGTGTATTGTGTTATCGATAGTATTTGTTTGCTTCAAATAAATAAATGCGATATTTCTGCGGTATTTCACGAATGGTTGAGGATTTTGTTGCGTTTTGTCCAATTATCTTAATCAAGTGGCTTCGGGTGTGCTAAACACTAAACACAAACAGGACAGCAATAATGGGTGATATTGACCAATGGATTGAAACTGTGAAGAAGTGCAAGTATCTGCCGGAAAATGAAATGAAAACGCTCTGTGATATGGTCTGCGACATACTACTAGAAGAGACAAACATACAGCCAGTGAGCTCGCCCGTCACAGTATGTGGCGATATACACGGCCAGGTGAATATGCATACGACATGCATGAGGCATGGTAACCCTAAACACATCCATCACTCACACATTGTTTTTTGTTTCTGTTTCAACGATCTTGTGTCCAACAGTTCTATGATCTGGAGCAACTGTTTAAAACCGGCGGCCAAGTGCCAGACACGAATTACATATTTATGGGTGATTTTGTCGATCGGGGCTATTACAGCCTAGAAACATTCACCAGACTTCTAACGCTCAAGGCCCGCTATCCCAACCGGATCACTCTGCTGCGCGGCAACCATGAGACGCGACAGATAACAAAAGTGTACGGCTTCTTCGACGAGTGCTTCAGCAAGTATGGCAATGCGAATGGCTGGAAATACTGTTGCAAGGTGTTCGATCTGCTTACTATCGCTGCGGTACGTACTCGTCTCTCCACCTACTAAACACTTGTTCCTCACTTAAATATCTGGGCACATTGAAGTTTGAACGAACGTTTCCATTGCATTTGTTAGGATGAACTTAACTGTAAAGTGTTTAAATACATGTGATAGGCATGCATAATCGAATTCTAACTGATTATGTCTTAATTTAGATCATTGACGAAACGGTGCTGTGTGTACATGGCGGCCTGAGTCCTGAGATTATAACGCTTGATCAAATACGGACGATTGAGCGCAATGGCGAGATACCCTATAAGGGTGCGTTCTGTGATCTGGTCTGGTCCGACCCGGAGGACATGGAGTTTTGGTAAATGTTAACACACAAACACAAATAACAATTGTATAACCGTTTGACAATAACTGTAATATTATTCCACCATACTTTGTGTCTAGGGGCCAGAGTCCGCGTGGTGCTGGCTGGCTGTTTGGGCACAATGTGACCAAAGATTTTATGACCATCAACAATCTGGATTTGATATGCCGAGCACATCAGCTGGTCAACGAAGGCATCAAATACATGTTTGAAGGCAAACTGGTTACCGTTTGGTCAGCGCCCAATTATTGCTATCGTTGCGGTAATGTTGCGGCCATACTCAGTTTCGAAACGGCGCAAGAGCGTGAAACAAAAATATTCCTAGCCGTTCCCGATTCGGAGCGCGTTATACCCAAACAGAATACGACGCCATACTTCATGTAATATACGGTTAAACGACAACAAACGAAGCGCAACAAGATTAACGGAAACGATCAACCGACCAAAAACGACGCTCCGCCCGTTCGCACTGCCAGCGACCAAATACTAAAATTGAGCTAACTACCGATGAAATCGGCAGACGACGCCAGCAGTTAAGCCAAAACTCCAACACAATACACAATACACAATACACACATATACATATATATACACGCGCACACACACACACGCACAAGCTTGTTATATTATACATTAGTTAAGCATAAAGAGATGAAAACAAAAACACAAAACCAATTCATAATCATACGCTCAACGGATTTGTTCAAACTTGTAACTTGTTCCCGGTTAATACAGCCGCTATATTATATAGATATATATATATATATATATACTATTTCTTATCTATTTGTACATCGATAATATTCATTTGTTTAGCTTTGTGTGGCACAAAGCGCAACAAACGATGCCCGATCATAAAAGCAAAAGACAAATTTTGTAAATGCATTTTTTTTCTTTTCTATTAAGTTTTTTTTTTTCTTTATCAACACTTCACCTAGGGAAAGAAACGTTTCTATATATATATACATAAACTTAAATATATTTGCCTGTTACTTAGATATCAAGAAATGACCAAGGAAAGATTGCGAAATCCATTTTGTGTACAATATCGTAAGCGTTTAGTCATATATAGGTTGCAAACAATATGATTCACCACACAAAACTATTATTATCAGCACGTAACATATCTGTCACAAACTATATATATATAGCAATCACTTTATTTATGATCAGCTTAACTAAGGAATTCGTCGAACTGTTTCAATGATGATCAAAACTTTACCATTATATAGCATCGTATACTTTGGGGCGACTGTGATTTACATTATAGTATAGAGCTTAGCAACTATTAAAATATTCAATATCGAGAGATCTTCACACAACAAATCTTCCTTTTCAATTGTTTTCCTCATCCGTTTCAAAAGATAATCAATCTGTGTTGTAAACTGTTGTTATAATCTTCCAAAAAAACTTTTTGCCTTTTCCAAAACGTTTCAATTTGTGACTTGAAACTAAAGAATATATATATTTAAAATCTTTGCTCTATGTAATATATGTCTAATGTAGTTTTCGAACATTGTTAAATGAAGCAATAAATCATAGTTATGAATTGTGAAACAAACACTCTCATGTGATTCGTCATGCTATCTCGCTCACGCATCGAGGAAGACGTATATGTTGTTCCGCTCTCGCACACAAGCAAACAAAGATACTTTCGGACTGAAGTGTTTAAGATTTGTTTATTTTACAATCTGTTATAGATTCAACAAAATAATAATAGTAACATAGGTGTTTGCATATCTGAAATCATACAGAGTTATGAGTATATATCGTCATGCAATTTGTTTGAATCGAATTACTTTAGTTTCTATGCAATAATAAACAATGACTATTTCATATATATATATATATGTTATGTATAAGGTATATGATTATTCATTTTTCATCATCTTTTTGTTGTTTTCATGGCTCCCGGCCATGTCACAGTGTGTTTGCAGAGTTTAACAACAACAATTACAATAAATTTATAAAAAAAATAATAATAAAAGAATGAAATGGTAAACAAAATATAGTATAAAAAAATTTACAATCAATAGCTTTTTAGGATTAACTGCAAACATGATTTAGAATATCAAAAAAAAAACTAAAAAAAAACAAACATAAACATGCGTTTAAAATTTTGTTAAATAAAGTTGAACCAAAAAAAAATGAAATAATTTTAAATAATTGCAATTTTGATGATTGGAGGGACGACTGTTTGGGGAGTTGTCGTCCTCGTTGTTGTTGTTGTGTCTGTTGTTGTGTCGTAGTTTTCGTTTAAAGCTTGAACTCATAAGCAATCCTTGAGCCTCTATTGCGGCGCAATGTAGTTATGCTCAAAGATGTCCAGCTCGTTCTGTATGTAGTTGGCCTTGTTGCGCAAGAGCTTTAGCTGCTTCTGATTAGCCTCCAGCACATTGAGCTGCGACTCGAGCGTTTTGAGCTCCTCATTCATATCGGTGGTGGCGGTGTCCACAGTGCGGCACAAGCGCGCAAAAGTGCTTGACAATTCCCTGTTCGAAACAAAAGAAAGATATATGAATCAATCATCAGTATTGAGTATAGGCTGGGTAACTAACTGGTTATAACTACTTACTGCTGAACTTGATGGCTGCAGTTCGCCGATGTTAGATCCACAATCATTTTGAGCTTCTTGGTGGCATGTCGCACATACTGGCTCTTGAAGGTGCGCTCCTTGGCCGAATTGGTCCACGAGAGACGCTCATACAGATAGATGCAGCCATAGAGTGCACCAATGCCGACAAGAACACGCCAACCGATCGTTTTCAGCATCTGTAAGTGTTCGGTATTCAGGACATAGCGATATAATAGCACCTGCCAGGCTGCTGGTAAAATACATTTAAGCCGCCATACTACTCAACACTTACGATTCCCGCCACAACGAGTCCGCCAACGGTGCCCTGCGATCCAATCGAGGACATCGCAAATCGAGATATAACCGACAACTGTTCCGGCGTTATGCCCGCAACGCCTGGTGTCGGCAGCAGGCAAACGGGTGTCTCCACCGGCGTGCTAACGGGCGTCACGACATTGTGCTGCAAAATCGTTAAAGAAATTAAATGAAAAATCAAAAATCAAATATATTTTTTTTTGGTTTGACTTACCCCAATACTGCTCTGACGATTGACCAAGGCGGGGGTATTCTTTTTGCTGCGCTCACGCACTTTGCCCGTAAAGCGCTGTATCATGGCCGCAATGCCCCAACTGAACTTGAACTCGAGATCCTCCTGGAAATCGGCGCACAGATTCTGGCAATTCAACGAGTAGAGCATCTCAAAGGGCTGTGTGCGCACCGCCAGTTTGGCGCTATGCGTGGTCAGCTGCTCGTTCGGCACCAGCGCATGCATGCGATCCGTCATGTCCGTTTGGGCTGCCTCCACGTTCATGGCCAGGGCCATGGAGAGGCGAGCGCGCAGATTGCTGCCCAGGCCGCTTTCGACATGAGCATTGAGCTCCTTCTTGTAAATGTTGAGCACCAGACGCTCCGGATGGAAGGGCATATTGAATTCGTCGATGAGTACGCCGATGCGCCAGATCTCTTCGTTGAGTGCTTTCGAGACCTTCTCCTCGACCTCTTCGACCATATTATGGATCTTCATTTTCATTTCGCGCGTCACCTGCATCATTTGCGTTTCGGTGCCCTGAATGCGTTCGGTTAGCATATTCTTTTGATCCTGCTTCAAATTGCGAAAGATTGTGATGCGCTCAAAGATGTTGTCCAGCATGGAGCGCATGTCGCCGGAGACACTCTTGCCGCGCGAGCTATGCTGCTGGAACTTGGTTTTGACAGCGCTCTGCGAGATGCACTCTTCGAACTTTCGCTCAAAGTCCTGGAACTCAAAGTAACGGATTTGAAAGCCTTCGGCAATAGCGCCCATATGCGGCGGATTGCCCTTCGACTCCTCGATGCGCGCCTGCAGTGTCTCGCGTGCCGACACAAAGAACACACGCTCCTGGGCCTCCTTCTCATTGCTGACCTTCAGCTCCTTGGTCAGGAAGTCGATGCAGCGTTCCGTGTGCTGAGATTTAACCTGCAGATGGTAGCCGTAGCAGCCATTAAAATAAAGTAAATATTAATTAGGATCTGTTACACGATTACTTGCACAAGCTATTCACATGAATATGTCGGGACTCGAATTCGATATGACATATTCATGTTGAACCACAAGCTTTGGCTGGACAGGCAAATCAAAACAAAACACAGGCAACAAAGCGCATTGAGTTACAGAGCTTGTCGGTTTGTGGGTCTGGGATGACATTACCTTAGCCAGCTCCTGGCGTTGTTAACATTACATGTCGAATTTGATAGGATAGTAAATAAAGTAAAAGTAATGAAATATACAACAACATTTACAAATAGCCTCAGAAAGAGAGAGAGAGAGAAAGCGAATAAATCAATTGATCTTACCGATTCCTGACACTCAGGCTCATTGGCCGAGGCATCCCAACGATTGTTCAGTATAAAGATATTGGGCTTGGATAGCTTCTGGGAAACAGTGTGAAAGAATTGCTTTTCGGCCCGCGTCATTGTGGATTCGGCATTTAGCACAAGCACAAATACATCCGCATTCAAGCAATGATTGTCAATCCAATCGTCCAAATTGGCGGACACATCAACGCCCGGCGAGTCCACAAACACGACATCATCACGCAACAGGCTGCAGCGTTCGCGGGGCCAAAAGATGCGCACCAGACTGCTCTCGCACAGCTTCTCCTGGCACAAAGCATTCGCCAGTTGTTTTATGTTCTGCAACACACACAAAACCAATTAAAATTTGTATTAACAAATATAATTACTTTATTGCTATTGCTATTGCACATACCACCACATTGAGCTTCTCATCGGAGCCCTCCTTCATGAGATAGGCCTCGCCTCCATCGCTGCCCTCCACCTGGCAGAAACAGTTTGTTGTATGCCCAATGCCACTGGGCAGAATCTTTTCGCGCAACATGGCATTTATCACGGAGCTCTTGCCGTTGGAGGTGCGTCCAAAGAAGGCGACCTTCATGTGATCTCGCTGCAGTACCTCACGTATGGCAGCCACCTTGTGCACATAGCTTTCGAACAGCTCACGCTCCGCCTTGTCCACAATCTCTGCGTCCGCATGAAGAGCTACGGAGGAATGGGTAACAGTTGAGATCTAATTTGTTAAATGCTTAATTGATGCTTACCATTGATGAAAGTGGTTGTCTCCAGCACATACTCTTCGATTTCACCATAAATATCGTTGATCTTCTTTTTAGCGCGCACGAATATCTGCAGCGGCGATTTGTCATTTGGTTGATACAAGCGATTATCGGTCATGGCGTTATAGTTGGCCGACGTCGACGATGCGGACGTTTGCAGCGATAGGTTATGACGCGAATTGTCAACGGAGTCGTTGCCCGTCGAGTTTTGGTCGTTGCCGGAGGGGCCCGTTTGGCCAGTCACCAGCGAAATGGTGCGATTCAAGTAGGCCGCCATTTGTTTGGGGTTGCGTTAATTTGTTAAACGAAAGAGAATTTTGATACAAAACAAAAGGTATGCAGCCTATGCAGATACCCTTGCCCCCTGCTCGTTGGTCTGTTGCTGCCGTTCGCCAAAAATCCAAAATAAACAAAATAAATAAATATAAAAACAAAAATAACTGAACGAAAAGTGCACGTTGTTTTTTTGTATTGGTGTCGGCAATATCGGTATATCGGTATCGGCTTTGGTTTCTCTTCAATTCTTGTGCTGGTTTCTACTGTTTTTATTTGCTTTATATTTTTCGTTATTTTTTTTTTTGGTTTAAATACTTAAAAATCAATGTCACAGAACTGAAAAGACAAGGCAAATGTAACAAAATATGACATCAAAGGCAAAACAAAACAAATCATACATATAGAACAACAAATGTCAAAATGTAATACTTTTTCTTTCATATACAAACACAGGCTCACGCATAGAGTAAACGATGCTGCCGCTGCTGCTGCAACGGCGCAGTTTATTTATGTTTGTGTGTGTGTGTGTGTTTGCAATCGTAATCAACGAAAAAAAATTATATACACATATACTGATACTTTTTTTTTTTGTTGTCCCCATGTTGCGTCTTTAAATTGGAGAGGTGAGCTGTTCAATCAGACCATTAACTAACCTGATTAGTGCTTATTTCGCTCATCGTATGTTTATGTTTCCGGCGAACGCGATCCAAAACACACAGCCCGCAAGTTCACGTTGATGTTGGCTTCGGGCTCCTTTGGTTTGTTATGAAATCGCGTTCCAATTGACAAACTGCATGCACATTTCTACTAACAATAACTAATTGTTTGTCTCCTCGATTTGCGCTGCGCAAATACCGTTTAATTTGACTAAAATTTGTCTATAAATGATGTAACACAGTGTACAAATCGGTCAACATAGCAAACCATGTTCTATCGATGAACCACTATCGGTGTACATCATTTGTGTGGCGGCCGGTCGATAAATTCCACAGACGCGTGTGACCATAAAAGCTCAATAAAAAAACGACTGTTTTGTATACTTTTGCATTTACCGCCCATTTTAGCCGCTCACAAATAAAGAAACTTTACTGAATGCGTTTTGTTTGTATATTATTGTTCTATTTTTTTTATTACGTTTTTAAGAGGTTTTTCATTCCATTTGTTTGTATGTGTTTTTTGTATTTTTCGTTATTATATTTACTGGTTTGCAATAAATTACATAAAATAACAATAATTTTCCATTGTTTAAAGTAAACGTAAAAGAAAATAACTATATAGTTATAGGGTAAATTAAAAGTAAAGTGTTTATCAAGTTAGTTTTTAGATATAAGGCGGGGCTCTTTGATTGGTTCGGGTATTTTTATGCAGGTAAGAGTTAAGTCAATGTATCAAACGCCTCGAAACATAATATTGGCTTAAAGTGTAGTTAAGTAACAAACTTATTAAGCAGTTCAGGAAGGACGAAAATAGTTCGATAGTTGAAAATAACAAATGCTCAACATAAAAGGGAAAAGGTGTGTGTGTGTGTGTTTGTGTTTGTGTGGGTTTGCAAAAACAATTGTTTCCCCATTATATGGTATAAATAGCGCTTATATATATATATATGTGTGTGTGTTGATATATATACATATATATATATATCTATATATATATATATGTGTGATTTTATTCTTCGCATTTTAGCATTTCGCGGTTCATTATATATATATATACATATATATATGTATATTTATGTATATATATATATATACGTCATTCAAAATTTAGCTACACTACTAATTATGTAAAGTTTGCCTTATTTCCAACTTATTGTTTTGTTGTTACAGATTTTGTTAGATTTCGTATTTGGTTGTTTGTTTTACTCCTTTTTCCTATATTCAATCAACTTCCTTAACTTCCTCTCTCGCTCTCCGGCAATATCAACACTGTTGTCATCATCTGTATCCACCATACATTTCGTCTGATTTATCGTCAATATTCCAACTTCCATCGTTTCCGTCATTTGACTCTACCTTCCCTCTCGTCTATTACTTGCTATAACTGCTAATCATTTTTTTTTTGCTTCATGTTTATAATTGTTGTTGGTTGCTGTTGTTGTTGCGCCTACGTTGTTTGTATGTGTTGTAACATTTTACTGAACTTTCCCCTCAGCCGCAGCACTGCATCAAAAAACGTAGGTTTGTTGTTGTTGTTGTTGATGTTGTTGGTTTGTTTTTTGTTGTGTTTTGTTTTTGGTTTTGGAAATCGCTTGCTTACTTCTTCACCAACTTCATGAGCGCGTCGGTGGAGAAGGATTTGGGACGCTCGATGGGCAGGCCGAGAGCACGATCCCAGACAAGGGAGGCAAGGACGCCGAGTGCACGCGAAACACCGAAGAGTACGGTGTAATAGTTCATCTCCTTCATGCCGTAGTATTGCAGCAGGACACCGGAGTGAGCATCTACATTGGGCCAGGGGTTCTTGACCTTGCCAAGTTCAGTTAGAATTGGTGGCACCACTTTGTAGATCTTGGATACCAGTTGGAACGTGTCATCATCGGGCAGATGCTTGAGGGCGAACTCACGTTGGCAGGTATAACGAGGATCGGTCTTGCGGAGCACAGCATGACCATAGCCGGGCACAACCTAATGATTTAAAAAAAACAAAAAACGAAAAAAACAATTTTTGGTTTTAATTTGTGAAATGATCTTAGAATGATAGATAGATAGAACGCACCTGTCCGGATTTGAGCGTCTTCCAGATGTGATCCTTGAGCTGATCCTCTGAGGGATTGATGCCAGCCTCCTTCTGCAATTTGCGCAGCCAGAGGAGCACCTCCTGATTGGCCAGACCGTGCAAAGGACCAGCCAGACCGTTCAAGCCGGCGGCAAACGATAGATAGGGATCGCTGAGCGCCGAACCAACCAAATGCGTGGTGTGAGCGGACACATTGCCGCCCTCATGATCACTGTGAATTGTCAGATAGAGACGCATGAGCTCGGTGAAAGCGGGTGCATCGTAGCCGAGCATTTTCACAAAGTTGGCTGACCAATCGAGGCTTGAGTCAATGGCACGGGATCCCTTGCCGCCGCGATAGGTATTGCAATAGATAGTGGCAGCAACCACTGGCAGTTTAGCAATTAGGTCCATGCTGTCCTCATAGGTCGCTTCCCAGTACTTGGACTTGTGGACGCCCGAGGAGTAGGCCTTGGCGAACTTGCTGTCATGATTGAGGGCCGTGACGGCGGCCGAGAATTGCGACATTGGATGCAGAGTGGTGGGCATGTTATTAAGCATGGTAACCACATGCTGCGGCAATGCAGCACGATCAGCCCATTCACAGGACAATTGCTGCACCTGACTCTTTGTCGGTACCTCGCCGGTCATCAGCAGCCAGAACAGACCCTCGGGCAGTGGCTCGCAGCCGCCATCGGCGGCGGGCAACACCTTCTGGCATTCGGGAATGGATAGGCCACGGAAACGGATACCCTCATCGGGATCGAGGACAGAGGTCTCTGTGACCAGAGCCCTGATGCCGCGCATGCCACCGTACATCATATCAATGGTTGTCTCGCCCATTTTGGTGGAACCATGTTGTTTTCTGAATGCCTTGACGCGCTCCTGCTCCTGGGGAATCTTGCAGGCAAGAACTTCGCGCAGGCTGGCGCCATCAGAAGCAATAGAACGCACATAAGCTCCTACAATAGGTGCTTTCTGTTCCAAATCAAATAAAACAAGAAAAAAAAAACATTTATTATTATTAAGTGTGCTTTACTTAAGCTAAAAAAGGTTTTAATAATGATGTAAAAATTGGCAACGCCAAATTTTGACAACATTGTTGGGTTTATCGATAACAATCAGCTGAGCTGCGACAATCCAATTGGATGTCATTGAGCTGCACTTCAAGGCGCAATTGGGCGTAAAATTACACTCAATTCAAATTTGACAGATAAGCAAAAAGCGACACACACACACACACACACGTACGTGTGTGAATTTGTTGATAAGCAGAGCAAAGCGGCGATTGCAGCAGCCCCATTTCATCTTCATTCCTTATGACTCAGCCACTGATCGATCAGACACTGTCCTAGTGGCTGCAGTTTTGTTGTAGTTGTTGTTTTTCGCTTGTTGTTGTTGCATAATTTGCTGCGAAAGAACACGCAAAAACAGAAGCGAAAGAGCAACAACGACGACAAATTCGCACACACACACACACAAGTTCAGCGCAAGTTTGACCGCTAGTAGGAACAAGAAGGTTCATAGGCTCAAGTCCGGTTACAACTAGTTTTGTCGTTTCTAATGATCAGGCCATCGAGACACCGATTAAAGCGACAGGGAAAATTCCAAAGCCAAAGCACATTGTTGCTGTTGCCACGCGTGGCGTTCAGTTCAGCCAGACACGAAACGAAATGGAAATGAAAACGGAATCCAAGCTCAAGCGCAAAGTGCAAATTGCAGTGATTGACAGTTCGCACAGCCTAAACAATTGCCTCTCTATGCTCTCTGCTCTCTTATACACTTAATCACACTACCCGCTCTTTCTCAGACAGTTTGCTGGTAGTATTGTTGTTGTGTTCATGTTGTTTTGCGGCTAGTGGGTCAGCAAATTCAATTAACCATGTGAACTTGTGGTGCCGCCAAGCGACGGACTCGTTTTCAAATTGAATTGCATGCTTTTTTTATTTTTATTTTTGTGTTCGGCTTGCTACCGTTTGAATACACACATATATGTGTATGTATGTTTGTGTGTGCACACAAACATAAACACATAAACCGGTTAAATGGACCGGCCCCAAAAACGCGATTTCATTGATAAAACTTCAAATGCAATTTACGCGTACGCTAATCGATTATCGATTCGACGAGATGGCCTGTCAAACAGCTGATCGCTACGTCTCCATTAACAACGTTATGCATATGCATGAAGAGTGCACGCCTCCACATTCAAATTTACATACAGTAATATTTATTGAATAATTTTAAACTATATCATAAAACTGTGATAATTAAGTGTTCTTATCGAAATGGGTGCTCACGCATTAGAGCGGCAAATGTCGCGCCCATCGTTAAAAAAAAAGCTGTATAGAAACTCGATACTCATTACGTTAAATGAATAGTGTGACCAAAAGATCAACTCAACCAGACAAATGCAATCTGAGATTTTGTGCTGTAAAACAAGAAAAACAAAACCCAAACCAAACCAAACGCCGTTTTGTCAGGTGCTCAAACCGCAACCGCGAAATGAACATATGTAAAAGCGCCCTTCAAGCCTTGTTAATATCGGGTGCTAATTAAGATGTCAAAGTTTCGCTGCATATGTGTGTGTGTGTTCTTTGCTCGGCTAATCGTGTGCAAAAAAGAAACAACAACAAATGTAGAAGAAGAAACAACTTCGAGGCCTGCGTAAATCCAGTGCGAATAATGGATACAACATATGTACGTCATTCACTTAAAAAGAGAGAGTCAAAGAAATTCTCTCACACGCATGTGACACACTGGCAATGCTTACGTTTCGCATTTAATTTCGAAAGAGCACAATTTGCATTGTAAATGAAGTAGCCCACGCACGCGCACACATACACACACACACATTTACCGTTTGGCTGACGAGTTAAATACTTTCTTATAAGTACTTGATTAGTTGTGTATGCACATAGATTTTTTTTTGATTTTTTTTTTGCGCAAAGTACAAATATTTACACATACAAACGAATAAAAATGTCATAAATATAATCAGATTTGTTTCACGGGCGGACGCCTGAGATAGCGACAGAGTGTGAGAGAGAAAAAGCTAAGAGAGGGGGGTAGGGGTAGTAGAAGCAAGCGTCCCGCCGCTCCGCTGATAAGCGATTTCCCCATTGAAATTTGAAGGTCCCCGCCACAACCGTCTCACGCGCTTCCCAACTTATCGCCACTACACATTCACACATACATACATATACAAAACATACATTTCATATTTTATGTGCTTGTAAGTACACACACACACACATACTTAGGACAGACATATGTATATGTATACTTCTTATACAATATATGTGTGTATGGTCACATCAAGGAAATCAAACTAGCGTGCTAGCAATCGGTTTTAGAGCAGAGGAATTACAGTTTAATTTAGCAACAATGTGAATTGAATTGCATAAGCAATCGGTTTATCGAATAGCACAGCTAGAGCTAAGCTTTGTGTTTTTATATCTTATTTGAGAACTGCAATAATTACGACTGGCACATGACAGGCTAAATTAAATACAAGCACACAACACAAACACAAACACACAGAAACCTCCCATAAACAATACGTTTAACTACAATCATCAAAGTCGCATA